>JAJMGD010000010.1:0-451828 GCA_030568515.1 Suhomyces guaymorum
CTCTCTTCGTCTCTGATTTTCATAGTCTTGGTGATTTCCGCCCTTTTTCTCGAAATTCTGATATTTCTCATTTCCGGTCGTGCATGACCCAATAGTCCTATAACACCAACATCCACTGAACCCCAGATTCACGTGATTCTACTTATATCGGGTGCCATCATACCCCAAATAGACCCGCTTCAGGCACAGTTCGTATGGCCTAACCCAGATGTTTTCTCGATGGAGATTACGAGTTGGAGCTGTGAGTATTTCAAAAATACTACCAAATAAGAATAAAGTACTAACCTTTCAGTTTGGAGCTTTCCTAGGGCTATCAGCTTATAAGCGATTTGAGCTCCAAAATAAGTACAATCCAGGTAAAGTCTTGGAAGAATACGTACTGAGACTTCCTGCCACATTACGCGCTGAAGATTACTTTATCGTCGTTGTAATCGTGGTTGTTAACTGCATCAAATGGGCTATCTTTGGCCAACTCACCCCACATGAAATCCAGACCCTTCGTGACAAAGTGAACTACACGATTTGGGAACTTTGTTTCGGTTTCATCATCTTTTACAGCAAGTGCTTTGCACTCAACTTTGCAATCATTCAAAGCGAAATCTTAAAATTTGGAGGTTTATTCACGTGTGTGTTGCTTCTCAAAGGGTTCCATTATTTATCAGCAGAAAGGGTCTCCTCCATATTTCCTTCCCAAACTTCGGGAAATTCCCATTTTACTTCTGGTACCTCCCAGTTTACTTCCGACCATCGTCAAATAAAAATCATGGGGATTCGATTTGCACTTGGATTGTGCCTATTAAATTTCATCGACGGACTCTTGATATTGCGCTTCTTTCATGAAGCAAGTCAGAGATATAATGCCACTTTCGTGTCAAAATTATCACGTTCATTCACAGTACCACCCCCAATGGCAACCACCTCAACTTCCACCATATATATCGAAGATAACATTCTTCTTGCTATCTTTGGATTTGAGATCCTCTACACTTTCCCATTAATCGTGCTCACATCGGTGAAATTTGCCGTCAACTTTTATGAATACTTGAGATTCGAACCATCTTCAAAGTTGACAGCCGCACAAGATGTCGATGAAGTGACTTATGATCGCGTGGTATGGAAGGATACAAAGCTCAAGATAATTTATGTGAGCCAGTTTCTCGTTACGTTGGTGCGGTTCCTCATGATTGCATTATTTTCCTTGTTATTCCTTTATTTTTACACTTTTCCCTTCCATATTCTTCCCTCCTCCTATGCAAGCTTGAGGGTGTTGGTGGATAACACTCGGTGTCTCGTTAACTTCAAGAAGAAGCAGTTCATCCTCAAGAAGTTGATGATTCCAGAGAACAAAATCGATGCACATCAGTGTATCATATGTTACGATACGATGAAAAATGTCGCAGAAGTACGACAATTGGATTGCCAGCATAGTTTCCATTATAGTTGCCTCAAAAACTGGATAGAGGTCTCTTCATCTTGCCCTATTTGCAGAATGAAACTTTAGTTCCAACCACGAGTTTAAACTAATTCTACGGTTTCAAAATCACATTCAGGGCAGTATATATTTTATTTCTTGACCTCGGCGAAGGTATTATTATATGGTTCACGAATAGACATTGAGTATGTTACGCAAACTCTCCATTAATTTATTTTACACTTGGGTTCATTAAGATATAATGTACATTTCAGTAATTTACATATCCGGATAAGTTAACACATAAGAGAAGTGAAAGTGAGTTTTTGGGTCAATATCTTTTTTGACAATGCAGCATGATTTATCAGTTGAGAGCTGAACCTAAAAATATGGTCCATTCGAATTTTGATTCGTTATGCCAGTGGTCAAATTATCAATATCGGGTTCATCGTGACTGATCTTGGCAAATTCATCCATGTTATGATGAGCGTGACTGCCTTGTTGATCATCGTTAGGCTCTTCATTAATGAAGTCGTCATATTGGTAGTCTTCACCAATAACTTTTGAACTTTGAGCACTGTCGCTGCCTCCTTCTTGTTTGACAGACTTTGCTTGTGGGTCTTCCCCAAATTCATCATAGAAATTTTGTGGAGATTCGATCGAACTGGAGGAAGAAGCGTTTGAGCCCACGGCACTGTTAGCATTTGTGGCAGAATTAGAGTCTATTTCAGCTTGTTCGGTAGTACCGACCTGGGTGTGATCGATGCCATTTTCGTTCATATACTGTGCATGGTTCTGATCATCCAAATATTCTCCATTACTATCTTGATGCGCTTGTTCCTGCTCCAGATTTTCTGGTGGAGAGTTTGTTTGGGAATGATTATATTCAGTACCATTTTCATTGATATCGCTGACACTTGAGCCTTCTACCGCAGATGCGGCTGCGGCCGCTGCTGCAGCAGCAGCCTGCTTCGCCTGCTTCTGGGATCCTCGTGTTTCTCCTCTTGCCTGCCTCAAGGCTTGCTGTTCTCTGTATTTGGCTAGGTAGATCTTCAAGACTTCGGCGTAGTTCTCAAAGCCCAAATCATGCATGGAGTATAATATGTCTTCTCCGTTTATTGTCTTTCTCTTCTCTCGAACACAGCGGTCGCTGGCCTCGCTCGTTATGAAAGATATGAATTCAGACACACATTCTTGCATACATTCCTTGGCGTCTTTGGACACCTTTGCAGAGGTGGGCAAGGTATTCTTCATGAGCCTGGCCACGTTAGCTATTGGGAGCCAACGGTCTTGTTCACGAAGCTCAACATCATGGGGGTTGATATTCGGGTCCATTTTGGTGGTATTAGGCGCTTAACGGTAGTATCGGACTGGATGAGGGTTCTTCCTACTCCAGTGACTTTGAAGCTATGGAGTGGGGGATAAGTTAGGATGGATAAGAATAAATCTTGGAGTGTGGAGGACGCTTATGTAATCCAGTTCTCGAAGTGAAGGTTTTGAGGGTGATTACTATTGTCTTGATGGTCTATGGCTAGGTCAGTTGTGTATGTTGGAAATTTTTCCGTTCCCGTTTTCGAGCGGAACGTTTGGAGCTAACCTGTAGGTCTGGTGCATAAGCTGCAAATGGTGTTAACCTGTAAAAGTCCTGATGCGATCCTGTAAAGTTAGGAAGCCAGTGAGTTTATACGAGCACGTTACCTCTTAACCATGAGCCCGAAGGATTCGAAAAGTGTCCCTGATGCGGCAGATTCATCCAATTCCGGCTCTCAGGATCTCATGAGAAAGTCAGGGGGCGCGTCACTTTTAATCTTGGTCCAATTCCTCACGAAATTCCTCACTTTCACCTTGAATCAAGTGCTTATCCGCTTCATTTCCCCCAGAATTTTCGGAATTTCGACCTACTTGGAGTTCTTGGTATCTACTGTGCTATTCTTCAGCAGAGAAGGAGCACGTCTTGCAGTGCAAAGAACAGAAAGCCCCTCACGCGAATCTAAACACGAAGATGGCAGGTATTCCAGTGATAGTATCGTTGGAACCCATCAGAGTATTGTCAACTTTGGCTTTATTCCTCTTATCGTTGGAATTCCTTTATCTACTGGTATTTTCTATTGGCAATATCAAAGTGCAATTTTTCAAGAATCCATCCTTTCATTGCCCTTCCATGGCACCACCATTGCATTGATCTTGCTTTCAATCTTGATTGAATTGAGTGCAGAGCCAATCTATGCACTCAATCAGTTCCAATTGAACTTCAAGGCGAGATCAAAATTCGAAGGATACGCCGTGTTCTTAAGATGTGTTGTAACGGTTGGAAGTGTGATAATTTCCAAAAAATTGAACACCTCAAATTTTGATGGAATCGCCGTGATGTCATTTGCATTGGGTCAATTTGCATACTCTTTGACGCTTGCTTCAGCATACCATATTAACTTCAGTTCTCAAAAGTCTTTAAAATATTCGATCCAAAAAATCTATTCAGGACAATCCTATTTTTACTTTAATTCTAAAATCGTCAACATTTGGAAAAGTCTCTTTGTGCAGATGATTTTCAAGCAATTTTTGACAGAGGGAGATAAATTGTTGATTAATTATTTGTGCACCGTGGAAGAACAAGGAGTGTATTCGGTGGTCACCAATTACGGGTCAATGGCTGCGAGATTGGTTTTCCAGCCTATTGAAGAATCGGTTCGTTTGTTGTTCACCAGGTTGTTGTCTTCGTCGACAAAGCCGGGTAAGGAGGACATTCGCAACTCCTATAATGTTATGAGAAACCTCAGTGTATTTTATCTCAACTTATCGATTCTTATCGTGCTTGCGGGTGTCACGAACGCTTCCTTCCTTCTAAACATCCTTCTTGGCTCAAAATCCTCAAAATGGGCCGCTACCAACATTTTTGAGATTTTCCCAAGATACATCTTGTACCTTCCATTATTAGCCTTCAACGGGATCTTCGAAGCTTTCTTCACCAGTATCGCCACCACGAAGGACATCAAGGCATTCTCCTATTTCATGACGCTTCTGAGTGTGGTAGTATTGATGAGTTCGTTCATTTTCATCAATTATTTCAAACTTGGATTGAGTGGATTGATCATGTCCAATGCCATTAATATGCTCATGCGGATAGCATATTCCTGTATGAGTGTCAAGTCATTTTTCAATAGAAATGGATTGAAAATTTCATTTCCAGCAGTTTTACAGCATATTGTCAAACCAGTGGGCTTAGGAGCTTTTTGCCAGTTCGTTTATGTTACTATCACGGGATCTTGGTATACTCAAAGCTTCAAGGAATTCTTCCAAAGTTTTATCATTTGCATCATATGCCTTGCTAGCTTGTGTTTCTTCGAAAGGGACACTCTTCGTCAAAAAGCAACCCCACTTCTTAGAAGATTTGCTAGAAAGTCAGATTAGATTGTATACTTGTAAAATAAATATACTACCATAAGAAGAGGTTCAGTAAGTACAAAATGATACAAGAGAAGTTATGAGTAACCCGAATAATATATGTGTCGCCAATAGAATCGGAATATTGATCTGAGGAATACAGACAAATGGTGTTCGATTAGAAGAGGGATTCTCAGTTTGAGTGATTACTGAAATAAATGATTCTCCTCACATTTTTGAGTGCGAGATTGTTGCAAAATTATTGGCCTCACAAGAAGTTCACTTTTTTCTGTGAATGCGGAATGAACCAAAAACAAATCACGAACCAAAAGGTCGATAGATTCAAAAAAATAATTGGAGTTTACGAACAAATTATCAGGCGCGAAACTTTTGTAAGGTCCTCCGGTATCGCCTCCTCACGGGTAACAGACTGTGCTGAATTACTTCCCTCCAGTGGTAATGTTACTCATTGCTGGCCTTAGCGAGGCTGATTACTCAAACCGACTAAAGGCCGACCGCATGGATCGAACCGGACCTTTGGGTACGACACCCGAAAATTCTGCTGTTCACTTCTGCCATAGCCATCACAGCCGAAAAATGCAAAATTTTAGCGCTAGCGGTCCAGTAAATTTATGGCTTCTTCTATACAGGTTTCTCGTAGGCTCATCATTTATATGGTGATGACTATAAGACGATGTCAGTGGTAGAGCTACTGAATTCGGTCAACTCTTTGGCCAAACTCATCACAGAACGAACGCAGGAGCTAGAGAAGTTGAAGCAGCAGTACAATGCCAAATTGGAGACCGTCAACTCATATATAGCCAGGCTTGAGCTTGCTGCCCTGAACAGTCATCAGATCAACCAAAACGATAACAAGAACGAAAAAGAGGAAGGAATTAGTCGCAGTATAGATGGTGGGATGAATCACGGTATTGACGATGCTGAGTTGGTCAGGGCCCTCGAAGCTGATGTCAAATGCCCCAACTGTGCTTCTAAAGTGTGTCTGAACGCTCCGGGTTCTCCCTTCATTCTCCTCCCAACTGAGAAGATACGCCTACTTGGCATTGAGAAAACTCCAGAAATCGACCAAAAGCTACGGTCGCTCAAAATCTCGACAGACAAAGCGCCAGACGCTGTTTATGAGTTCGCCAAAAGCTCCTCGAAACAGCACCATAATGGCAAATCCAAGAAGATTTGTTCCTACTGTAAGAAACCCGGGCACTCCCGAGCTAAATGCCATCTACGACTTCTGACCCCTGCATCCACAGCACTTTGAGGTGGACGATTGAATGATCTATATTACATATCTAAAATACATTACTTGCTTGATTGTGCCAAAGCCTCTGTTTTGTTAGTAAGTTTGATTTGAGAGTGCACACGAGTGTACATCAAGGGTGAATGAGGAGAGTTGTAGTCATGGATATTTGATTGAGAAGCTTGTAGGTGAAACATGTTCATTTTTTGACAGTAACACTTGAGAATCTGATCTCTTGACTCTTGCAATCTCTTCTTCTGTGGGATCTGTGGAAATTGGCCGGTAACGGACCTCTATTTGTTCATTGAAGCTGACTTTCCTTCGTATTCCATATCTCATCTTGAAATCTCCTCTTCAAAATCATCTCTTTCATATCTCTTCTTCCATTTCTCTTCTTCGATATCATCTATACATACCTCTTCTGGATGCATCTTGCAACAAGGTGCAGTCCACCGAGTTTGGACTCATGTGGACATAACGAACAGTGGAGCCTCTGATGAACAAGTTCTTGACTGATTGTAAGTGGGGGTACTTTCCTTCGTTCACGCATGATATGTTGTCCAACTTCAAGTTCAAGTATTGATCAACGGACTTCAAAACTCCCTTTATTTCTATGTCGTTTTTCAACTCGACGGTGACCTCTTGGTCCACAAGGGTCTTAAAAAAACTGAAGAATAACATCTGTGGTGGATAATGCTGAGCTATGATTGAGTTGGTTTTCACTTGAAAATCCGCACCGGGTCGGTGACACAAAATTGGGTTGAGATTTGTGGTAGCGCGAGACATCAAGAACAGGTAGTTGAAGATACTATGTATTCTACTCAAAATGATGTTATCCAAGTATGATGAGATTACAGATGAAAATTGGTCTGGATGTAGTTTTACTGAAACTAAGCTTAGACTGATACGAAAAGCTCAATTCTCAAAATTATTTCGAAAAGAGTGACTGAAACCACTAGCATTACTTTGGATTTCTCTTTACGTGAAATGTACGGTCTTTTTAAATACTCATACTGTAGGTAAGTTTCTTATATAATTCGAAAGTTATCACGGTACCTGAACAGATTATCTGGAACAACCTGACTTTTGATATTCTCGAGTTCATTTTGGAACTCTAGAAACGAAGACTCGTCACTGCGTGAACTTATTTTTGGTGCTTTCCTTCTTTGATGTCTCAACTTCTTCCTCGATTTTTTGAGTCTAGCCGGTTTCACCGAAGCCATTGGCTCTATATAATTGTTTCCAGAGGTTATTGGATGATTAATACTGTCAATTCTTTTTGTTGCATTATTCTCAAAATTTTTGGAATTTTCGATATTTAAATAATGATCAGTAGTAATTTCGCAAAATTTGGCACTGAATGATTGTAGAGTTTCAATTTGTTCCACAGTCCAATCTCGTTGCATTTGTGACTTTGGTATATACAATTGAGTGAGTTCCGAGAGGCAGGCTGTGTCAATGCTAGTTTCAAGTGCGCTAGGAGCGTGATGATTTTCATCAAATGTAGACGAAGTGGAAGGAACAAAAAGTGTTGCAGTATTGGCAGGTTGAGAATTTTTAGCTTGCTCTCGAACAACCACGTTCAAATTTGCTTCTCGAAGGATCAAAGATTTCTGCTTAACAGAGACAGATGGTCTTGTATAGTTTGAAGGTGATCTTCCCCTAATTATAAGAGGGGGTGTCTCTGTGAAAGCAAATTCAACCAATTCTCCATTTTCCAACTGACCCAATAGCTCTATTCTGAGGACAAAGTGTCGTTGTGCCGTGCCTGTTTTCTTATTGTTATTTATAGCTGAAGAAAATTGAATCCTTTCATACCTCGAAACAGATGTGGCTGGTGTATTCTTTGGATAGGTATTTATAATACTAGAGGAAGAACACCTGATATCGCTAACATTTTGGAAGAAAACTCGATTATACGAGCTAATTTTGTTCTGGTTTCGGATATTTGCACTTTGCTTGATCATTTGATGACTAGGTAGAATTCCAGGTATTGCGTTATAGACCGGTGGCGCGTTCTGTGGACCTCTATCTCTTTTTGCAGTATGTTGCACTAAATCTATCAGTGAGCCTTCTTCGCAGCATCTCGACAGAAGTTTAATTATGAAATAGTTGATTTGAATATCATTTCCATTTCTTCCAGGAGTCCAGAACCCCTCTGAACAGAGAACGTCTAGCTCCTGATTCCGGAATGCAAAAGCCGCAACTAATGTGAAATAATTTCTTTTATAACCGATCCATTCATTATCAATTAAATCGAAGCCTCTATCAATTCTAGCCGTTAGAACCGGCTGAACCAGCTTTCTAGACGATTTGAAATATATCGACTTTGTAGTGATAGTATCACCAAAACGGGGACCTACTTTGAATTGGTGTCCCGACCTGGGTGCAACTTTGTTACGTGGGCTTGGTATAGAAATCTCGGTATCTTCAGTTCTTCGATGCGGGGAACGCAGAGAGAGCTCGGTGCCTTTAAAGGAGCCTGCTGAATGCCTATTGGTACTATCACTTGCGCCCATATTGTTGGCGACTAGACTCAACCGCTTCTGTGAACCGCTTGTGTTGTGCACAAATGCGATTGCAAAATTTGGTCTGATGCGAGTATTGAGATTTGGAATGCTTTTGATTGCAGTAGAATATCAGAAGCAGTAGATAACATCTTAGCCTCGTAATCTTTCTAGATTAGATTCATGGCTTGAAAAATCTATATAGCTGGCTTATTGGCAGCGCTGTTCATGAGCTTGATCTGAAGCTATAGGCAACGAACTAGAATAGTGGAGGTATTCTTACATATGAATCCAGTAACACAAAATTCATCAAGAGAAAAGAAAAACAAGATAAATTTATGACTTTTCTTCGCTCATCAGCGATTCCTACATAGTTGAACCATCTCCATTCACCTTGGTAGGATACTGCCTGAATATACAAGTGATATATCAGTGGGTGCAAAACTGCGGTTGTCGCACTACTCATCTATACCAAAAAAAAACTTGAGCTCATCACATCTCTCATCACTCCACAGCATTATCAAAATGGGTAAGAAGGCTATTGATTCCCGTATTCCGGCCCTTATCCGTAATGGGGTCCAGCTGAGAGAAAGAAGTTTCTTCTTTATCGTTGGTGACAAGGCCAGAAACCAATTACCCAACTTGCATTATTTGATGATGTCTGCTGATTTGAAGATGAACAAATCGGTATTATGGGCTTACAAGAAGAAATTGTTAGGATTCACTTCTCACAGACAAAAGAGAGAAGCCAAGATCAAGAAGGATATCAAGAGAGGTGTCAGAGAAGTCAATGAACAAGATCCATTTGAAGCTTTCATTTCCAACCAAAATATCAGATATGTCTACTATAAGGAAACCGAAAAGATTTTGGGTAACACTTACGGAATGTTGATTTTGCAAGATTTTGAAGGTTTGACCCCAAACTTGCTCGCCAGAACTATTGAAACCGTTGAAGGTGGTGGTTTGGTCGTTGTGTTATTGAAGTCTATGACCTCCTTGAAACAATTATATACCATGTCCATGGACATTCATTCCAGATACAGAACAGAAGCTCACAACGATGTTGTTGCCAGATTCAACGAAAGATTCTTATTATCTTTGGGCTCTTGTGAAAACTGTTTGGTTGTCGATGACGAGCTCAATGTCTTGCCTATTTCTGGTGGTAAACACATCAAGGCCTTGCCTCCAAAGGATGACGATGAGTTGAACCCTAAAGCGCAAGAGTTGAAGGAGCTCAAGGACTCTTTAAGTGATATTCAACCAGTCGGCTCTTTGGTTGGCTTGGCTAGAACCGTCAACCAAGCACAGGCAATCTTGAACTTTGTCGATGTCATCAGTGAAAAGTCATTGAACTCGACCGTCACTTTAACCGCAGGTAGAGGTCGTGGTAAGTCTGCTGCTTTGGGTATTGCCATTGCTGCTGCCGTTTCCCATGGATACTCCAACATTTTCGTCACTTCTCCATCTCCTGAAAACTTGAAGACTTTATTCGAGTTTATTTTCAAAGGATTCGACGCTTTGGGATACACCGAACACATGGACTATGATATTATTCAATCGACCAACCCATCCTTTAACAAGGCTGTTGTCAGAGTGGATATCAAGAGAGAACATCGTCAAACCATTCAATATATTTCACCAAACGATCACCACGTTTTGGGTCAAGCCGAATTAGTTATCATCGATGAAGCCGCTGCTATTCCATTGCCTATTGTCAAGAGATTATTGGGACCTTACTTGGTGTTCATGTCTTCCACTATCAACGGTTATGAAGGTACCGGTAGATCCTTGTCCTTGAAATTGATCCAACAATTGCGTACCCAATCCAACCTGACTGGTAGAACCGATACCGAAATTGTTTCCAGAGATAACAAAATTAGTGACGCCGTCCCAACTGCCAGAACACTCAAAGAAATTGTTTTGGATGAACCAATCAGATACGCACCAGGCGATCCAGTTGAAAAATGGTTGAACAAGCTCTTGTGCTTGGACGTTGGATCGTTGAAAAACTCCAAATTCTTGACTAAGGGAACTCCTCATCCATCCAAGTGTGAGTTGTTCTACGTCAACAGAGACACCTTGTTCTCCTACCATCCAGTCTCCGAATCATTCCTTCAAAAGATGATGTCTTTGTACGTCTCTTCCCATTATAAGAACACCCCTAATGATCTTCAGTTGATGAGTGACGCTCCTGCTCATCAATTGTATGTGTTGCTTCCTCCAATCGAGGAAGGTGACAACAGAATTCCAGATCCATTATGTGTGATCCAATTAGCATTAGAAGGTGAGATTTCCAAAGAATCGGTCAGAAACTCTCTTTCCAGAGGTCAAAGATCCGGTGGTGATTTGATCCCATGGTTGATCTCTCAACAGTTCCAAGATGAAGAGTTTGCCTCTTTGTCAGGTGGCCGTGTCGTCAGAATTGCCACCAACCCTGAATACGCTTCTATGGGTTACGGTTCTAGAGCTTTGGAACTTTTGCAAGATTACTTCCAAGGAAAATTCACCAACATCAGCGAATCCAACGATTTGGAAGACCAAACTTTGACTCGTGTCACCGATGCCGAATTACAAAACGCTTCCCTCAAGGACGAAATCAAATTGAGAGATGCCAAATCTTTGCCTCCATTATTATTGAAGCTTTCCGAAAAGGCTCCTTACTATTTGCACTATTTGGGTGTGTCGTACGGTTTGACCGCTCCATTGCACAAGTTCTGGAAAAGATCCGGTTTCGTGCCTGTTTACCTCAGACAAACTGCTAATGACTTGACTGGTGAACACACAATGGTGATGATGAACGTCTTGGAGGGTCGTGAAAACAACTGGTTGAAAGAGTTCTCCAAGGACTTCCACAAGAGATTCTTACAACTCTTGTCCTATGAGTTCAAGAAGTTCTCTTCCGTTCAATGTATGAACATCATTGAGGCCATTGAGGCCGGAGAAGACTCGATCTCGAAGAAGCAAATTTCCAAGACTGAATTGGATGCCATTTTGTCTCCATTTGACTTGAAGAGATTGGACTCTTACGCCAACAACTTACTCGACTACCATGTGATTGTCGATATGTTGCCATTGATCGCTCACTTATATTTTGCCAAGAGAACTGGTAATGAGGTCAGCTTGTCTTCAATCCAATCGGCCATCTTATTGGCCATTGGTTTACAGCATAAGGATATGGATGATATTTCCAAGGAATTGAACTTGCCTTCGAACCAATCGATGGCCATGTTCGCTAAAATCATCAGAAAGTTCTCTACCTTCTTCAGAGGTATTCTCAGCAAGGCTATCGAAGATAGCATGCCTGAACTCAAGGAAGACACTGTCAAGGAATTGGACGGTGAAGAAGTTGAGCATATTGACTATGAAAGAATCGAGAAAGAATTACAAGATGATTTGGACGAAGCTGGTGACGAAGCCATCAAGGAATTGAGAATGAAGCAAAGAGAATTGATCAACTCGATCAATTTGGACAAATACACCATCGCCGAAGATGCCGACTGGAACGACGCCGAAGACTCAGTCAAGAAGGCCGTCGACAAGAAGGGGGTTGTCAGTGTCAAGAACAAGAATTCGAAGAGAAAGGCTACTGAGAATGCTGATGAAATTTATGAGAAAGAAATGAAGGAAGCCCTGAAGAAGCCTAAGAAGGGAAAGAAGTCTAAGCGTTAGGAAAGACACCCGAAGGAAGAGCTCTAGGCGTAAGAAGGATGAGGTAAAATAGATAAAAATAATAAATGTAAATTAGGAAGAAATGTAGGATTAACCACAAATTTGAATGCAATCAAGATAGATGATTGGCTTAAGGAAAGATTTCAAAGGCATTTCTTTTACTTGTTTGGATTTCTTTGTCGTATTGTATCTGACTTTCTAGATGCTGAATCTATGTTTCTAACTTCTCTAACCCGGGAGATTTATAATTTATGACCCTGATGATTTGATCTAAGATTGTTTCTCAAAATGGTCTGTAATGCACTGAATCGACCAATTGGCCAAATCAAATATTGGAGTGCCTTCGGCATTGTCGAAATCTGAGAAGTGCAATTTCTGACGTTCCGATTCAAGAACAGCACCATTGACATCGCTCTTCTCAAACAAGTACTTGTGTGTGTCCACGTAAGCTGGCCAAACAATCTTTTCGAAATAGTTTGGTGGATCGACCCAGAAACCTGCCACCGTATTGTAACCCTTTCTGCTTTCTCTGCGGTTCTTCAAAGTGTCGAAAGAGGCATGGAAGAATAGTTTGACATCGAAAAGTTCCAATACTTTGGGGTCGTGAAATAACATGAAGCCGTCCACGAAAACCACATGCTTATCTTTAATGGACCGAGCCTTCTGGCTCAAAATTTCGATTTCCAGATCTTTGAGACTGCGATCGACCTCAGGCTGGATTGACGTCAATTCAGGTACAGTAGTGCCGGTTTTGAGAGCCTTGATGTGCGCCATGAATTTGGCAAAGTCAATCGCTTCAGGACAATCCCAATTGACTTCGCCAGTGGTAGCATCAACCGGGATTTGATCATCAGGAAAGTAGAAGTCGTCGAGATGCACGATCGAGACATGTGATAGCACCAGCTGGACTGCTTTTGCGGCCGTGGTTTTCCCGGAGGACAGCGGTCCTCCGAAGGCTATCAACGTGACGTCTGACATGCAAGGAGAGAAGACGTTTAGTTAGAGTCTCAAAATATTAATTGGGAACACTGCGTTTACGTAAGCGCGGTCTTCGCAGCCGCACCTCCAACAATATACGGTGAGGAGAAAATAGCTATTGTATTGGGGTGGGTGAAAAATCAGTAATACGAAGATAAGAAAGTGGTGTGAAAAGAATTGATGAAATTTCAGGAAAGTGTGACTACACAAATCACACATCTGATTATTTTCCAAGACATGTTCCTGGATCCAGATCGTTCGCCCAGTAGAAGGAACTCGTAAAGACGTAAAGAGGCTATCCAACAATTATTTTGCGGTGATCCCCACTTTATCAAAGCCAAGCGAAGATCAGTAACAATCCCGGGGTAGCTGTGGGAACCGCCGGCGCTTAGCACGATTGCTAGATCCTACAATCAGCACTTGCGGTGCTGAATTGGAAACATATGGCGAGAGGCACTATTCCTTTTGCAGTAATTTGAAAATGCAAGATTCTGCGACTGTAAGGAGTCGCATGGCAAAAAAAGGATTGGTCTGGCCAAAACACTGGATTTCATCTAGAAAATCAGACTCTAGGCACTCTAGGCCACCGTAGAGACGATTTGCCACCAGTCTCAGTCACCCACTTCTTTCAAGCACAGCTCTAGAGCAAGCTGTTCTTCGTAGCTGAAGTAACGCCGGTCTCACTAGAGTTTGTTCGATGGGTTGGATAATTCCCCAATGCGGACACTCGACTTAATGCCGAAACAGGCTAATGCGAAAAAGCCATAAACCTGCATAACCTAACATTGCCTAATCGGGTAAGGTTTGTTGCGAAAGACCGATTGCAGGTCTAACTGCAAAGTGATATTGTCACGGCAGGGAGGCACTCGGAGCTAAAATTGGGGGAATGGTCATTATAAGATATAAATATTTCTCATCTGCACATTTACTTTTACTTTACCATTTGTCCGTGGCGCTCACTTTTGGACATCGGCCACTATCCCTGACCCAAGTTCTCCTCATACCCAATCTATTCTTCTTGTCCCTCGTTTTATGTATCGGATCTTTCCCGCCATTTCACACGTATGTCTCAAGTATCCAAGTTGCTATCTTTAACGAACCTCATGAACGACAAACTGCCCAAAGACCTGGCGTTGTCGTCTTCTCCATCTTCCAAACCAAAATCATTCATCGCTAAAGATTTTATCGCAGAGGGCCCAAATCAACAACAGCAACTACCGAGGTCTCCCGGGGTGGAATCAAAAGAGCTCAAAAAGGAGCTCAAGCCTTCCCCCACCAACAAGGAGTTCCTCGATACCCTCAAGACATTCAACATTGAGAAGAGTCGCTATAAACATTACGGCTACCAATCGCTGATGACTTCGCAACAATTGGATAAAATTGTTAATGAAGCTCAAAAGTCAACCACTCCACCATCATCGCATAGACTCATTATAGAAGAGAGAATCCTGGAAATCCTTGGCATCCCTCGGCAAGTAGTGGACGAGGAAGAGTTTTGGCCCTACAACGTCGAAACTTTGAACGAAATTCTCAGATATAAGGTGGAACAAGAAAAGACTAGAAACGAAACGAAGAAGAGTGAATTCTGCACTACTGCTGTTGAACTCTTGAAGATCGCGAAGTCTATGAACATCAATGGTGACTTGATCCCATTGTTATTCGTGCTGCCTAACTTTACAGTATCCGATTTGAAGGAGAAAATTTATCAGCTTCGTAATGATCCCGAAGAAGCTATTCATGAAATGCTCAACAAGTCTAAGGACACCGTGCTTGAAGTTCAAAAGGCTACCCCTCCTATTGGCAAGAGAAAATACTCTGATACCCAGTTGCCATCCTTTTCTGAAACTGCCTCAAGCATCAAGACCATCGTGTCGCCTTTAAGATCTCCTAACAAGCTGCCAGTTGCTAGCCATAGAAGAGTGGTCTCTGACGGAAGCGAAATTAATAACAGGGGAAGTAACACTACATCTCCTCCTACCTACCAATTACCTTTGCCTCCACAAGGTCATCCTTTACCACATCGCTCTCAGCAACACCTGCCCCAGATTCCAGCTCAGCCAGTGATGTATCCAGTGTATTATAGTCCTGGTCCGGGACAGCCTCAGGGAGGACCTCCCGGATACCCAGCACATCAAATGGGACCTCCAGCATCGACACAACCAGCGCCTCTGGAGCTGCAAAGCAAGGCGTTGGGATCACCATACTCGCAAAAGTACAATCAGGTGGTCTATGAGGGCAATACGCACCACGGCCAATATAGCCCAGCAGCACCTGGTTACGTTGGCCAACCACAATACCAATACTATGTTCCGCCAGGATCTAACCCCGGACCTCCTTCGCAGTACGTGATGCAGGTGGCCGCCCCAATGGGAATGGTTCCACCCGCACATGCGCTGGTTCCAGGTCATCAGTTTGCCTCGGAAGGAACTAGCAGAACGAGCCCTCAGGATGATCACAGCCCTTACAAGAAGCAAAAATCAAATGGCAAGAGCAACAACATCAATTTCATGATTTCCACGCCTAAGAACCCACCAGCGCGGAAATACAACAACCCCAATAAGGACAAGTAACGTTTCAATTCTACTGTACCATATTTCTTTGGATGAATATTATAGATAACAATAAATTTTAGTAAGAACTTTACTGTAAAACTTGATTTCTCGAAGTATTGCCTTTACTGTATTTCCTCGGATAGTGGTTGCCGATCTCCAATAGATCGTTGATAGTACTCTCATGTATGGCTCACCGCCCAATTTCACATGCTCGCCATCGCCCTGTCAAGGAACCATAGACAAAGGGTTTGGAACGTGCGCCGCAGCTGCGAAATGTCACTTCCTATTTAGTAAAGTAGACGCAGCCCACATTACCTTTTTAGGCAAGGAGATCACCCTGCGAAACATTGAGCCCAGCCAAGATTTCTGCAATTGTCTGCATTTGTCTGCAATTGATATGCGGCAATACCGTTGGATCCAGATAGGTCCGGTTGGAGTTGTTCAATTTCAGGTGTTTAAGGTTTGATTGCTCTAATTCAGTCTACTCGTACGTTAATCCATCATCATAAGCATCGTCATCACCTTCCTGGATTGAATTATCTCTCTGTTGCAGCATCTGGGCATAACCAGGCTTAGTCCCGGAGTTCTTACCTAGCAAAATATCGGCACTCCAAGCGACCGCAATTGTCGGGTATCTAGGGCAATCAACAATAGTCTCAAAATCTCCTGTCATGGTAATAAAGAGCTATTTGATCAGCAACGGCCCGCCATAATCGTTTCAGGCACCCGTAAACGCACCTAAATTAATAGACTTCTGGAGCCACACAACCTCGGCCAGTCTGCAGTAGGGAAGACGAACTATGTCGATCGAATACGCCTTATAACTCGGCTAAACTTTCCGAGTTTCTACCAGCAATGCATTTACCCGGCGGGCAAGCAAAGAATACGGAGCGAGAGACCCTTGAGATTGCAGATTAATGCGCAGCTCGGAAAAGGTGGAAACACTTTCACATGCACGTTTTCGGTGGCGCGATGAACCAAGTGGAACGATTACAGGATATTATGTGAGTACTAAATGCATACCGAACCCTGTACCGAGGAACGTGTCCGTCTTCGTAGACGGTGTAGAATATCGTTTACGGCCACCGGAATTGTTCGCTTCCAAATCTGGTGTATGCAAACGTTCTATTTTACGTTCGTGCAGTCTCGAACAAACTTTAATGATCGATTGCAAACCATATTTCACTTTAAGGTTGGAGCTTGCTGAGTTGAGTAGAAGGGATCACACTTTATACCGAATTCGGTAAGATTGGTGAATCTTGATTCTCGCCAAATCTTCCTATGTCTACGAGTAAACAATACTTCTAGCATCGATCTACAGGACCTTGTTCATCTAAAATACGTTATCTTAGTTGGTGATACGGATCTGATTGATCGTGTATTCGCGGCTTTGATAAGGAACAACCAAGCTTTCATCAGATAAAGGGAACGAGACATTCCTCTTACCAAGATAAGCAAAGACGAGGAGCTTAGTAATTAACATGTTGCCACACCCTTACAAGGAACCAAGCAATGCCTGAATGCCCAACAAAAGTAAATAAAAAGACACACTTGTATCCTTAATTTCCCACAAGGAGTTCGTTCCCCTCCTTCAAAATACTTGTTGGGAATTTGCCGGAGATACAACACAGTGTCAAAAAGGGTTTGTGAAACTGCGAAGTCTAATTTCGGGGTGGGGTAGAAATGAGGTTGGGTCAAGTGAGATAAGCATTTTATCCTTCATATCTTGAAACACGATTAAAATGTTAATTTTTATCAGGAAGGAAGACATTTCTTCGCAGATCGTATTTTTAATATAAGGACGTTCAATACTGCTAACGTATGATAGAAAAGGGTCTTCCAAAATTGTAAACAAAAGTTACATAATCGACCACCATCACCCTTTAAGAGCACTTTCTCCCACTAGCGTAATTTTACCGATTAACAACTTCCTCCAAAAAAGCCTACTGTGACCAATCAATCAGTTCTCCTTCAATTCACTATTATAAGACCCAAAATGTCACATTAATCCATAGGCGCCATAGCTCTTGGAGTGTATACTAGACCCATGATCTACCCTCAGTTATATTATACTAATTATTCCTGGGACCATCAATTGCAATGACCTCTTAGGATGCTAGGTCGTGGAACTAGACGAATGTTTTAAGCAAAAGCGAACACATCGTACCAGTATGTACCGACAATTATGAGTGACGATTCCATTTTTTAAGCATCTAATTGAGCTCCCCTTATATCAAAGATCCAAAGCCTTCAGAAGGCATCAACCCAACCCTTAACTCCCGTTGATTCATCTCAAACATCCCTCTTAGCATTACTTCATCACACAGTTCAGGGCTTACGTTGTACGGCTTCGGAGTATGCAGAAATATCGGCTCATTTTTAAAGTTTCGCTTGCGAAATAATGTTACATTAAGCTATCGCTTCTAGCCCGCGGCCACCTCACTGCAACCAAGGTGAAAAGCGAAGTCATCAACTCGGAGTCTTTGTAGTGTTTGTTTCTACTATTACCAAAGGAAACTAGATTCAACAAGCCACATAAGATCAGCCGAAGCTGTCATCGGAGGTCATCGTAGATACGAATTTAGCAAATTCTCGGCATTTGAGCTCGCAACCTGCTTTTTCCGCGATCGATCAGATTGGGAGCAATACATTATCTTTGCAGGTGCGGACCAATAAAAAAATGACCCGGTTTGCTAGTTACCACGTATGAGTTGGAAAGACTCTCGGGAAGAGTTGTATTTTCTCATAGATATGAAGATAGAGACCAAGCACGATTGGTTATCTACATGCAACACGAAATCCGGACCCTGATGAGGTTCCATCAAACCTTCCCACACGTGACGGCACAATTTTAATTTGCTGAAAACGGATATTATATGGCTTTAGTAAGCAGGGTGCGAAGCGAAGTGATGTATTTTGAACACGAAGAAACGATTCTAAACGTGACTAAAATAGTATAACCCAAAAAGCTCTTTGCTGGTGCCACTCAACAACCTTTAGAGTTTAATCCCCACGCGGCTTCCCAAGATCGCTTTTGCAGTAAGTGACATCATTACATCACTGATCTCCAATTATTGCGAAGTTGTGTGACAACCAACATATATACACCAGATTCTACAATTGCCCAAAATCGCTACCACGCTGGATCTAAAGGTTGATGGATGACAACAATACCAAGAAGCCTCCTTTGGAGCCTTTGGGGGACCCATTGAAAAAAGAACAGCCTCTGCAAGAGGTGCAAGAGCCGCCATACACCATCTTCCGCAAAAAGGAACGGGTACTATGTATGGTGCTACTCTCGATGGCTGGATTCTGCAGTGCTGTCTCCAGTCCGATCTACTTTCCAGCATTACCCACGCTTACGAGCTACTTTAAAACATCTGCATCTACAATGAACATTTCGGTGGTGGCCTATCTTGTGTTCCAGGGCCTCGCACCCACTTTGGTGGGAAGTGTGGCGGATGTCATCGGCAAGCGACCCGTTCTCATCTTATCCATGCTTGTCTTTACCGCCTCCTGTTTTGCCATTTCTCAGACAAAGGTGTTCTGGCTACTTGCCATTTTACGGTGTGTGCAAGCAGCGGGTGTAGCGCCAGTAATTGCAGTCTGCGGCAGTGTTTCTGGTGATGTCTGTACGGCACGCGACCGTGGAAGCTTTGTGGGCACGGTCGCCGGGATGCAATTAGTTGGCAATGGTTTTGGCGGTATCGTTGGTGCTGCGCTTATTGCCGGCTTCAACACCTGGAGATCCATTTTCATCTTTTTGGGAATCGCAGGTGGTGTCACCATGATCATTTGTATTGTATTCCTACCAGAAACATCGCGACTGATCGTGGGGAATGGCTCGGTTGTGCCCAAAAGTCCAGTTTACTGGCTGATGTACCATCATTTCCCAGCATTCAAGAGTCAATTAAATAATGATTACTCCACCCTCCGCAAAAAGGTGAAGTTTGATCCAATTTCGTCATACAAAATTTTGCTTGTCCCACACGTCGCTGCTGCTTTGTTCACCGTAGGGATCCACTTTGCGGCCTGGACAATCTCTTTGACCTCGCTTTCAACCGAGTTGGAAAATAGGTACCACTATAGTGTGATGCACGTTGGTTTGATCTACTTGCCTCAGGGTGTGGCCACCCTTGTGGCATCAGTAACTACCGGTAAGGTCATGAACTGGTACTACAAGGTCCGTCGTGCCCAATATGACGCGAAATATAGCGATATCCCTGAAGAAGCAAGGCCTAAGTTCGACATCATTCCAACCCGGATCAACTTGTGCGTTGTGCCAGCTATAACGATGATCATTGGACTCGTGATTTTTGGCTGGTGCTTGCAGTATCGTCAGCCAGCGATTTCGTTGATCGTTGGATCCACCTTGATTTCGTTTTCAACGGTGGCTTCGATGTCGTGTATGACGACGCTTCTCGTGGATCTCTACCCTAATAAAGGAACCTCCTCCATCAGTTGCTTGAACTTGGTCAGATGCTTGTTGGCAGCATTGTTGACCGGTGTCTTGGATAAAATGGTCAAAGCCATGGGTCTTGGAGGCTGCTATACCTTCACCGCCGGACTCTGTATTTTCGGAGACATTATCTTGATTGCGGTCTTGTACGGATTTCGGCCAAAGAAGGGCGAAAAGGAATCACCTGAAGCTGAGATCTCCAGATCAGAAACTCAAAAGGAGCCTTCTCTGCCAGGATTAACACAATCGCAAAATAATCAGCCATTCCTGCCAGGATTAACAACATCGGAAAATAATGAACCTTCCGTGCCAGGATTAGTCGAGGACGCAAAATCCGAATGATCCTACTTTCGCGACTTTACCTCATCACCGTTTATTACGAACTCACGACATATAATTTTGACGACCCACGAATTTTTTCATCATCTAGTGGCCTTTTCATCGCCAACATTATTTTCGAGTTTGGCTCACAAAGAGTCTGCACGATCGGTTATCACAGATAACTGAAAAGCGCACTCGCGTGCGCCGATGCTCACAAAATACGAGATTGGTGCAAGATTTCTTGCCTTAAGTTTACGACATTTTTATAGATTATCTCATCCCTCATGCCTTATACCAAGGTTGCTTACCGTCAAACCTTATTTGATAGAAGCTTATAGACACTACTACGATACCAACCTGTAGATGCCTTATACATTGTCATGGATTTCATGAAATTTTTTGCGCAGTAAACCCTTGTCAGATTTCGCGACTGGCTCAGCAATCCAATGATTGGATCAGGAATAAACCTTGCCAAGGCCAACCCTCCAGAGATCAGCGTAGTCACCCAAAGGGTAGAAAACAACGTGGCAAGCCAAGGGCGGCATTCTCGGCACTAGACTGATTGTGGTGAATTATATTGTTCACTTTCCGGCCAGTGTTCGCGTTCTCGGCCACTGAAACACAATAGACTCGAAATTTGTCGTCCTATTGGGAAAATCTAATTTAACTCTTTTCGGTCGCACCAATTGCTGCGAACAATACCAGAGAAGTCGCTACTACAGCGGAACAATCGCAGGGATGGTAAGAGTTGCAATTGTTTTTCGACGCAGCTCCACCGTAAATAGACAATTCACAACATCTGGACCAACAAGGAGCGATATATATTAGGACAACCGGATCCACTGGGTTTGGATACTCGTGAAATTATTCAGGATGTCCACTCAGAGAACGCCTCGCTATATCACTAAGTTTAGGCCCGCATCCTTCATCGAGGTGGGCCTGGAGGCAATTGTGATTCCGTTGGAACAGTTCCAGCCCGCGTCGGCGACGCCATCGGAACTGACAGCTAGTCTGCCTACAATTGTGAATCCGTTCCAACTGCCCAAATTAAAAGACATCGAAGACGGCTTTGAAACCGCTTCCTCTTTAAAGACTCAGGAAGAGCTTCCTTACTCCATTCTCTCGCTGGGCGAGAAATATTTTATGGTGGCTCTCTTGAGTGCTTCTGGTATCTGGTCCACCCTTTCTACCTCCATCTACTTCCCTGCATTGCCGGTGATTTCCAAAACCTTCCACGTCTCCACCGAGGCCGTCAACCTTTCGGTTGTGGCATATTTATTATTTCAAGGTGTCTGTCCTACGATACTAGCATCCTTGTCTGATCACTATGGACGCCGTCCCTGCGTGATCGGGTGTCTTATCCTGTACTGTGGAGTCTGTGTTGCCATCTCACGCTCTAACGCCTATTGGCTTTTGGCTTTCTTGCGGTGTCTCCAGGCCGGCTCTATCGCTTCGCTCATCTCGGTATCACTGGGGGTTATTGGTGATATGGCGGTGATTGCACAGCGTGGGAAGTTTGTAGGCTTGGTACTGGGATTCCAGTTGCTAGGCCAAGGCTTTGGTGCGTTATTGGGAGCTGGTCTCCTTACTCACTGGGGCTGGCGTGGAATCTTTGTGTTTTTGGCTATTGGCAGTGGATTCATGGGCATTGTGACCTTTGTAGCCCTTCCTGAAACCAATCGCTCACTTGTGGGGAATATGACAGTCGCACCTCGCAACATCTGGAATCGGCTGCCAGTAACATCCACTTGGTTCCGCACTCGTCTCGTTGATCATTATGAGACCGTGGAGGACAGAACTCCACTCAATTTGTTCGGTTCATGGAAGATCATGATGAAAAAAGAGGTCTTCTTCTCCTTATTACCAGGCAGTTTCCAGTTTGCAACCTGGACAATGTCGCTCACCACGCTTTCTACCAACCTTCAAGTCGAGTACAAGTACTCTATCATGCATGTGGGCACCTGTTATTTGGCCCCTGGCTTGGGCACTTTGGTCGGAGCCGTGCTCACCGGACGGATCATCGACTGGGTCTATAAGCGCCGCAAAGCGCAATACGATTACAAGTATACTCATTTGCCCGAAGACGAGCGTCCTGAATTCGATATGTTGCGCGCCAGACTCGATTTCGCAGCCATCCCCACCGTCTTGCTTATCATTTTCGCAGTTATCTTCGGCTGGTGCCTTGAGAAAAAACTTAGCGTGGTGCCAATCTTGATCTCACTTTTCTTCATTTCCTGCTGTGCAGTCTCGTTTATGAGCGCATCAACCACTTTGCTCATCGATATGTATCCAGGCCAAGGCTCGGCCGCTACTAGCTGTATGAACCTTCTGCGGTGCTGGATCGGTGCCATTTTCGTGGGTGTTCTTGAGAAAATGGCCACTCATATGGGAATTGGAGGCACATACACTTTAATGGCGGGACTTTGCTTGTTAAGCGGATTATCTTTGGTGGTAGTGGCGCGTTCCAGAACGGTTGCGAAATAATCTGCAAAAATCGAAACACCCAGAAACAGTCAACTTGTTGATTTGGCAAAAAACAGTGCTTTAGAGGACAGAGTGAATTGATTCGTCTGTTTTGACCAAGTTCGTTCCTTTCTGGTCTTTTTCGTCTATTTCTTTCATAATGATTTTTATGAAGTGACGCTGCTGACTAATGTCTAGTAGCTATTCTTCTACATTGCTTGCCCCTGGAGGGCTTAAGCTAGCCGAGCTAGTTCTATTCATGATTATATAATGAAATAAAATACTATACCCAAGAACGTAAGATTAAGCAACTGATAAATAAATAAATCTATTGAGAAGCACATTGGACATTTGGACCACCAGCACCACCTTCCTCATCATCAGAGTCGTAAGCATCACGTCTTCCAGAAGATTGGTGTTTGTATGGGTCGATGTCCACCAAGTCGACCTCGTCGACTTCAGAACCCTTTGGAATGCTGACCTTGGCTCTTGGAGGCAAGATGCTTTCCAATTGTTTCAACTTGTCTTCGCTGGCAAAGTTGTTTTCTGGGAACTTGACCGAGAACTTGACGAAGAGGTTACCGTGACCACCTTGTCTGTAGATTGGCATACCTTGGTTTTCGATCACCTTGGTGACACCTGGAGCGATGACTTCACCTGGAATGATGGTCACCTTGATGTAGTCACCGGAAACATGCTTGAAGGCAAGTTCACCACCGGCAAGGGCGGTCAACAAGTCGACTTCGGCTTCGTAGTATAAGTCGTCACCCTTTCTGGTGAACTTGTCGTGTGGCTTTTCATCGACAACGAAGACAACGTCACCTGGAGTGATACCTGGCTCTTGGTCACCTTCACCGCTGAACACGATTCTTCTACCATCCTTCATACCTGGATCAATGTGGACTTGCAAGATCTTACGCTCGGTTTGAGTCTTCTTACCCTTACAGGTGGTACAACGGTCCTTGGCATCACAGATGTCACCGGAACCTTGACAGGTCTCACACACAGTTTGGAATCTTTGGATCATTGGACCCATTTGTCTGGTTACAAATCTCATACCTTGACCGTTACAGGCAGTACACTTCTTGACCTTGCCTTCTTTACCACCCAAACCATTACATCCCTTACACAAGATGGTCTTGTTGAGCGCAAGCTTGGCGACACGTCCCTTGTACAATTCTTCCAAGGTACATGATATGGAATGCTTGATGTCTTTACCTCTAGATGGACGTTGAGGGCCACCGCCACCCATACCGCCGAAACCTCCTCCGAAGAATTGGGAGAAGATATCTTCAGCGCCCATACCGCCACCCATACCACCTTGGCCGGACAAACCTTCTTCACCGTAAGTGTCGTAGACTTCTCTCTTTTGCTCATCGGATAACACTTCGTAAGCGGAAGAGATCTCCTTAAACTTTTCGGCAGCTTCTGGCGATGGGTTCTTATCTGGGTGATATTTCAAGGCAGCCTTTCTGTAAGCCTTCTTTAATTCGTTATCTCCAGCGGAGGGAGAAACTCCCAAGATATCGTAGAACTTCGTGTCTTTCACCATGATTTCTAGTGGGTTGTGTAGATGAAATCAACAGTAATGCGATTGATTTATAACACCTTTTTCTAATTTTTTTTCTGGGTCTTCGTTGAAATTCTTCGAGATTCCAGGGCACGTGCACGCGAGACATGTGATACGATACGCGATGTTATCATGATTGATAATCATGATTACATCATCGATCAAGAATGCTGACATCATTATCGATCATCATTACCTGTCGTGGTGGCCCTTCATAGATACTTTTCATAATCATACATCATAATTATTTATATAATCAGCTATCATAACTACCTTTCATAATTACCTTGCATAATTATCTATCATAATTATCTATAGGGTGCACCTGAAACGATACAACGTCTTTGGTTCTTTATACCATCTAGATATCACTTCAGGCAACGTGCTCGACAACTTCGCTGACCAATTTACCGTTTTTGATGGAATGCTTGAATTGTTCTGGAACGGCCAATTCGGCATAGTCATCATTTTCTTCAGGAACATTGATGTTTAATGCGGTTGAACTACTGCTGTAGATTTGAGTGTCAGCTTCAATGCTTTCCTTGGAAAGGTAAATGCTTCCCTCGTCGGATTGGTCGACACTAATCATTGGAACAACACCCACGATTTGTAAACCGAACTTGAAGGACTTGATGATATCCACACCCGAGATCAATGAATCCACGACAACACCGACGTTTTTGGTGTTAGAAATCGAGATTGCGTTGGCCTTGCCCTTGATTTGCACGGTGACTCCGGAACAGTTTCCGATATAGATGGATTGGTGCATTTCGGCTTCGATAAGAATTGGCTTTTGATCAGCGATGTCAGATTCGGTGTAGTTTTCCACGATCCATTTGGCACCGTCCACTAAAGTGGTCTGAGCAGGTTTCTTCTTAGCTGGTAAGGTGGAAGAAAGGCTGGATGGCTTCTTTGGTGGAGAAGGCTTCTTAGGAACAGCTGGGGCTTGCTTTCTCAATTCAGGGTTCTTGTGGTTCATTTCTGACTTGTCCACCTTCTTAAGTCCGGAGGTGATGTTTTCACCCTTGTTCAAATCGGCAAAGACAGCGTTCATGCCTCCTTCTGGCTTGGCCAGGGTGTCGAAGAGGGAAGCATCTGGAGCAGGTGGTGGTGGTGGAGGTGGTGGAGGTGGTGGACCGCCAGCGGCTGGAACTGAAGTCTTTCTGGTTGCTTCCTTGTTGGAATCACCGACAGCTTCAGCGATAGGCTTACCCTTCAAGTTCCAAGAAGGACCAGTAGGGTGATATTCCTTGACGTATGCCTTGAGCTCATCGAAAATGTTCGAGTACAGCTTAACCCATTCGACGTGCTTGGCATCTTTTTCCTTGTATTCCTTCAAGACTCTATCGGACCAGAACTTGGCACTATCTTTGAATTCTGGAATCAAAGAAACGGGAGTTTCGGTGACGATCCAGCCCAAAACAGGACATCCTTCACTGACGGTGTTCAAGTGGTTGAAATACTCCGATCTTCTGTTCTTGTCCTTCAATTCGATGATCTTGCTGATCTTCTCGTTGATAGGAGTCAAGATTTCCTTGAAAGCAGGGTCGTTCATGTCGGGCTTCTTGGACTTGCTGACAATAGTCAAAAAGTGGATTTGTGCTTGGAAAGATTCGCCCAATGCTTCGGCAGCTTCCGCTACCAATGAGTCGATCTCCTTGGACTTAGCAACAAAGGGGACAACCACCGATTGGTACAATTGCTCGAAGGCAACCACCGATTTGTCCTTGGTTTCAGGCTCCACACTCTTGGCAGTGGCAACGGCAGCTTCAGGGCCTTTGCCGCTGCTGTTTTCAGCCTTCTCGGCGTCATGGTGTCTTTCCTTGTTGGCTTCTATTTGGAAGATGGTGATGTCCTCCAAGCGGGAAGTGGCGGCTTCCAAGCGCTTGAGGATGGTCACAATGTTATAGCCTTGGACGTTGAATTGATTGCTTTCTTCAGTCGACATGGTTAGCGATAACGTAGACTCAATTGGAGTAAGTTGGCGTGTCGTAGCGCGCTAAATCAGGTGGGGTGGTTGGAAACGATCCGGGTTCGCTGAAAAGGGGTTACGTAAGCCGCGAGCACGACCCAGCATAGAACCAACGATTTGGTAAAATTGCAACAGTTGTAAATCCAAAACCCAGACTACAACAATGGCCCCCGTCAAGACTGGAGAGCCTGAGTTGCCGCCTCAAGAGGTTTTCTACCTTAAAGAGACTCCTGTGCCTTCCACTCCAGAACCTTTTTACAGCAATTACCAACCGGATGTACCTATAGCGCTAGACCTTGGGTCGTCATCTTTCAAAATCGGGTTGACCAACAGCAACGAGCCCAATAACGTGTTTCCATCGGTGCTTGCAAAGTACCGTTACAGAAAAAAGCCGGTTTCGGTCACGATTGTGGGCAATGACGTGTACCGTGATCCGTTACTCAAGACCTCCATCAAGTCGCCTTTCGACGGTCCCTTGTTGACCAATTGGGATTACGTGGAGTCGATGTTGGACTACTCGCTCGAACATTTGGGTGTCAACAGTAACAACGGCCGCTTGAACAACCCCGTCATCATGACCGAACCAGTGGGGTGTCCGTTGAGTCAAAGATCAAACATGTATGAGCTCTTATTTGAAGCCTACCAAGCACCAAAGGTGACTTTTGGTATAGACTCGTTGTTTGCCTTTCATGCCAACTCCAAGGCCGGTAGCGATGGTTTGGTCATCGGAACAGGCCATGAGCTGACCCATGTGATCCCCGTGATCGGCGGTAAAGGTATCTTGCTGCAGACCAAGAGAATAGACTGGGGTGGTAATCTGTCTCAGCAATTCTTGGCCAGATTATTGGGAATGAAATATCCATACTTCCCTACTAAACTTACCACTGACCACACTGCCAATATGTTCAAAGACTTCTGTTACATTCTGGAAAATTATAATGATCAATTAAGACACTTCCTCGACGTGGATAATTTGGAACAAAACGACATTGTCTTACAAGCACCAGTCGATTTAAGCTTGCATACAGTGAAAAAGAAGTCTGAAGAAGAAATCGCAAAACAATTGGAAAGGAAAAAGGAACAAGGAAGAAGATTACAAGAACAACAGCAACAGAAGAGATTGGAGAAAAAAATACAGAAACAGGAAGAACTCGATTATTACACTAAGGTGAAGGATGAAATTGAATCCTACAATAAGCAAGAACAATTGGACAGAGTGGTTGACGAAGGCTTCGAAAATGTGGCCGAGTTCAACAAGTACATTAAAAATCTTGAGAAGAGTCTCAAGGGCAAGGATGAAGAAGATGTTGATGCACCTGTGGATCCAGCTACTGCTTGGCCATTAGTGGATATACCAGACGATCAACTTAATGATGAACAAATCAAAGAAAAGAGAAAACAAAAGTTGCTCAAGGGTAATTATGAAGCTCGTGAAAGAAACAAGGAAATACAAAGACAAGAAGAGGAAGCAAAACTTCAACGTGAAAAGGAAGAAATCGAGTGGCGTGAGAGAGATTTGGAAGACTGGTCCAATAATAAAAGATTGAAAGTCGCTGAATTGATCAGTCAACATACGGAAAAGACAAAATTGTTAGATTCATTCAAGGATAGAAAATCGATGGCTGCTCAACAAAGAATGAAAAACATCACCGATCTCGCCAATGATCAAGCTGTTGGTGCATCGGGAAATACCAGTAACAGAAAGAGACGGAGAGCTGCTGCGACGATTGATAATGATCCTACCGATACATTTGGTGCAAATGATGATGATTGGGGTGTTTATAGAGAGATTACAAACTCGAGTTTGGAAGAAGACCTCGAAAACATTACCAACAAGATCAATGCACTCGAAGAAGATTTGTTGAAATATGATCCTTCGTTCCACCATGAAGACACATTTTCAGCATCGCAAACTTTTGACTGGAAGAATCTGGTCTTGCACAAATTTGTGCACGGACCGCGTCCAAACCTTACTTTGGCTTTACAAACAGAAGGTATGCCAGCAGAAGAAATCGCCAACCATCCGGAGATCATATTGAAAAACCATCAAATGCATTTGAACATTGAAAGAATACGCGTTCCAGAAGTATTATTCCAGCCACAAACCGCAGGCTTAGATCAAGCTGGTATAATAGAATTGCTGAGTGACTTGCTCTGGAAGAGATTGGATGGCAATTTCAGCCCCGGTGGTCAAGCTCATAGTCTCATTCAAAACATCCTCATCACTGGTGGTTTAGCAAACTTGAAGAATTTCAAAGGGAGAGTGCAAAACGAGCTCACTAGTCTCCTTCCAATCGGCGCACCATTGAAGGTAAGCACTGCCAATGATCCAATCAAAGATGCTTGGAAGGGTATGCAAAAGTGGGCTCAAAGCGAAGACAGCAAGGATGGCTATGTCTCCAAAGCTGAATATGAAGAATATGGGCCAGAATATATCAAGGAGCATGGATTAGGAAATGCGTGCTTGAAATAATTTCTTGTAAATTAATAAATGTACAATAAAGACACAAAGATTGATGAAAATTAAGAGGTAAATTTATATATGAAGATAGTCCATTGAATATTATGCCTGTAGTCATTTAAGTATCCTAATCGTTCAATATCCTAATATGGATTCTTTTCATGGAAGCTGAATTCAAATCATTTCACTGGTATATCTCTACTTCAAACTCTTCAATCAAATCATTCAGTTCTTCGAATTCTTTAGTTTCGTCACTACAAGATCTTTTCTAACTTATTCTTGATACTATACAATGCACTAATCCTTGCTCTTCTTGGCGTTAGGATTTATACCCCTTCTCTTCATGCTTCTCTTAATAGCAGAATCAATGATTTCCTTGTCTTCGTCATCATTGAACACCGAGAAATCACCGTGGATAATACCTTCTTCCTCGGCCTCGGCTCTGGCCAAGGATTCCTTCTCCTTGGCTCCGGCCTTGGAGATATCGTGTGGAGATGGAGCGATCTTCTTGAACTTGGCCACGTAGAAACCATCGACGTTATAGGTGTGTGGATAGTATCTTCTGGTCAAAGAAAGCTTAGGGTTGAAGTGCTTACCACGGAAAGAAGTGAAACCTTCCTTACCAATTTGCAAGCCAGTGTCAACCAACTTGACGTTAGGACGCTTTCTCAAAGCGTAGTCGACGACAGCTTCGTTTTCTTCCACCATCACCGAACAGGTGGAGTATACAATTACACCACCGGTGGCGGAGTTGGCATCAACGGAGTCGATCGCAGACAACAACAATTGCTTTTGTAAATGAGGAATCTGAATAAAATCCTTCTCGGTTCTGTTGACCTTGACGGATTCATCCTTGGCAATAACACCGGTACCGGAACATGGAGCATCCAACAAGATTCTGTCGAAACCACCTATCACCTTAGGGAACTCTCTGGCATCGTAGTTACACACGATGGTGTTCTTACATCCCAATCTGTGGATGTTGGCGATCAACGATTTGGTTCTGGCCTTGTTGGCATCGTTGGCAAAGACAGTACCGGTATTCTTCATCAATGCAGCAATGTAAGTAGTCTTACCACCTGGAGCAGCGGCCATATCCAAGACTCTCTCGTTTTCTTGAGGGTCCAAGGCCATCACTGGCAAGAAAGAGGATGCTGCTTGTAAGATATAATGACCAGCCAAGTATTCTGGAGTGGCACCAATAGGCACTTGCGAGTCGAAAATCTGTAAACCGACCTTGGTCCAGGCTCCGATGGGCTGTAAGTTGACACCACGGTTGACCAAGTGTTGGGCCAAGTCACGACGTCTGGTCTTCAAAGTGTTGGTTCTGATGGTGATAGGTCTGGAGATTTCGTTGGCTTCGAAGAATTCCATTGCTTCAGAAGGCGAAAACAAGTTGAACAATTTTTCAGCCAAAAACTCAGTGTAGCCGAAATAGTCACAGATATCCTTCAATAATCTACTGGTGTAGTCGTTTCTGGATTTGCCTTCTTCAGCGAGTTCTTTAAAGTTTTCTAAGACCTTGACAATCTCAATCATTCTGGTTCTGATGGCGGTCACATCTTTAGGAGCACGGGCAATATCTTCCTCTTCGTCTTCGGTTGGTAAAACTTGGGCTCTTGGTTGGTTTCTGTCACCCTCCAACAATTCTTGTTCGGCTTCTTCAGCTTCAAGTTCTTCTTCTTCGTCTAACTTTCTGGACAAAGCTTCCATATTGGCAGCGTTCAATTCCTCCATATCTTCGTCATCATCAGAGAACATTGGATTGGCACGGGCTTCTTCATCGGAATCGAAGTCCTCTTCGGCGCCCACGTCGAACTCATCATCTTCCAACTCTTCTTCACCTTCAGAGTCGTCGAACAAAGCCTTCTTGGCAGAGGAGAGTTCTTCGTAGTCAACCTCAGGCAAGTCTGCTGGGTCCTCGTACTCTTCTTCATCGTCGTTCTTGGACTTCTTCTTGGATTTGGTGGACTTGGATGCCTTCTTCTCATCGCTCTTGGACTTTTTCACGGCCTTTTCTGCCTTTTCAGCCTGCACTGCTTCTTCGGCCTTTCTCTTCTTGACCTCCTTCTTCTCCTTCTTGGCCTGGATCTCCTCGAAGGATGGTGGGGCTCCTTGCTTGTTCTTGGCTCTTCTACCCATACTGCTGATACACTAAGATAAAATGAGATCTTGAGATGGATTTAGTAACATCTCTGTGGGCTGAAAAAAAAAAGTGGATGCGCACGACTCATCGACCCCAAATAACTCCAGAATCGAGATACCAACATCGTTGCACGCCACCACAATGGTCAAAAGCAGGACTACAATCACCGCAGGGCAACATGCTCTCATCAGGCTTCCATCTGAAGGTCTCAAGATCGTGGAGCTCAGATCGGGAGGAGTCATCAGTTTGGGAAAATTCGGTTCTTTTGGTGTGGATGCCATTTTAGGCTATGCGTTTGGCCAAAGTTTCGAGATTTTGGACAGAGACAACGTTAAGCCAGTGAAAAGTTTGGCTCCCGGCTTAGAAGGCGAAGAAGCCGCAGAGGAGGGCGAAGAAATCGAAGGAGCTGAACCAGAACTTTCCAAGGATGCTCTCACCTCATTCTTCTCCACCAACGCTGAAAATAACCAGCAAATTATCGATGTGGGTTCCAAAGTGCAAAGTCTCACCAATCTCGAGATTGATGAGCTCAAAAAGTCCGGAGCTTCCTCCAATATCGGACAACAAATCATTGAAAAGATCATTGCGGGACATGGCGGTTTTGACAAGAAGACGATCTTCTCGCAACAAAAGTACTTGAGAAGAAAACAACAGAAATTCTTGAGAAGATTCACCGTCGAATATATCGGATCCTCGCAATTGCTTCAGTACTACATCGAGAAAGATCTCCCCAGAGTGCTTGATTTGAGTGAAGAAACCTTGGGACTTATACTAAACTATGCCAATGTCAGACCAGGCGGAAGATATTTGTTGGTGGACGAAACCGGAGGTGTGATACTATACGCCATGATGGAGAGAATGAACGGCCAGGGAACGATTGTGTTGGCCCACGAAAACGAGCATCCAAATCACATTGCATTGAGGTATTCCGACTACCCAGAAGAATTAATTAATCAAATGGTGAAACCAATCAGTTGGTTACAATTCTTGGAACCGGAAAACGAAAAGATCGACTTGGAGATCTTGAGTCAGGAGGAGATCGACGCATTGAAACCTACCAAACAAACGCAATACGAAAAGAGATTGAAGAGAAGTCAAGACATCAACGCTGTGATCGAAACGGTCCAAGCTGGAAACTTCGACGGTTTCATCAGTGTCAGTACACTTCATTTGCCTACCCTTTTACCCGAGGTGTTGCCCACAATTGGTGGTTCCAGACCAATTGTGTTGTACAGTCAGTACAAGGAACTCTTGTTGGAAACGCAGCATTCTTTAACCAACGATAAGAGAGTCTTGGCACCATCGATTTTCGAAACCAGAGTCAGACCCAACCAAACCATCATTGGCAGAATTCATCCGGTGATGACAATGAGAGGGTACGGTGGTTACGTCTTGTGGGGAACCAGAGTTATCCCTAGAGAGAACATCATGGCTGTTGGTAGAGGTGTGACCAAGAAAAAGAAGGAGGAGTCTGTTGGAGCTGAACAAAAGGAATCAGCCGAGCCTGAACCTGAAAAGAAGGAGGAGTCAGCTTAGAGTTAAAAGGAGGAGCTAAGAAGTAGTCATAGAATTAATTTAAGAGATTACACAAGTCATAAGTAGTCCCAAGATATGGGTCATTAGAGATTTTATAATGTAAAATTAGCAACTGATACCAGTGAAGAACTTGGTCCACTGTTCAAGAGTTAAAACTGGTGAAAGTTTTTAAAAACCATGAAAATGTGATTTTTGTAGAAGCATGAATTCTTCAAACTTACAAAACAGTCAAAGATATACTTCTATTGATCAATTAATCTAACTTGTACAATGGTTTATATTTCTATCATTACCTCATCTATAACTCTTTCCAAATCCTTCCATGAATGCCATTTCCTTCTTCCATCCGAAAACACACCTTATTTTATCATTACTATCATAATAGGAACTAATTTTCCAATCTCTGCCTTTCAAAGCATTTCTGACAAATTCGACTTGCAGTTCATAACCAAGCTCGAAAACAAATGCCAGAACATCAAAAGGAACCACTAAATTTTGGATCAATGCCTCATAAAACTCGTTTTCGCCAATTAGTGCTAATGCCGGTTCATACATCCTCACCGATTTTTCGACCCCATTCAGCATCATTGAAGAGTTGTAGTCGTTCCTGGGAATATAGGGAGGATTGCTGACAAGTATATCGATTTTCTTTGTGCCAATTTTGTGCTTGAGAGACTTATCAAACAAGTCCAATTGTTCGAATCTTAGCGTTTTGGAGTTTTCGTCGATTCTTTTCAAATTATCCGTACTTAAGTTGTATGCATCTGTGGAAACGTCAAATCCAAGAATCTGGACCTCCTGACTGTCTTTATTAATTTTCTCCTTGATTAGAAGGAGATTTGTATTCTGATCATCGCTATTGAGTCTCTCGTTGATTAAAAGCGGAATACATCCACTTCCAGTACAGGCATCCACTATGGATAGCCCCAGTTGTGTTTGGTTATCTTTGATGAGATCGCACAATTTTTGCACCCATTCTTCCGTTTCCCACCTTGGAATCAAAACTCCAGGTCGACATGCAATATCAAGGTTTCCGAATGGTTGTGTCCCAAGAATATATTGTAAGGGTTCTAATTTGGACCTTCTGATGATTGCATCTTTCCATTTATCTTTGGGGAGCTCATTCTTTATCCATTGAAGTTCCTGCTTCGCTGAGGCCAAAATGGGGTTTGCACGTAGGAGTGGTGGAAGTAGTGGCGAGTGTTTAAGAGCTTCTCGCACTAGTCTTTGCGATATCCTGGGCATCCAAAGTAGTGGGGTAAAGAGATGAGCCAAATCGAATTGACATATCCGGTCACGTGAGTTTTTCAGAATTTTCGGATCAAGCTCAGAAAGACCCAAAGAATAAGATATCTCTAAATAACTTGAAAATCAGACATTCATAGCTCTCAGGAACCAGGAGATATTGAGGGTCTACACTCTCGCACGTGATTATTATTTGCTTAATACACAGGTATGCAGTGACTATATACAACGATACTACAATCCCTTTCTAACATAGTACATGTAGGCTCTTTCATGAACATCTTCAGCGAATGGAGTGATAACCTCGGAATGGCCAGGTCTGGCAATTGGGTCTCTCAAGTAGATCGCGTGACAGGTGTTGAAAGAAACTTCGATGTGGGAGGGCAAGATAGCGAAACAACCCAAGAATGGTCTTGGGGTCCATGGAGTGAAATATGGCTTGGAAGCGTCTTGACGGCCAAACAAGCCCTTTTGCCATGGCAAGCTGATGTTGGCGGAAGATTCGTTTTCCATGATTTCATCCTTGTTTAATTTTTGGTGATATTTCAAGTTATCAGTGAACTGAGAAGTGAACGGAATGGTCTTGGCATCTTCTGGCAATTTGCTTTCTTGAGCCTTGACACGGATGGACTCGACGGTGGCCTTTTGAATCTCTCCCAATAATTGTTTGACACTGGAGGTCAAGTGCTTTTCGCCGGCTTCCATCTCTGGCTTCTTCTTGTTAATGAACTCGGCACTGGTGGCAAGAGAGAAGCTCTCGATCATGTCGTGCTTGGAATCAAACAAGAGGTTGTAAACATCGTGACACTTCTTGGCTTGAGAGCCGAACTCTTGGAACGTCTTAGCTTCCACTTCCTCGGCCTTGGAGCCCAAAGTCAAGATTCTGGTCAAGATCAGCTCTCTGGTGGTTTCCTTCTGCTTCCTTATCATGTCTTTGTCCAACTTGTCGTTGAAGCTCTTGATGGACTTTGTGCTTTCGTTACTCAAGAGAGTGTTCAAGGACTCTGGCTTGGCTTGTTTCAACTCCCAGACATCTCTTGGGTTTTCCTTGGCGGATTTCACGTATTTGTTCCACACCGCAATCTGTTTGTTGTCGGTCTTGACCGCCTGCTCCAATCCTGGCTTGACTCTACCCATGGCCAATAACACCTTTTCAGGCTTGACATTGAAGATATCTCCGGCGTGTAATGGGAAGGATGGGTGCTTGATCACAACACCGTTCACGGAAACGTGTCCGCCCAAAATGAACTGACGGGCTTGTCTGACTGAGGATGCAAACATGGATCTGAAAACTGCCAACTCCAATCTCTTTTCGAGAGCAGCGTATGTTTGTAAGACCATAGGAGTGGGTTGCACTCTGGATCCTTTCAAGGAGGCGTCCAATTGGGCGACGGACTCGAGCGAAGGGTTGAATAAAGTTTTCCATCTGGATTCTGTCAAGTGTTCTCCATGGTATGCTCTGGTTTCGGCCTTGGCCTTCCACTTCTGTTGGAAAAGAGTGAGTCTATCGAAAGAAACCTTGTCCTTTTTGTATAAGTTGAACAAGTTGTACTTGTTCATGGAAGCCCTCACTTTCCCTCTACTAAGAGAGTTGAGGTTTTGGGTCTTTCTAGGCATGGTGGAGTTGTAGCTGGGTTGATTTAGCGATGTGAAATTTTTAATTTGGACGAGAGTGGTCACGTGAGAAATCCCATAATTTTTCGCACACCACTAAAAAAAATGAACTTTTCAAACATTGCAGTTTACATTTGAGTCTACTATAGTGCTACAAACTGGATAAGCGGGTCTGTCCATTTGGTATTGAACCACCAACAATTTTCAGGCAAAAGCCACCATTGCGTCTATCCGAGGCGTCTCTACAACAGCAACGAAATGTCTGCTCGAGAGTGGAGTCTAGACGAGGAGATCCAGCTCCTCAGTCTTATCTGTGACTATAAACCCGCCGGCGCCAACAAGCACAAGAACATGGTATCAATTATAGACAACATCAACAAGGGGCTGGAGGTTCCATTCACCGCCAGTGATATCTGGGCCAAGCTCGAGACTTTGTACAAACTTCCACAACTAGACAAATTGGAGGACTATCGAGAAAGTGAAGGAGACGAGGAGTCCAATCAAGAGGAAGCCGGAGATAATGAGGATGAAGATGAGGAAGAGGAAGAAGTAAAAGAAGAGACGAAAAAGGATATCAAAAAGGAAAAGGCCGACAAGGATAACAAAGATAAGGTCAAAACCGAGAAGAAAAAGGGCACTACTGAAAACGACGAAAAAGAAAACTCGTCAGATTTGAGTGATGTCGATTCGGACTCGTCTGAGGAAGGAACTCCCGTCCCTGAGAAAAGTGCTCGTAGCTCCAGAAACAATACCGAAGAAATCAATAATAGCGAGGAAGAGGAGGAAGATGAAGAAGAAGATAATGGCAAGAGAAGAAACAGAAGAGGTGGTCGTAAAAGCGTGGCCGAAAAGCCCAAGGCTCCTACGAAAAAGAGAACTCGTTCATTGGCAAAGTTGGACCTGGTCGATGCACCCGCTCCCAAGCGTAAGAACTCAAGAGCAGCCACACCACCTGCCTCAAAGCCCAAAAGACGGACCAGATCGGAAAAATCACAGCAACCGGAAGATCTGGAAGATTCCGATACCAAAAAGGAGGACGATAACGACAATAACAATGATGAACAGCAGGCTGCCAAACCTGCCACCAGAAGGAACACCCGGTCTTCGGCTCCTCCAGCCAAACCGGTCAGAAGAAGCACCAGGAAGAAGTAAGTCGCCCTGCTGGCATTTGCACTGTACATTATGTATATAAACTGTAAGATAGACAGATCACACCATCGATAAACTGTAGATGAAGACAGATCAACCACTATAAACCCATATAGAGAGATCGCTCTAATTAAACTGTAACATAGAGTATTTATTCCCAACTAAAAATTGGGATCAGATCAAAAATCGTCACCTTGGCTGGTAAGAATTCTGGCCTCACATTTCTCCTGGTATCTCTAATAATCGGCCTACTTTTCCCTGAGTCAGTTTCTCCATAGTTAGACATCATCGCACTTTACGCACGCGCTATACGCGCGCTTTACGCGACAGATCAATCTTCAGTGAACCACCACCATCTCACCACACTTGACCAGGAACACTGTCTTTCCATCAAAGCTCCATGCTAGTGTCTGTTTCCAGGCGACCGCTATGGTTTGCAATCCTTTCAAGGCGAAATTTCAGCATTTTTCACTCATTATCCAAGCCTTCCAAATCCATTCATGAGACCCCAGAATCCACACCTATACCGTCACTATCATCACTGGTGCCGCCAATTCTTCCGTCTTGGGACCGAGGAGGCCGGACCGAGCAGAACAGCTTGACCCCGCTATATGCCTCTATGAAGAAGCTCATAGACTCCAATCCAGGCTGCGTATGTCTTATCCAAGTAGGGCTGTTCTACGAGCTTTATTTCGAGCAAGCATCGATCTTTGGACCCAAATTAGGGCTTAAAGTGGCATCCCGGAAAACAAGTCTGTATGCCATTCCAATGGCGGGATTCCCGGTCTACCAGCTCCAGAAATTCGTGAAAATGTTGGTGCAAGACTATCAGGTCAACGTCGCGATTATTGATCAGTATCCCTCGAGAGAGCAGTCGGTGGATAATATTATCCACCGCAAGATCTCCAGAATCGTATCGCCAGGTACGTTGGTGGACGAAACGTTCATGAACTACTCCCAAAATAATTATCTTGTGGCCATATCTCTACCGCCAAAATGTACCAGACTACCACCCGATCCCGATCTTGTGGTGGGACTTTCGTGGATCGACGTCTCCGTGGGAGAATTCTACGTCCAGCAAACCACATTAGGCGAGCTCATGACCGATATTTCCAGAATTAATCCCAGCGAGGTTCTCATCTCAAAAGAATTCCAGCAAGATAATATCACCAATGGCAATTGGTACACACCTTTGCATGATCTCAGGAAATATTTCCTCAGATACCACAAAACAGCATACACAGATCTCAAGTTTAAGTTCAAAACAGATATCCAGTCCACAAGAAAGGCTTTGGCCGACTTCAGTGTTCGCGAAGAAGCGGCGATGAATTTGGTTCTTTCCTATATCACCGTCAATTTACCGGACCGCAATTTCCAATTGGAGGTTCCTACTCAGTACTGGAACCAAAAATATCTCCAAATCGATTCTCGAAGCCGAGAGGCCTTGGAATTGACCGAAAGGTCCAACAATGGTAAAAACTCAACCGTTGGCACCCTTCTCAATACAATCAAGAAAACAGTGACACCCTCCGGGTCCCGGCTATTGACCCAGTGGATCAAATCGCCTATTTTGGATATAGAAGAGATCAAGTATCGTCAAAGCTTTGTCCAGCTTTTTCTCGAAAATGAATACTTGAAAGTATCGGTGAGAACGCGGTTATCAGTCTTAGGCGACTTTGTTAGGTCGTTACAGCGATTATCATTGAACGCAGGCGATAGTATCGTTCATCTACTTGCGGTTGCGGATGGCTTAGACAAGTTGTATGAACTCGAATTGTTTTTATTGGAAGAGTACAAACAGAATCTGAAATCTTATGGTGTGCTTGGCTCTATATTGAAGGACTTCAAAGTCCCTTCGGAAATAGCAGATAGTATCCATCGAACGCTACACGTTGAATATGTGGAGTCTGAAGAAGATCCGGAAGTGGCGGTGGAGGAGGAAGCATTCGAAGAAGCCAGCACTGATGCTGAAATTCTCGTTTATACAGGTACTTACTCCAACCTGTCTTTGGAAAAGTATAAGGATTTGGGTAAAACCAGTCCAGAAAAAGAATTCCAATTCAGCGTACGGAGAGATTTCAATCAAATTTTCACTCGTTACCATGAGCAAATGGACGAATTGGTAGCCCAGGAAGATAGTTTCTTGGCCCAGTTCCAAGACCAAATGTCCGATATAGATCCCAAGCTCAAGGTGACCAAAAAACTTCAACATGGAAGACACCTCAATGTGATTCATATCTCCGGGAAACAAAAACTGATTGAGGAAGTCTCTTTGAACCTCGGTGAAGATATCAGGGAGAAGAGGAAAACTTCCATCCTCTATAAACCTCAAGATTGGAGCCTCTTGCAAGCCAAAATTGATGACATGAGTGACCAGATTAAAGAATTCGAGAAAGAAGTCATAGAATCATTACGAGCAGACGTGCTAGAAGCCATTCCTCAAATCAGGCGTGTGAGCAAATTGGTTGACTTTTTGGATATCACCAGCTCATTTGCAGTCTTGGCCCTTGAGAATAACCTTGTGTGTCCCAAATTCACCAAGTCACCAGGAATGAATATCACCAAAGGACGTCATCTAGTGGTGGAGTCGGGGTTGAAAGAGGTTGGTTCTATGTTTGTCCCCAACGACACTAAAATTAATGCTAGCAAAGAGAGTCTCTGGATAATTTCCGGGCCCAACATGGGAGGTAAAAGTACTTTTTTGAGACAAAACGCATTGATTGTGATTTTGGCACAGATCGGGTCATTTGTGCCAGCTGAAAAAGCCAGCATTGGGATAGTTGATAGAATCTTCACCAGAATAGGGGCCTCCGATGACCTATTCTCTGATTTGAGTACCTTTATGGTCGAAATGGTTGAGACCAGTAATATTTTGAAGAATGCCACACCTACATCTCTAGCAATTGTGGATGAAATAGGAAGAGGTACTAGTGGTAAGGAAGGGTTGGCAATCGCATACGCCACGCTTGTGAGCTTGCTCCAGGTGAATAAATGTCGTACGTTGTTCGCTACTCACTTTGGAAAAGAATTGGAGCTGCTCTTGAAAGCAAATAAAATCAGTCAAACTAAAGTGAAATATTATCGCACGCGGGTGCTATTCCCAGATGATGAGAGTGAAAAATCCGGCAAAGCTATTAGAAATTTCATCATCGACCACACTTTAGAACCAGGTATCAGTGAGCGCTCCTACGCTTTGGAGGTCGCTCAAATGGCTGGGTTCCCTAGCCATGCATTGAAAAGTGCTGAGAAGGCATTGGAACTACTTGGAAAAAAATAGTAGGTAAAAACGTTTGAGATTAAACAATCTCGAAGGATAGTAGTCAAAACTTAATAGAATAAATTTTCAAATGGATAGCTTGATAGATCGAAGTAATATTTGATATTTCCTTCTACATTCTGTAGCTGAAGTTCTCCTGCTGAATATTTGTAACTAATCTTGCGCAGCTGAAAAATTGAGAAAAATGAAAAAATCTCAAAATTTCGCAGCCATTAATTAAAGCAGAGATCTTAAGAAGTCTTCAGATCTATTACCCAATGATATTAATAATTCTCTCAATTTCCGGAAACACGCTTTAACTCTTTGCTAGACAGGTTTGTAATGAAGATTTTACTTTCTACATCCAATAAATCACGTTTATCATGCTTCATTCACTACTTTTGCTATTTACAGATCTATTGCGGATTTTGAGGTGGTTGCCCTTGATTCTGCTGGATTTGGTTTGCAATGAGTTGTTGAAGTTGCTGCAATTGTGACTGTTGCGTGTTTGGTACCTGAGCAGGATTTACTGGCTGTTGGAATTGTCCCTGGGCTGGTTGCTGTGCTTGAGGCTGGAATGCGGCTTGTTGCCATTGATTTTGTTGCGGGTATCCCACTGGGTTTCCCATTGGGTTCCCTACTTGTTGCTGATGCTGATTTTGACCGTAGTTCCCGGGATAGGGAGGAAGACCGGCGTTTTGGAATTGATGCATTGGTGGTTGGGGATGGCCATACGCCTGGTGCCCATTGAACTGGACCTGATTGTAGGGCACGCCGTAAGGTGACTGGCCCATTTGAGCCCCATACTGGTTCTGGTAATTTGGTGCTTGACCTGAATATCCATATGGGGACTGTTGGAAGGAGTTTGTAGGGTGGCTTTGCTGATTTTGAAGTTGAACCGGGTGACTTTGTTGATTCTGTTGGTGTGGTTGATGCTGTTGGTGCTGTTGATGTTGAGGGGCATAGTTGGCATACTGGACCCTAGGATTCGATGGTTGTGATGCTTGTGGTTGTGGCTGCTGTGGCTGAGCATACCCATAAGGTTGGAACCTTTTGGCTTCTGGATTACCAGATTCGTTAGCTCTTTTATTATTCTCGTTCTTCTTCTTATTCTTCTTCTTCTTTTTGGACTTGACCTCGGCTTCCTTCTCGTCGTCAGAAAACTCTTGCTCTTCCTCGGGCAACTCTTCATCGTGACAGTTACTGGCATCCGTACCTTTGATGCTCTTGATGGCATCGGTGTAGATAAAGGTTGAGTCCGGAACAACGTAATACACGGGCTTGCCCTTGCAATCCTTGAACTTCTCGAATTCTTCCGTAGTGTTGAATTTGACTCTGTAGACCGGATTCTGTAATTTTCCAAAGGTCTCAAACAATGGGCCAAGCATGGTACGGTCTTCGAAACATAGAACGGATTGGTCCTTCAACACTCTAAATTCTCCCGATATGTTGGCCTTGATGATCACGCTATTTTCCACCATGGCAGTGATGATCCCGATGGGTTCGATTGGGGCATTTTCAGGGATCTTATAGTCTTCGGGCAACGATGGGGCCACTTCGTTCAAGACTTCGTTTTTGGAGGTGATTGGTCCGGTGATGGCATCTCCCTCTTCGTCCGAGTCCACGTCTTCTTTTTGACCGGCGGTGTCTTGTGCATCAGAGTCATCGTCTGAGTCTGAATCAGAGGAATCTGAACTGGAGCTGGAGTCGGAGTCAGAATCGGAATCATCGGAGCCCGAGCTAATGCCATCGATTATGATATCATCATCGGAGAAATGTTTCAAGTCTTCATCCGGCTTTTGCTTGATGAAACTCTTGATATCGGATTTGGAAGCTTCCGGGTTGGACTCCTTTGATTCGGTAATTATCTCTGAAGCCTCAGGGTTCTCCTTTGATTCGGTAATTATCTCTGAAGCCTCAGGGTTCTCCTTTGATTCGGTACTTGCTTCTTCTGCGGTTTCATTGGAATCGATGCTGCTGACTGCTTGAGGTTCTGGGATTTCTGATTCATTCTCTTTCTTATCGCTGGATGCACTTGGATCTTCCAGAGTAGCAAGCTCATCCTGTTTGGGTTCAGTTACTTCCACGGGTTTTGGCGCGTTTTCAGGTTGAGATTTGGATGATTCCTCGACCAATTGGGTTGAGGCTTCGGTAGATTCAACGAGAGAGACATCGGAGTGGCCACCAATCTCTTCAGAAACGGCTTCTTCGGCACTTGTTATATTTGTAGATTCGGGAACACTACCTGAAACACCGTCTTCATTGGAGCTATCAAAGTTGTTTGCTTTGAATTCTTCAACAACCGGTTCTGTAACCTCATTTACAGGTTCAGTAACCGGAGTCTCGGTGAGTTCACCGGCATTTGTATCAATTTTAGGCTCGTCTGACATTAGCCTTTGGTTGGTGTTTTGCGATGCTCATCTCACTTTCGTCCGGGGTTGATAGTGCGGCACGTGATATGTATGGAATGTATGAGAGTGAAAAGAAATATATCTTTGTCGTGAAAGAGAAGGGATAAAATTTGTTAGAAATGGGAACGAAACGCCCAGCAACAAATAATATTGTTGTTAGAGACTCATTGACTTAGGAAGTTTCTTTCTTTGGCGTTTTCAGTGTATTTGGGAGGCTTTTAATTTTGTATGGAGCAACACGTGACAAGAGGCTTCCATTGGGCGTACATGTGAGAACAGCCACTTTTCAGACCGGGGCTCGCGAAAAAATTGAAGATGTTACCCGGCGCGAGCTTTTGTGTAACCGCAGGCTGCATCGAGTATGGAGCATAAAAATTTTTCAATTTTCAGCTCTTGAGTTTCTTCTTCTTTTCCTTGTTGACAAACATACGTTAAGTTAAAATGGGTGCCTACAAATATTTGGAAGAATTGCAAAGAAAGAAGCAATCTGATGTTATGCGTTTCTTGTATCGTGTCAGATGCTGGGAATACAGACAAAAGACTGTTATCCACAGAGCTTCTAGACCATCTAGACCAGACAAGGCCAGAAGATTAGGTTACAAGGCCAAGCAAGGTTTCGTTATCTTCAGAGTCAGAGTCAGAAGAGGTGGTAGAAAGAGACCTGTTCCAAAGGGTGCTACTTACGGTAAGCCAACCAACCAAGGTGTCAACAAGTTGAAGTACCAAAGATCTGCCAGATCTACTGCTGAAGAAAGAGTTGGTCGTCGTGCTTCTAACTTGAGAGTCTTGAACTCTTACTGGGTTAACCAAGACTCCACCTACAAGTACTTCGAAGTCATCTTGCTCGACCCATCCCACAAGGCCATCAGAAACGACGCCAGATACAACTGGATCGTCAACCCTGTCCACAAGAGAAGAGAAGCCAGAGGTCTTACTTCCACCGGAAAGAAGTCCAGAGGTATCAACAAGGGTCACTTGTACAACAACACCAAGGCCGGTCGTCGTCACACCTGGAAGAGACAAAACACCTTGTCTTTGTGGAGATACAGATCTTAAGCGTGCTAGTGTTGCTGATGCTGGCATGCTTCGGTTGGTTGGTTTCCAAACTGGCCTGCTTAGGCTTGCCGGCTTTTTTAATACTGTTCTGCTTGCCATTGGGTTCATTCGAGCCCGCTGGAGTGTATATTTGTAATGAATATCTCAGATCAATGAGTGTAGATCTTTTTGAGAAAAAAGAGAATTTAAATTAATACGCAGGATGGCACAATAACGGATTATAAGCAGCTAGATCGAAGACAATCGATCTGTCAAAATCATTCAAATCTACTTGATATGCCCATACCATACGTGCTGTATCTTTCCCCAATCACCTCTCTCCCACACTAATATCGTCCCCAACTGGAATTGGCGTGTTATCTACCGAGTCAATTCTGACTCCAACTAATAATCAGACACCAAAATTTTCGGCCCGCCGCGCGCACGACTGGACCGCTATAAGATTGTCAAGGAGGTCCGTTCTTTCTTCTTTGGTTCACTACTATCATAATGACTACCTACACTAAAACCGCTATCTTGTCGGTCTACGACAAAACCGGCTTATTGGACTTGGCCAAGGGCTTGGTTGCTGCCAATGTCCGTATTTTGGCTTCGGGCGGTACCGCCAAGTTGGTCCGTGGCGCCGGTTTCCCCGTCGAAGACGTTTCCACCATCACCAAGGCCCCTGAAATGTTGGGTGGTAGAGTCAAGACCTTGCACCCTGCTGTGCACGGTGGTATCTTGGCCAGAAACTTGGACAGTGACGAAAAGGACTTGGAGGCTCAAGGTATCGAAAAGGTCGACTTTGTCGTCTGTAACTTGTACCCATTCAAGGAGACCATTTCCAAGGTTGCCGTCACCATTGACGAAGCTGTTGAAGAAATCGACATTGGTGGTGTTACCTTGTTGAGAGCCGCCGCCAAGAACCACGCCAGAGTGACCATTTTGTCCGACCCTAAGGACTACGCCGGTTTCTTGGAAGAATTGAAGGGAGGCGAAATCTCCGAAGACGCCAGAAACAGATACGCTCTCAAGGCCTTCGAACACACCGCCGACTACGACGTCGCCATCTCCGACTTCTTCAGAAAGCAATACTCCGAGAACGTGTCTCAATTGCCATTGAGATACGGTGCCAACCCTCATCAAAAACCAGCTCAAGCCTTCGTTTCTCACGGCGAATTGCCATTCAAGGTCTTGAACGGTTCTCCAGGTTACATCAACTTGTTGGATGCCTTGAACTCCTGGCCTTTGGTCAAGGAATTGTCCGCTTCCTTGAACTTGCCAGCCGCTGCTTCCTTCAAGCACGTTTCCCCAGCCGGTGCCGCCGTTGGTTTGCCATTGACCGACATCGAAAAGAAGATCTACTTCGTTGAAGACATCGAAAACTTGTCTCCATTGGCCAATGCTTACGCCAGAGCCAGAGGTGCCGACAGAATGTCCTCTTTCGGTGACTTCATCGCCTTATCCAACATTGTTGACTTGCCAACTGCCCAAATCATCTCCAAGGAAGTCTCCGACGGTGTGATTGCTCCAGGATACTCCCAAGAAGCCTTAGACATCTTAAAGAAGAAGAAGGGCGGAAAGTACTGTGTTTTGCAAATCGACCCTAACTTCACTCCAGAGCAATTGGAATCCAGACAAGTCTACGGTATCACCTTGCAACAAAAGCGCAACGACGCCATCATCAAGGGCACTTCTTTCAAGGAGATCGTGTCTAAGAACAAGCAATTGAGCGAACAAGGTGCCATCGACTTGACTGTCGCCACCATTGCATTGAAATACACCCAATCCAACTCTGTGTGTTACGCCAAGAACGGTATGGTCATCGGTTTAGGTGCCGGCCAACAATCCCGTATCCACTGTACCAGATTGGCTGGTGACAAGGCTGACAACTGGTGGTTCAGACAACACCCTAAGGTTTTGGGATTCAAGTGGGCCAAGGGTGTCAAGAGACCAGAGAAGTCCAATGCCATTGACTTGTACGTCACTGGTCAAATTCCAACCACCGAACCAGAAAAGACCGAATACGAGTCCAAGTTCGCCGAATTGCCAGAGCCATTGACTCAAAAGGAAAGAGAAGAATGGTCCGCCAAGTTGGAAAACGTTGCTTTGTCATCCGATGCCTTCTTCCCATTCCCAGACAATGTCTACAGAGCTGCCAGATCCGGTGTCAAGTACATCGCTGCTCCTTCCGGTTCCGTGATGGACAAGGCTGTCTTTGGTGCTGCCGACTCTTTCAACATTGTCTACGTTGAAAACCCAATCCGTTTGTTCCACCATTAGTGTATTTTAATTCTGGGAGCCCTTAGTTACGTTTAATAAGATCATTAGAAAACATTTTTGAGTAGGAGACTCTATTCAGCATGCTTTAATAGAGAAGATGATATGATTTTCATATTTAGGAGTCATCTGATGAGACTGTCCAGTTTGTAGACAAACAAGGAAGCAATAGATTGTATGAAAAGTTTAGAATAAGGAAATTTCTTCACACAAGAAATTTAGAAAATTTATACTAATCAAGGCTTTTCTTTGATTTTGCTACGAATCAATTGCTATAATCCTTCCATTGATCAGAATTATTCCAAATCAATTATAATTTCTTCAGATTGAAGAATTTATACGCACTTGGTGGCTTATGAATCTTTCTTACGTAATGAAGAATCATATATTGAAAATATATATTTAACACTCTGTAAATTGTATCATTAGATTCAATCGCTGTTTTCACATCACAACTCTCCAATCCCTCTCCTTTTCTTCTCCTCTCTAACGGCTCCAGATTTCTTCCCTTCTGTTCTCCCTTCATCCGCTACCTCCAGGCCCATAATGACAAATTCTTTTTGTGCGACTTTGTATTAAACACGTCAATAGTCCAGTCTCGAAAAATCACCACCTACCGATATTTCAGACCCTAACCAGATTTCATAGCTAAGGTACTAATTGTTTCCCCAGTGTGATCTTCTATAGTACAATCCCTACAATTTCCTGCTCCAAGGAACTTTAAAGACTATTGACTTCACCGCGGTTCACATATCATGGGCTCAGAGTATACCTATGACGAAGAAGGCGAAACATGGCCATTCTTCTTGTTGGCGGTGTTGTCGTTCGTGTTGGTGCCTGTCACCATCAAGTACGTCTACAACTTGATGGGCAGCTCCGATGTCCGCAGCGAAAACGCCCGTATCAAGGGTGCCATCATGGACGAAGTGGCGGTGGAAAATGACGCCCAAATCAAGAAGCACCAGTCACAAAAGAAGTCTTCCAAGGTGTTCAACCTTTCACTTTTGGTGATTGTGCTCGGCTGGGCCGCCTTCGTTTACGTCTCGCTCAACCTCGTCCAGGAGGCCGACTTGCAAGGTGCCTTCGATCCATACGCCATTTTGGACGTGTCGCAGTTTGCCAGCGAAAGAGATATCAAGAGTAAGTATAGAAAATTGTCGCTTAAGTTCCATCCTGATAAGCTCCCCAAGGACTTGACCGAGGTCGCCAAGCAGGAGATGGAAGCCGCCTTCATCAAAATCAACTTGGCTTACAAATCGTTGACGGATGAAGTCACCAGAAACAACTTCTTGAAGTACGGCCACCCCGATGGTCCTCAGGATGTCTCGCACGGAATCGCCTTGCCCAAGTTCTTGGTCGAAGGTAAGTACTCCTCGTTGATGGTGGTGGTCTACTTCTTGTTGATTGGTGTCTTGTTGCCCACCATTGTGGGCACCTGGTGGGGCAATGTCAAGTCCTATACCAAAAAGGGACTCCATATTGATACTGCCGGCTTGTTTGCCAGAAAATTGACCAACAGAGACCCCACCAAGATCTACACTATTTACGACTTATTGGACTGGGTCTGCTTGAGTCACGAAATCAAAACCACCTTCAAGCACTTGGACTACAATCAAGTCAGAGACTTGATTGCCAGACACATGAACAGAAACTTCGACCACGTCAAGGCCAACGCCAGCATGGAGGCCGAAAAGGTCAAGCTTATTGCGATGTTGCCAAAATTGATCGAAGGTTTGATTGAAATGGCCGTGGTCTTCAGACAAACCGATATTGTCTTGACCGCTTGCGACTTGCAAAAGTCGATTGTCCAGGGTGTCAAGCCAGAAGGCAAGCACCAGGAACTCTTGCAATTGCCATACGTGGATAGAGCCGTTGTGGAGAAATCTACCGTGAAAAGATTGGGTAAGCTCTTGGCCATTTCTAAAGAAGAAGCCGGAAAAGCTTTGGGAATCACCGACGCCAAGAAATTGGAAACCGCTCTTAATGTTGCTAGCCACATCGCCTCTTTGAGAGTGCTTGAAGCCGAGTTCAAAGTGCCTGGTGAAAAAGTGGTTCCACCAGCTTCCAACGCTCACATCTCGTTGAAGTTCTTGGCCAAATCTCCAAGACTCAAGTCGTGTCCTGAAATCGAGGACGCAAGATTGGAGGACGAGGAGACTTTGGATTACATGAGAAACCCAGCCTCTCTCAACGAACAACAACCATTACTTCCATTCAGTTATTCGCCATATTTCCCTGGCAATGTTCGTAACTCCTGGTCCGCCTTCTTGGTGTCGCAAAAAGACGGTAAGTTGGTCGAAGGAACCACCTCATACAAATTGGAAAACGTCGACTTGAGCAACTTGGCCTTGGACCAAGATACTTGGATCAAGGGTAAAGATGTCACCATCTCCACCTTCAAGATCAACTTGATGGTTCCAACACCTCCAACGGTGGGCATGTATCATTTCAGACTCATCTTAAAAAACAATGCATACTTTGGTTGTGACGTGGACGTTCCTATTGAATTGGAAGTCAAGGCTCCTCCAACCAAGATGAACTTGAAGAAGAAGGAAGTGGATTCTGACGATGACGAAAGTGACATCTCGGACCCTGAAGAAGATAGTTTGGCCGGTGCCTTGGCCGCCTTGAGAGGTCAAGCAACACAACCTTCCAAGATCCAAGAGTTGGACGACGATGCCAGTGATAACGAAAGTATCATCACCGATATAAATACGGATACTGAAGACGAAGGTGACAATTAGAGTATCAATACACGTGAGAGGAACATATCCATAGAAGAAATGTTGTAGGACTAAAGAGAACTGAAAAAGTGGAATCCAAGTCGCATGCGTATGAATTATCATATAGCCGTACCGCAGAGAATGATATTTTCGACCCCATAAAACCGATCAAATGGCATTAATTCATAATTACAGAGTTAATTATCACCGAATGAATGGCATTAATAATTACACAATTAATCATGAGTTGAATCAGATCCATAGTTTATATTTCACCGAAATATTACATAAAATGACCATTAAATAGCTGTAACTTGTACTTAGCTCCCCATCTTCAGATCTTTTCTTAAACTTCCATGCTCAAAATCACCGCATCGGGAGTGTCCAAGCCTTGTGCCTTATAGTAGTTAGGAACAACTTCTCCCTTAGTGAAGCCCTGCTTTTGATACCAGGATATCACCTTTTCGTCGGTGACGTGTGCATGCAAGACAATCAGGTGAACAAACCTCTTCTTGGTCTCTTCGACGAGGTATTCCAAGAGTTTCTTGCCGATTCCCAAGCCTCTGTAAGCTTCCAAAACAGCAAAACTTTCGATGTAAACCGCGTTGGGGATTTGGTCCTTGATCTGGAGCTGTTGGGTGCTTTCGTAGTCAGTGGTTGTGTTTGAAGTGTTGAAGGATTTGGCCTTAATGGCACCTACTGGCAATTCAGAGTAGAATGCTAGTTTGACTATTTGGTCAGTTGCCAAGGCATCTTTGTACCATTGTTCAGGGTATTGTGTAGGCAAAGAGACTTCGTTGATTTTCTGAAGCACTCCGACGTTATTGACGGTGAGATCGTCCAAAGATATGATACTTCTGCCCATTTTGGTGGTTATTGGAAGATCTAGCCTGAGTGAAAAGTTCGAGCTTGAATATCGCGTCACGTGGAAAACCTACATTTTGGTCTTTAGGAATGGTTTTGAAGCTGCAACTTTAATGAAATTTTTGGCCCCAAAGAGGAGTAAGTAGAAAGTTAAAGATGAAGGAAATTATTCTTTATATACTGGTGAAGTTCTCACTTGTTTCCGTTGGAATTGGTTTTTTTTGATCAGACAAGGAATATATTTCTTTCGAGAAGTCCATTGGAAACCATACAAATTCGAATAAAATGCAGCATCTTTTGAATAAACTAGCCCTTGCCACTAAATTAACTCATTTACGTTTTGATCCATTCTTTTTGGAGAAATTGGCAAATTTACCAATTTTTCAGTGTGTGGGGTTATTGCAAAAAGCACACCACGCGGCTCACTATGCGAATCAGCAGAATTGTCCAAAGCCCATGGTCAACAATTGTGTAAAAGTTAAACTCTACTGGGACTTTTATGTGGCTACAATGATTTATTTTAGGTAATTATCCACCCCCTCTTCTCTAAAACTCTCCAAGTTTCAAACCATCCTTCTTTTGATAAGTGTGATTGCATCACGTGCCCCGCTCTTTCTCCACTTAATAGCGGGCATGTGCATTCCATTGACACTAACGCCAATGATCACTACTATTCTTCTAGTACTTCTCATAGTATATTTGTTCAGGAACACCATCTCCGAGGTTTCCACATTCAATCCTTTTGCCGAAGCAGAAACCAAGGATGAGTCCGTGGTGGAAGGAAAGTTCACCCCACACACCTTGAAGAAATATAACGGACTTGATGACCCCAAGATTTTCATAGCCGTCAAGGGCAATGTGTATAATGTCACCCAAGGCGCTTCGTTCTACGGTCCAGGAGGACCATACGAGAACTTTGCGGGAAGAGATGCTTCCCGGGGATTGGCCAAGAACTCTTTTGAAGCCGATCTTTTAACTCCCATTGACCAGCCAATTGACAAGTTGGAAGGATTATCCGCCAGTGAGATCGAATCCTTGGATGGCTGGGAAGAGCATTTCGAGAATAAGTATCCTTTGGTGGGTACTTTGCACGAAAACGGTGAAGAGTGAAGGAGATCGAGAGGTCGTAATGGGATCAGATCATAATGAGATCACGATAAGATCACAAAGTGATCAGAATCAAATTGATGATGGAAAATTGATATTGGAAGTGAATGGTTGTTTTAACTTCATGGGTCAGAAAAGGGTGAAAAAGCGGTGTCGCTAGTGATTTTGATACGATAGCCAATCATGATGGCTATTTAGTCATCCTGGTGAAATTTCGCTAACGAAGTATATAAAGAGCCAGCGATGAATTGAGACGAAGAGGAGACTAGCTAGTACTGGGTGGGTAGTTTGGGCCAATGAAACTACAATCAAAACTACATAATCAAGCAAAAAATGGCTACCTAATTTTATAGTATACCAAAAATAATAGTTCAAAGAAGCAACGTAAATTTAGGCCAGAGTATTTGAATAGTAACTAAGTGAACAAATTTAGCCTTTGAAATGGCATAATTTGATTGCAATCTAGTGAAAATACGGTCCATGTTTAGCAGAATTGTTCTGTTACATCATGAAAATTTGTTAGTGAACACTATTTCGATTCTAAGAATTTACGATATAGATGGTGAAATTGAACCTTAAATTATTTAAGATCCAGAAATAAGTCTCCTATTTTCCCTAAACGGCTATAAATGTGAACTTTAAGAATGATCTTCTGATGACTACGTACCTTCTCAATTGGCACTCAATTTCTCCAACGAGAGTCTAATAATTTAAATAATAGAGGCAAGATTATTGAACTCGATCTTGTTTCATCGTAGATCCCTATGAATTTCGTAGCTCAGTAGGAAGTGACCTAATTTTTATTAGACCACGCTTAAGTTAAAATCCATATTACAATAAAATAATAGATTTGGAAAGACTAGATATCATAATAAGTAGATAAAAGATTTTTACGTCAAGCAAGAAGAAATCTAAGCTATATCAGGAAGGCTTCCAGAGAGTGCTCTTGGTTCTTAGATTAAAGAACAAGGAGATGAAAGAGCTTGTAAGACTAAACAATTGACATTCCAGATAGAACTATTGAATTCCACCCAAGGCATTCTCTTTAATGCCTGCAATGTCTTCACTCTCCTCAATGTCTTAAGCGTCTCTCTTTATCTTCATCTCTTTCTCTCTATTCTGCTTATCTTCATCTTCCGCTAACATCACCAGCTCACGTTCACACGCACTACCAAATAGACCAAACTTTTTCGCACATCAATAAAACTCTTCATCACCATGAGTTACAGAGGTAGAGGCAGAGGCGGTGGTTATCACAACCAATACAACAACCGCAACAACTTTAGCCAACAGGCGGTGGATGACTTCGTCTCCCAGAACTCGGTGGGCGTCGAAATCCTTGGCTGGAACGGTGCCAGCGCCGAAGAGTGTGTCAATTTCATCTCCAGAAAGTGCAAGATCGTGGTCAGCAATCACAGCGTGGACCCCAACACCGGCATTCTCAAGGGCTATGTCAAGTCGATGAACCAGGCCAATGACCTTCTCAATTGGTCCGGGGTCAAGTTTGCTGGCCAATCGTTGCGCATCACCAAATCGGCTGCTGGAGACTCTTTCTCCAACAAAATGGGAGTCAGCAGTGCTGGTAACACCGGCAATGCCATTGAGCAGTTGTCGCAGTTCTTGCGGTCCCGCTACCAGCCCGAAATCAAGTTGTTGAACCTCAGCAGCGTCAAACAGGACCCGCTGGTCAACGCGGGTGGCTTCTTTCTGTCCAACACAACCTCGTCCAAATTTTTCCCTGCATTGATGAAGGTGGCCACCGAACTCAAGTTGGACGTCGTCAGTATCGACTTGTCCGGAAACGAGCTCCAGGACTTGTCTACGGTGTCTACAATGGCCCACACCTTCCCCAAATTGCAAAACCTTTCCTTGGTCAACAACAACTTCACCCGGGTGAAAAGCTTTGAAATCTGGAAGAACAAGTTGAACTACCTCCGCGAGCTCTTGTTGGTCGGGAACAACATTGCCGATGGTGCCAACGGGAACGGAAACGTCAAGGTGGAATTGATGAAGATTTTCCCCCGTCTTGTGGTTTTAAACGGGGAAATAATAAGAAATGAACAAGCATTGAAGGTCAACTTAACTTTCCCCTTCGATACCCCTGCATCCATGTTTTTCGAAGATGAAGAAATACAGAATATGGCCCCCAATTTCATCACCAACTACTTCAAGCTTTGGGACACCAACCGCTCTGAACTCATGATTCTTTACCAAAACGAGTCGCAATTCTCGATGCAAGTCGACTCGGCGCATCCTCATTTAATAGAAACTAATACCAACACTTCCTATGCTGGAGGCACCGATTTTGGCTATTACATCCCCCAATCCAGAAACTTGACCAGAGTCAGTTCGGCCAAGGTCAGAGCTGCCAGAGTGGCTACAGGACAAGAGGCCATTTTCAAGCTCTTTTCACAGTTGCCTAAGACCAGGCACGACCTCATGACCAAGCCTGAATTGTTCAGCATGGAGAGTTACAGGTACCCTCAGTTGGGAGGCATTATGATCACAATCCACGGCTCGTTTGAAGAAGTGGCACAACCAGACAATTTGGACGCTTTGAACCAAAGTGGGCCCAGAGGAAAATTCAACAATTCCAAGAAGAAGATTCCTCTTTCCAAGAAATCTTTCGACAGAACTTTTGTGGTACTTCCAGGACCCAACGGTGGCATGATCGTTGCCAGCGACTTATTATCGGTCAGAAACTACTCTGGTATCGACGCTTGGAACGTTTCTGGCGACCGTGCCAGCGCTCCCGGCACCGCCACTTCCACACCCCACGCCACAACCCCGGTCCCCACGGCTCCAGGCCAACCTACACCAACAACAGCAGACCTTCCAGCTGAGATCAAAACCAGCTTCAACCAAGCACAACAGGAGATCTTGGTGAAGGTGCTTTTGGAGACCAAGTTGAACATTCAGTACGGGGTAATGTTGTGCGAACAAAGCAACTGGGATTATCAACAATGTACTATAAATTTTAAGAACTCGGTGGCTACTCTTCCCAGAGAGGCATACGTATGATGAGCGAATTGATGAGCGAAGCGAATCAATGAGAGAATCAACGAGAAAATCAAACTACAAGCAAATTGAATCGATGAGCGAAAATTAATAAGAGAGTATTTGCAAGCGATTACAAGTGAATTGCAGTATGAATTTCCAATTAGTCTGGGTTTACGAACTATAATAAATATGTGTAGGTATTAATGTTAATCAGGTGTAAGGGGAAGACGAGAGCAGGAAGAAGTTTAGGGAGAGAATGAAATCAACAAAGGAGAGAAAGCATAATAGAGATTTAAACGTTCATTTATTACGAGATTTCCATAACCTGAAGAGTTGTGCTATTGTTGAAATTTTTCAACTTGAAAAATTGGCCAAGGAAGAGCGGTATAAAAAATATATAGAAAAATTCGTCGTTTCCATGGTATTAACTCTTGGTAACTAAAGCTTTTAGATTTTAGGTTTTTTCACGGAAATAAATTCACTGAGTTTTTTTCAGTAAATATTCACATAATTATATATTGATAGCACGTAAATAATAATTTTTTAATAGAAAATCTTTCACCTAAAAATGATCCTTTCACCAGAATCAAAAAATCTCTCAATTCTAGATAACCACCTTGTTTCAAATAATTTCTTGGTTATAATTGAAAACTTGCCTCCTTAGTCAATACTTGACTACTTTTTCACGTGACGCAAATCACCCGCTCCGATATCAAGCAGCACCGCTTCTCTCTCAACCCACACGTCTCCAACAGACCAAATTCCACTGTCTCCAACAGACATCATGGGCTACAACATTGCCATGGTCACGGACTTCTTCTATCCCCAATCCGGTGGGGTGGAGTTTCACGTGCACCATCTTTCCCAAAAACTCATTGACCTTGGTCACAACGTCGTCATCATCACTCACGACTATGGAAGCCGGAACGGTGTCAGAACACTTACAAATGGGCTCAAAGTGTATTACGTCCCGTATGTGGCTGTTTTCCGGAGCTCCACGTTCCCGTCGTTGTTTCTGGCTCTCCCAATCCTCAGAAATATCTACATTCGTGAACAAATCAATATTGTTCATGGCCATGGATCCTACTCCAACATCTGTCACGAAGCCATTTTGCACGCCCGGACAATGGGGCTTAAAACGGTGTTCACGGACCACTCGCTCTTTGGATTTGCCGGGTTATTGACGATTATCGGTAACAAGATCTTGAAGTTTACCTTGAGTGATACCAACCACATTATCTGCGTTTCTCATACCTGTAAAGAGAACACCGTTCTCAGAGGCAGCATCGACCCCTTGAACGTGCTGGTGATCCCCAATGCGGTGATATCCAAGGATTTCCAGCCTTTGGGCCAACCCAAAGCGTTGAAAGCAAAGAAAAACATCACCATCGTCGTGATTTCCCGTCTTTTCCCCAACAAGGGAGCCGATCTCTTGACTGCAGTAATCCCCCGGATTTGTATGCAAAACCCCGACGTCAATTTCCTCGTTGCTGGTGACGGACCGAAGTTTCTTGATCTCGAGCAAATGAGAGAAAAGTACTTCTTACAGGAAAGAGTCACCCTCATGGGATCCGTCAGGCACGAGGAAGTGAGAGACGTGATGGTGAAAGGTGATATTTACTTGCATCCGTCGGTGACGGAAGCGTTCGGGACGGTTATCGTGGAGGCCGCTTCGTGCGGTCTTTATGTCGTTACCACCCGAGTCGGTGGAATTCCCGAGGTCTTACCTGGTCATATGACAACTTTTGCCGAACCCGAAGAGAACTCATTGGTCGAGGCTGCAAATAAGGCGATCAAATTGATGGAATCGGGCAAAATCGATACTTCCAACTTCCATAATGAAGTGGCTAAAATGTACAGTTGGGAGAATGTCGCCAAAAGGACAGAAAATGTCTACAATTCTTTATATTCTGAGAAGCCAGACGAGTCCCTTTTGACGCGTTTACAGAAATATTACTGTTGTGGTTTGGTAGCAGGGAAGTTCTTTGTGTTGTGTGTGATAATTGACATATTTATCTTGAAAGTATTGGACTTTTTGCAACCGGCCGAGAATATCGATTTGGTGACCAAATGGCCGAAGAAGCCAAAGAAGATCGAAGAGCAAGAGATGAGAGAATGAGCCCATAAATACTATACCTATTGAGTTAGTTTAATGTACAAAGCAAGTGTAATAAATGCAAATTACAATTTGAAATTTCTTTATCTTCACAACTATTATTATAATGAAATATAGTGAGGATAAACTCTGTAAAATTATATTCAGTTTCAAAATTTGACATTATTATTGGTTCAGGAATCTTATAGTTATTTTATCTCTTTACTCTTATCATGGACGATTCTTAAATTTGCATAATATCTATTGACTCATTGACAATTATTAACTTTCTAGTTTATCTAATGTTGGTGGGAATAATTGGTGGCCTGTTCCCAAAGACTCAGTGCAATGAACTTCTGTCTTTGGACCCTTGGGACCCATTCATTCGTGATGCTAAGCTTGATTGGTTTTGTTCGATGTGCCAACTTCCTCAATGTCCGTGGCTCTCTTGACCATTCGGAACCAGTTTTATGTGTGCCTGGTCCCACAAGTGGTTCTGATAACCACGACATATCCTGGTCGATTGTGGATTTTTTGAATGATTGTTGCACCATTTTTCGAAGTAAAACAATTTCTTCAACCATGGCTAATTTAGCACTGGCCTCTTGTTCGGCTTCTAAATTGTCAAAAACTCCCAAAAGATCACCATTCTCGAGAATTCGGTTGGAGTGCACAAGGGTCTGAATTTCAGTTTCAAGGTCCAAGTTTTGTTTTATGATCTGTTCTGCCTTTTTCTTGCTATCTTGATGGTCTTGTTGTGCTGTCTTCAAGTCCTGCTTGATCCGCTTTAATTCATCGCTGTGGGTTTGATTGAGTCTTCTCATGTTTCCCTCGAGCATTTCTATATTCAATTGAAAATCGTCCAACATTCGGTCTTTTTCAAGAAGATTCTGCGTAAGTTTCTCGTGATTGGTTCTCAAGTCTGATAATTCCTCAATAGAGGGATCATCTTTGGAAGTGGGCTGTTTTGAGTTGGATTTGAACATTTCAAGAAGAGAGGTGGAAATTGGCTTATTGGACCATTCATATTCAATTCCAATAATTTCTTGAGCAAGTAAATCGAGTTTGGGTTTCAAAGTATCGAAATCGGTCCTTTTTGTATCATTATTTCCATTAAACAGCTTCAAAGCATCTTCTAGAACCTTGAGGATTTCCGATGCCTTTGTCACCGACGAAATCATACTAACAGTTGCATTCTCAATTACTAGACCGTCATTTTTGCTCTTGATAATTGATAAGATATCAATTGCTCGGGAGCTATATTTTTCAAATGATTTCTCGAATTCATTAATTTTTGATCGGTTTTCTTGCTCTCCGTCTGACTCATCGACCCGTGATTTTAATTGCTGGATTATTCTAGCGCTTCCAATTTTCACGACTGTTATGAGTTCCAAAAGAAAGGTAAAAACGGCTTTGTTGCTCTCGACTCCGTCTTTGTTGAAAGGTATCAATTTACTTATTGACTCGAAGAACTCAAAGATAAATTCGGTGTCAAAATCAGTCTGGAGTTCCCTCAACATTTCGATTTTTAAATTTAACGAAGAGTCGAGTTCTTCTAAGATCCGGTGAATTTCATCTGAATTTTTCCCATAACTATGTTCACAATACTTCTGGAATCTCAGCAAGAATTGTTTCGTGATCTCAATCAAGTAGAAAGCCTCGAAAGTGACTGTTTGATATTCTGTCGAGGACTCTTTATTCACGATTTCTATCAAGTCTCGTATAATTGAACAATTGGAAATCGTAGAAAGTATCATAAAATAGACATCGGAAGCTTTTTTCAAACCATTATCTTCAATTGGTATTGACCAATCGAGTTTCAAATTGAGTATATCAATTTTTGCTTGTGCTATCTTCAAAGAAATGGAATCAGAATGGCTAGAATTTTTCAAACTTTTGATTTGCAATTGATAAGAGTCAATTGCCTTTTGTAAGTCTGATTGATCTTGGTGATGAGCTGGTACACTTTCAGCGCCCAAACCAATTTCATCAGTGGCAGTCTTAATCCTGGAGGATAAATATGTATTTTTCTTTTCAAGTTCCTTGATCATTGCTTGATCTTTCTTGATCACATCTTGTAAATTCCTCATATCATCTCTAAGTTCTTTCTCCACGAGACTTTGATTTTCCTCCAAGCTTTTGTCGAGCTCGTGGAGTTCTGTAAGTTCTTCAATGTTTTTCTGGAGATCCTTTATTCTCTCAAGGAGACGCTCATTTTCAAGATTCAAGTGTTCTATGATTTTTTCCAGGGATAATGCCGAGTCTAATTGACTTTGTAACGATTTGATGGTCTCTTCTGCCACGGACAATTTGTTCCTGATAGTTTCATAGTTATTCCCCAATGATTCTTTATCTTTTGATTCGTGTTTCAATGACTCTATTTCTTGTTTCAATGACACTTCTGTTTGTTCACTTAATTTTTGAAGCTCAAGCAAAGCTCTTTCCAATTGCTTATTTCTTTGCAAAATAATCTGAATATCCTTGCTGGTCTCCTTCCCCTCGAATTGCGACTTGATCTCATTCTCGATCTGTTTATTGAGTTCGGTTTCCTCCATGATGATTTGATAATCTGTCCTGAGCTCATCGTATTTGAGTTGAAGCTCGTTAAGTTTAGCCACTATTTCATTTTTAGACGTTTCCATGAAATCTTTGTCCACGCTCATCATTTCAAGTTGTCCTTCCAAGTCACTATTCATTTTTTGATGAGTTTGTATAGCTTCTTTATATTGTTTAATATCGGCGGTTGCCGCTTGAAGCTTGTTTTGGAGCTTGTCAATGATCTTGTGAAGTACAGAAGGACTGTGGTCCCCGCTTTCGGGGTTGGGGGAGCCCGCAGCTCTTTCCTTAGGATTAGATGCTTGTGAATTGGGCCTCTCTGATATTTGTGAATTTGGCCGTGATTTCTCAGTTTGAGAACTGGGCCGTGATTTTGCAGTCTGGGAAGCGGGCCGTGATCCAGTAGAGCTGGGCCGCGACTTTGCAGTTGCCAATTGAGAGTCATTTGCTGGTTTCACCAATGCCTGGCGGACAAATATGCCGTAGGCGCCATCTTTGGTGCAATTGAAGTATCTTGTGCCGTTGACTGAACCGTCGTTTTTACCGGTATGAGAATCAAGTTCTATACCGTACCACGCGCCGGGAGCAAATTGGGTCTCTCCGATGAAACGAATGATCCCGGGCTCATCTCGTACTGTCACACGCTGGCCAAGCATGCCGTTGGTTGTGGAGTTGATCTGGCGGGACGCGTATATAGGTAGCGTCACGTGGAGGCATGGATTTGGGCTGATTTCCGGACAAGATGGGTGGGAGAACCCAGAGTAAAATGAGGGAAAAATGGGTGATCATTTTGGAAACAGCTTAGATTATAATAGGTACTGATTTTATGTATTTCATTTAGTTTTAAGGACTCTTTACTCTTCATTTTATCTGGAATTGAAGTATGTTCCACAGTAGGGTTTTGACGAGATCCGGCCAAATATCACGTGTACATGCCATATTATCAACAAATGTTTCACTCACGAGTACACACACCACATGTCCCACCAGAACAACTCCTCGGTATCCAGCAGCGGCAACGCCGCCAACAAGCGTGCATTGGGCAACCTCAAGCTCGAGTTGCTTAATGAACAGAAACAAGAAATACGTGAGGCATTCTCCCTCTTCGATATGAACAATGATGGATGTTTGGACTATCATGAGTTAAAGGTCGCTTTCCGGGCGCTTGGATTCGACTTGACCAAAAGAGAGGTTTTGGATGTGATACACGAATACGACACAGATGACAGAAACTTAATAACGTATGAGAGTTTCTTCCAAGCAGGTACGTGACCATAGACTGAATTGAAGATGTTTATCTTTAGGATTCAAAGAGGTTGTTTTGGGCCCAAAAGAGTAATCGAACTAAGAGTACTAACCAGCAGTTGGAGAAAGAATTGTCAACCGTGACCCATTGGACGAAATACGTCGTGCATTCAAGTTGTTCGACGACGATAACACCGGCAAAATCAGTTTACGGAACTTAAGAAGAGTCTCCAAGGAATTGGGAGAAAACTTGACAGATGACGATTTACGAGCAATGATTGACGAGTTTGATTTGGACGAAGATGGAGAGATCAACGAGCAGGAGTTTATCAATATTTGTACTGAATGAATTATGAAGCCACCAAGCAAGAGATATCGGATTGCTTCCATGAAATTCACTTCAATTGAGAAGATTTACTCTATTTGGATCACATGACATATTTGTTTCCATTGGATTGAACTGTGCTAATAACGAATCTTTCAAAGTCAAATATCCGTGACATTGAATAATTCTCGTTGATTCTAGTATCAGATTGGATATCTAGTGATCAAGAAAGATCCTCTCGATTCCGGCCAAAAAAGATCAAACGCGTTCTTTTATCAATAATGCTGATTGTCAGCAAACCTTAGACAGGATTAATGTATTATATTATGACCATCTGTAGCCTCAAAAAAAATTTACTATAAAGTATTTGCAGTTTCTGAGAGATGTACTGTGAAATGTCTATGGTTTCGCAGATACAATACTATATTTGTGAGGCTGCGAAAAGTCTCACTACCACTAAAAACACCATCAAAATATGTGTCCTCAAAAAACTCAAAAATTGAACAAAGAGGGAAGGAAAAAGAGGGAAAAAAGAAGAGCTGAGATATTCTTCGGAGTAAATGAACTTTCCATGTTCGAAGATCTCTGCCCTTCTTCAACTTCTATTCTCTTACTCTTGTTCCACTACTCACTTTCGCACAGTACTGGAGTCGTCCATTTACCACATAAAAATTTCAATAAAATTTCAACACCACCACCACTAGTCTCTAGCCAAGATGTCCTGGAATACCGCCAAAAAGAGACTCACCAGAGACATAGAGGCTCTTCCCAGACGTCTCCGTGACCACTACCAAAGGGAGGCCATCAAATATGCATTGCCCACCTTCGATGTCGACACACCTCCACTTCTTCAAAAGAAAGACATCAGAAGTCTGCACGAGATTGGTATCACCGAAGGTGATCTCATCTACATCACCGAGGGTGAGAACAAGGGCACTGTGACCACCGTGACCAAGTACCTCAGCAACTACGACTCGTTCGTGGTGACCAACTCCACATCCAAAAGATTATTCCAGAAGTCAAACTGGGTCGAAGGACAGACCAGTCATGTGATAGACTTCCCTAACTTCATTCCTAGAAGCCACGTTAGATTGGCCGGTAAGGAAAAGGACGAAAGCGGTGCCACCAACTACTTGGTGGCCGACAAGATCGTCTTGAAAGACAAATACTACGATGATAGATACAAGAAATGGTTACCCAGAAGATTCGTCAAACATCACGATACCATCGAAATCCCATGGCCCAACCCTCCTGGTAAGCTTGAAGAAGGTGCATTGTCCACCGAAGGTGACGCTGCCTTGGAAAAGACCTACGAATTACAAACCATCGCCAGACCACCGGTTCCAGCCGAAGCATTAGCACAATTGAGAAACCCTCACTCCAAGCACAAGAAGAGAGTCCTCAGCGAGTTACAGGCCAGAAGACTCAAGGCACCAGAAATGCCATTGACCACGGAACAAAAGATCTACTTGGCCAAGAACGCCAGTAAACCAAAGAAGACTTACACCAAGTTGAGTGCCGAAGTCGAAGATTTCATTGGATCCAAAATGGCTGAACATATCAGTAAAATCGATAACCCTGCTATGTTGGCCCATTTGGACGCCTTGGCCAAGTCCAAGGTTCCAGACTTTGAAAAGACCATGAACAACATTAAGGAAAATGAGGTTTAGTGTATTTAGCGTAATATCATGTACATAAGGAAGAATGTAGGAAAGATAGAACAAGGAAGAATGATTTGGAGTATATCTACAGAAGAGGAAGAGTGTTGAATAAGCGATACTTAGAAACGTCCTCTCAAAACGAAGAATTAGCAAAAGTAGATAGTCAGAGCTAAAATGAACTTCAGAAAAGGATTTAGCATAATTCGATACTGGGGAGTTCTATAGAAGAAAAGGATCAATCATTCGATAGATTCCATACTTAAAGTATAATAATGAATGTATTTAAAGGGAATTTTTTAGAATCAAAATCATATGGATGGTGATGATGTTCTAAGTCCATGGTGCCCTTCTCTTTCACTAGAAAGAATCAACTTTACATGATAGAATTCATTTCTCAAAAATAATTTGAATCGATCCATGGCACTGTCTCGTGTAATGCTTCATTGCTAGTCTACGCTTTTCTTTCGTTATTAATTAGATCTATTCACAACTTCTCGTAATCTAATTTACCTTCCAACTTCTTAACATCGGCAACCTTTCTGACAGCCTTCATTATATCGTTTTGAAGAATGTAATCTCTTTCGTCTCTGATGGCAAAGAAACCAGCCTCAGTCACCACGTTTCTGATATCGGCACCGTTGAATCCATCACTCATCTTGACGGCAGCTTCGAAGTCGAACTCACCTTGCTTGGCCACCTTAGAGGTATGAATCTTGAAGATTTCCAATCTTCCGGCTTCGTTTGGCAATCCGATTTCGATTTTTCTGTCCAATCTACCTGCTCTCAACAATGCTGGATCCAAAGTATCTGGTCTGTTGGTGGCCATGATGACCTTGGTTTGACCTAAAGTCTCGAAACCATCCATTTGGTTCAACAATTCCATCAAGGTTCTTTGGATTTCTCTATCAGCCGAGGTACCTTCACTGAATCTACGGCCACCAATAGCATCCACTTCATCCATGAAAATGATACATGGAGCATGTTCCTTGGCGTATGCAAACATTTCTCTGATCAATCTAGCGGATTCACCGATATATTTATCAACAATGGCAGAGGCAGGCGAAAAGATGAAATTAGCCCCGATGGTGGCAGCGACCGCTTTGGCCAACAAGGTCTTACCGGTACCTGGAGGACCGTAAAGCAAGACACCCTTTGGAGGTTTGATACCAACTCTGGTGAAAAGTTCGGGGTTTTTCAATGGCAATTCGATCACTTCACGCAATTCTCTGATTTGATCGGTCAAACCACCAATACCGGTGAACGATATCTCTCCTGGCTCGAACGAAGTCATATTGTAGACCAATGGATCCACTTCTCTGGGCAAGATTCTCATGATGGTCAAGGTGGTCATGTCCAACGACACTCTGACCCCGTTTTTCAAGCTTTCCTTCTTGATTGTGTTTCTGCATCCAACAATGTAACGTGGACCACTGGAGGCTTTGACAATGAATCTTTCCTCGTCCAATTGCTTCAAAACTTCACCGATGATCTGCCCCACCGATTGGAGCGCCTTGATATCGTTTTCTGTCTTCTCATAGTCCTTGTCCAAATCCCGTATACTGAGACGGAGTTCTTTCAATCTGGAATCCCATTTTCTATGCTCGATCAACTTCTCCTTGAATTTGTTCAATGCACGGTCTCTTTCGACGTCTGTGGGCTGTGCGGGAGCCGCAGGTTCTTCGGAGTTCAATGCGGCCAAAAGGGGATCCTCTTCGGCACTCATTTTGATGATTGTGGGTGTCTTGTTGGTTGATTAGTGACTGTTAGAGGTGGCAAACAGTCGGCGCGAAACAGTACCAAAAGTGATGTTGTAGCGTGGTCACGTGACTGCTGAACGAAAAAATGCAGTATATGCTCATCAAAAAGTCGAGCGCTTCACCCTATTTCCAACCAACAATGGAGTTTCACGCGATTTTACTATGTGGCCAGGGCAAGGCGTTGACTCCGTTCAGTCAGACCAGAGCGTCCGGGTCCCCCAAGGCCGTTTTGCCCATCGCAAACCGTCCCATGATCGAGTACGTGTTGGAGTGGTGCGAGAAGGCCTTTTTCCCCAAAGTGACGATTGTCACTGATTCCGCGTCCAAAGATGCCATTGACGGTGCTTTGGCGGGCTACAGAGAGGCCCAGAAGGCTGCTAGAGCGAAGGCGGTCGAAGAGGGCAAGGAAGACGACCAGATCAATGCCGTGATCGATACACTTGAGATCAATAGTGAGAATAGCGGAGAAATCATGTGGACTTTACATAAGAAATCGATTCTTAAACCCAATAGTCATTTCGTGTTATTGCCATGTGACTTGATCACCAACTTGCCACCCCAAGTTTTGATTGAAGCCTACAGAAATAAGGAAGATAGCGATATCGGACTCTTGGTTCATTACCGGAACCAATTGGAAATCGAAGACAAAAAGTCCAAGATCTTCCCTAAAAACTACACTGTCTACGCAGAATTGCCCGATGGTAAAAGTGACCTTCTCGATATCTATTCCACCGAAGATATCGACTTCCACCAGGCGCTCCAGATCAGAACCCAGATGTGCTGGAGATACCCCAGATCCACCATCAGTACCAAATTATTAAACAGTTCCATTTTCTTTGGATCGCAAGAGATTTTCAAGGTTTTCGAAGAGAACCCCGAAAAGTTCAACGAATCATATTTCCAGAACAGATCGATATCCAAGGTCATCCGTGATTTGGCCAGAAGATCCTGGAAACATGCCGAAACCAAAGAGACTGTGGGATTCTTGATAATACCCCACCAGGCCACTTTCTTCAGAGTCAACAATATTCCGGTGTTGATGGAAGCCAATCGTCATTTCATGAAGTTACAAGCCAGCGCAAAAGCCCAGGCTGGAGCTGCTCAAAACAAAGATAAGCAGGCTGCCAATGTTGGTATTGATTCCTTGATTGGCGACAAAACCGTTTTGGGCGAAAAGACCAATGTCAAGCGCACGGTGGTGGGTAAGAACTGTAACATTGGCAAGAGAGTCAAGTTGACCGGTTCGCTCATTTTGGACAATGTCACCATCGAAGACGATGTCCAGTTGGAAAACTGTATAATAGGAAACGGAGTCGTGATCCGCACCAAGTCCAAGCTCACAAACTGTAATGTGGAGTCGACACACGAAGTCGCCAAAGCGACCCAGGCCAAGAACGAAACCTTGTTGTGCTTCACCTTGGAAGGTTTGGTCGAGGGCGACAACTCAGAGCTGGAAGAATCGGAATCAGACTCGGAAACCGGCTCCGAAAGCGACTACGACGATGGTGCCTACGACGAGTACGGGGATAATGAGGATGGGTTATTTGCCTATTAATATAGATTGCATGAATAAAGCGGAACAACGCGTAATTAATGTAGAGGAGTATGATTAAAGGTCTTTTGATTGAGTAATACATTTTTAAGGTGGTTTCTATTCGCGTGAAGTATCAACTTAAATGAAGTAATGAATCTTAAATGAAGACTACTTTGGTGGATGATGAAAGATCTCCTTATTGGTGATACACACCGCTCAACTTGTAAAACAAAATCAAGATTTCCGTTTTTGATATCTCTTTCGTTCTACTATTTCTACACTTTTCTGCTTAATAAATATTGTATAACCGACCTAACCTGTGAAATAAACCTATGCAATGCAAATGCCAGCCATGGGACTCTTAGGACCCTTGGAATGTAGTGATCGACACTATGGATGTCTTGATAAAGACATGATGCGGGCAAAGAGGACTTCCAATTAATATGGGATGAAACGTAATGTTGAAACAAACGCTTAGAATCAAGACTTTTTGCCTCTTAATAATCTCCGAGTGTTCTTGAAAAACATCTGGACGATTGAGACAAAGTCGTTCTTGAGAAGATTTGGGCGATCGAATTTCGAAGTCTCCTGAAGGGATCACTGGGTTAAAATTCACCCTTGTGTTCGCTTCTATCCTTATTATGCTCGGATAAAGTTTTCTTCCATTTCTTCTTGCTGCTTTCACGCTTCAATTTCTTCAAAATTACTTGTTCCTCCAAATCCTCATCGGAACTGCTGCTAGACTTCAGCGGAGACAGCGCGGCGTTGTAGTCCGGTTTGTAACCGCTGGGTCTATAATGGAGGTGCTCAACTGATAAAGGTGGTACTCCTGGCACGAAAGGGGTCCCTGGTTGCATATCGTGCGCAAAAGAAAACTTGAACTCGTTGGGGAACTGGAACAGTTCGGAAGACGTTGGTGGGGCTTTTTCGCTGGATTCTGGCTTATCTTCGTGATTATTGGTATTGGTGATTTCAGCTCTTTTAGTCAAGGCCCAGTTCTCAACGTCGCCATCATTGGCAATGATCTGTAACAAGTCATCCAAACAGTTTAAATAGCCGTTGTGTTGGAGTAACAGGGTGGCGTTGTGGGTGGTTCTGTAGAGGGCGGCTACCGATTTGGCCGCGTTGGCGAATTCGGCCTTCTGGTTGGCGGCAGAGGCATTGGTGGCCACCGACGAGTTGTACAATTTTGCTACCGACTTGGCGGCATTTTTGAACTCCGTTGTCAACTCGCGGCTGAGATCGTCTATGGCCGTCTGATTGACCGGCTTGGTGGGCGGAAGATCAAACGATAAGTTTGACAAGTCCATTTTTATGGTGTTTCCGGGGTGGAACGGATGAGTTTGGTGCGAAAATGGGTATATTTATAGTGCTGATTGTGGTATTGATAGCCTAAAATTTTTAGATTTGAGGATCATCAGTCGCACTTGGTGATGATTTGGGTGCGGGTCGCGGGTGGGTCACGTGCGTGACAGCTAGATCCCCAACCTTTTCTGCCAGACTAGCATTAGTTTGTTCCACGAATCCACCACATAACATTGCCATGGTTCAATCTACGTTGATCTACAGGTACGATGGTAAGTATGGGGGTCTGAAATGGTTTGTGAAGCTTCCAGAAGTCGGAAAAGATAGCGAAAAAACGGGATAAATGGCCACAACAACAAGCAAAGCCGTCAGCCAGAGTGATCCAGAAATCCTGAAGGAATGAAACTTCGGTGAAGGGTAAACGGGATTGGTGGTATGATAAAATTACTCGAAAACTGACGGTTTCAATTATCTAAATTGCACGTTTACCGAAGATATTCCAATTTCACTTTCTGAAACATCGCAAATCTGCCACTATGGCATGCCACTAACCTCTAGCACTTCCCTTGTGTGGATCGGTAGACGACAACAACGACCCGGCCTTATTGGACCAAAAGAAGAAATGCAAGATCCTCATCAGTAGAATCACCCCCAACTCAGAGTCACAAGCAACCGTGGAATCCGGTACCTACAGTATCCATTACTTGATTGTGAACTCAATTATCTATCTTGCTATCTGCGAGAAGTCATACCCTCGGAAATTGGCCTTTTCCTACTTAGAAGAAGTCTCCAACGAGTTCCAACACTCTCATGGACAAGAGGCTTTGAGCTCTGGAGCCAGACCTTTTGGCTTCAGCTCGTTCGATAACTTCTTGAGCAAAACCAGAAAGATCTACCAGGATCAAAGAGCACAGTCCAACTTGGATAAATTGAATAATGACTTGGCAGATGTCAAGAAAGTCATGACCAAAAATATCGAAGATTTGCTTTACAGAGGTGACTCCTTGGACAAGATGAGCGACTTGTCCTCGAGCTTGAAGAGCGACTCGCTTAAGTACAGGAAGAGGGCACAAAGAATCAATTTGGAGGCCTTGATTAGACAATACGTGCCAATTGTGGGTGTGGGATTGATCTTCGTCTTTATCATCTGGTACAAATTCTTGTAAGATAATGGCTGTGTGCCGAGTTAATAATAAGAATGAATATACTATAAAGTAGATGGAATTGTAAAGCTTGACTTGTGGGGTTGGAAACAGGTATGTTGATTTTGATTATGTAATATTTGTTGTGTGCTTACGTAATTAGACCTTCATAAGGCCCTATTTGGCTGCCTTTTCTGAACCACAATGACCTCCAGTGATTCGTCCATTGACAACCCTGGAAACTCCACAAACAACATAGATGACTCCCAAATAAGTCGATCTACAAGCCCGTCTTTTTCCCAGCGTTCTGGGCTCCTTCCCGTCTCAAATTCTGGTGGTATTTCCCCCAATCAACATGACCAAATATCCCTACAAAGAATGCCTTCAGGCTTAAATAACCTCCTTCCGAGGCCCACCAGTCCTTTTTCACAAGATTTGGCTCGTCCTGGGCTAACCAGCAAGTTTCTGAGTCAACCTACAACAGCAGTAAATCTCGAGACAGCAGTTCCAGGCCCTAACGATAGCGGCAATGACATCCAAGTAAGCCGCCTGAACAATCACGCACTGGTTATCAGTGGGTACAGTAGTGACGAAGGCGATGAAAATCTTAATGACCATAGCAATACACAGGAAGAAGAGGATTTGCATAATATCTTGAATGATTTAATCAGACACGAACAAGCGATGGTGGAAGCAAGGCCATTGGACCTCTTAGAATTGAATATTTTCAAGACCGAGACGGATGACAATGAAAATGAGGAAAACATCACTTCTGAAGAATTTATTTCGAAGTATATTCAGATAGATAAAGGCAATGATGAGGAGCTATTTCACAATAAATTGAAACAATTCTTCATTTTATCATCGGCAGGTAAACCGATTTATTCCATGAATGGCTCGGATGATATAATCATTGGCTATATGGGTATAATAACTACCATTATCTCGACGTTCGAGGAAAATATGAAAGAAGAGATTCAATCGATATCTATCAGCGAAAACTTAAAAATTGTGGCATTGAATAAAAAGGAATTGATTTTGGTAGCAGTCACCAAAATTGGCTACGAATCAATGTCTTCTTCGGACGAGCATAATGAGGAGGATTCTTTCCTTGTTCATCAACTAAACACATTATACAACTATCTACTTTCGATATTGTCAAAACCAACCTTGGAAAAGAATTACCACAATAGAATGAACTATGATCTTCGCAAAGTTCTTACCCCTTTGGATTTCCATAATCTTGACAGTTTGTGCATGAAGATGACTTATGGTCTTCAACCTCATGGATCGGATCCGGTTGGCTTTGACTTCTTTGCAAGCCAACTTTTGGGATCTTCCTTGCAAAATATCAAAATGACGAATACTACGAGAAATCAGGTGAACAATATACTTCTCTCCACTAAAAAATTGAAAGTTGACAAGAAAGAAGCAGATAAAAGCAATGGTTTTTTTGGGATCAAAAAAGATGAAGAAGAGATGTATCTAGCTGAGGATTTATTATTTGCATTTGTCACTGTCTCCAATAAGATATTGAGTTACTTGAAACCGAAAAATCATAGCTTAAGTAACGAAGACATTACATTGCTCATGTCTATGATAGAGTCTACGGAATTGCATGAACCTGATAGTGGAGAAGGCGATCTTTGGATTCCATTGTGTATGCCACAATTCAATTCAAATGGGTTTCTTTACGTTTTTGTCAAGAAATTCATGTTGAGTGACTATGTCGAGGCTGGCTCTCGCTTCATATGTCCTCCAATGACAATTGTTCTTATTAGTGGCAACAAGAACTCGTTTTTCGAAATGCAAGAAATCTCCAAATCCATTATACGGAAACTAATCAAGCACAATTCATTCAAATCAAAGCTATACAAAGAATTGATTCTTTCCACCAAACTCTCGGTGCTCCACGACATTCAGGTACCTGTCATAAAACATTTCATGTATAAACTAACCAAATCCAATCAGTATATTATGAGTGATATTGCCCACTATAATGGAGAACGCGGTATGAACAGCTGCGTCCAATTGGCATATTTCTACTCAATTCTCCGAAACACCAAAGTCAAAAAAGTTTTCAAAACTTCGGGGAAGTTGATCAACTCGTTTAGCAATCGAAAATTGATTTACACAAAGTGGAGTAACGTGACGGGATTCATGCTCAGCGATGAAACTTTTGAGTTTTATTGTATATGTACAGAGGGGGTGGATTCCAAAGACTTGATCAGCCATAGTTTGAAGGTGATCAAGTGGTGTGAGAAAAATTACAAACGCTTGTTTGTTGGAAATGGGATAACATTCTGAAAAAAATGAATGAATGAAGTATTGAAGTGTAGAATTAGTAGGATCAATCGATTCACAAAAACTGTTTCCAAAGAAAGAGTACTGTCGATAGGAAATTTCACTTTTCTAATCCCATCATTCCTGTGGGAATTTCAGTATGAGTTTTACTTTAAAATCGCAGTCTCTGCGGCCTTGAAGGCTTCAGTCAACTTTTCAGTATATGTCTTGTGTAATTTTTCAAAGTCGTTGAACACCTTCGTTTCAGCATCACTCTTCTGCTTCTTCACTTGCTTGGAGAATTTGTGCTTAACGTCAGCTCTGATGGCGGCCAAACTGCCCTTGGAGGAGCCGTTCTTCATCTTTTCAAACACCTCCTTTAACTGCTTGGCACTCTCTTTCTTTGTTTCGGTGTTGATTGGAGGTAAAGGCACTTTCAAAGAATACTTGTTGGAAGGGTCGACCTGAGCGTTCATGTTTAACCCCGAGCCCAAAATGGTGTTGATCACATGTTTGGAGCTTGCTGGGTCAAACAAGGTGACAATGAAGTTTCTACCCTTGATAGAAGTTTGTGCAACTGAGGTGAACGGTAATTCTTCGTCATTGATATTAACGGTCAACTTATCGAAGATCCGCGGATTGGTTTTACCCAATTTGCTTTCGTTGGCCAACTTGGTGAACTTCTCGAGAACTTGCTTGAATTTGGTGGTGGCATCCTCGAAATCGATCAATTCAGTGGGTTCTTCAGCTGTCTCTTGTGCTGGAGCAGCAGCGGCCTTATTTGGCTTTTTTTTGAGCAAAATTGGAGCAGCCGAGAACTGTCTGGTTATTTGGATGCGAGGGGTCACCACTGGTCTTATATAGTGGAATCTTAACGATCTGAGCATTGTGGGGATGAAGAAAGGAGTGGAGAGTTGAAGAGGTCGATTGCAAGCTATAAATGGAGCTGTGTGCAGGAAAAAGTGAATGGTAGTGCGATCCACTTCCAAAAGTAATGGGAGCCTCGTGAATGGATATAGATCTTAGTCGATGATGATTAGCGAGTGTACTTTCCATGAGGATTAGTTGTTTTTCAAGATGAAACTTTTCTCTCTTCAATTTATGATTTCTTAAGGTTTTTAGTCCAAAAACAAAAAAGAATGCGATTTCTGTGGATCGAACACAGGACCTTCAGATTAACTGTGACTGAATCTCTTCAGTCTGACGCTCTCCCAACTGAGCTAAAACCGCAGAACCCACGCCGGGAGTCGAACCCGGAATCTTTTGATTAGAAGTCAAACGCGTTAACCATTACGCTACGCAGGCTTGTCATGTGATGAAAAAGTCGGTGGTTTATGGGACCCACATTAATGAGAAAAAATTATCAGAATGGAATTCCATGGATTATCTCAGCAATGCCGCAATAAGCTGGAAGATTTACTATCTGGTATACTAATTTTTGAGGTTTATTTATTCTCGGATACTTCATTCATTGGGGGATTTTATCGATAGAATTGCAGTCTCAAAACTGTGATAAAACCCGTACTTCTATTTGGATTATGAGAGTATTATGCCTATAAGAGTTTATTAATGTCAATTCAGTCAGCTGAGTGCTCCATCCAAAAAATCACACGATTTGAATTTATTAAATATAATCTTATTAGTCAATGGGTGCGTCCTTTCAAAAGGTGCAAATTTTCAATTGAAACAAATTGCGAAGTTTAGTGTGGTAAAGTTTAACTCCTTTGAATCTTAGTTAATTTATAGAGTATTTTCGGTGAGTTTTTATGTGTTCCAATGCAGAAGTCTAATATTTTTTTCTGTGATTTTTTGTAAATTTTTCAAGAATTGTGAAATTTCACTACTTCAAGAGAGTGCACAAAAAAGCTCAAGAATCCATAACATTAAACACTGAAAATAAATCAATTTCGAACTTTTACAATTTCTCTGATAATGAAGATTTACGAATCTTACAATCTTCCTTTGAAATGCTTTGTCTATCCGATTAATATCTATACACCTAGACAAAAATACTTTTAAAGAATCCTCTACTCCATAAAGACATTTGCTAATGAACGAATTATTGAATGAGTTTCTTTATGTTTCTTTCGATTCTTCCACTTCCTTCTCGAACCTCTCCAACAAACTCATCAAAGAATTGGCTTCTCTGCCCACTTCTCCACCTTCTTTGATCAAACTTCTCAAGTTCTTGAAACTGGGCCTTAAAAACACGTCTTTAAGGATTTTGCGTCTGGTTTCCAAATCTTCAGAAGAGATTGAGTCCAAATCTTTGAGTGAAAAGGTTCCATCGTCAACGCCTTGATTGGATGCACTGCTCTCCACGATTCTAGATTTGGGGAGCGTCACTGTGAAAAGATTTAATGGAGAGAAAGGTTGTGGAGCTTGAGAGATTTGGAACTTATAAGCTTGGGGATGAATTGCCAGTGCTGTTTCCAATTCATTGGAGGAGTTTTGCTGTTCGAAGAGAGATACTTCAAGAAATTTACGGAGCACAATCAAGTGCAAAATCCGGGCTTTTTTGGTGGAACCACCGAGAGCCAGACTGGTGGTAATTGCCAAAGATTGCGCTTTTTTATCTTCAGTCAACGTCCATGCAAGTAAACCAAAGAAGTTCTTGACTGTTTTCACGAAGTATGCACGTGCCAACGACTGGCCGGCGTGGTCGACCAATACCTGGAGAAATTTGGTGGAGTCGTTTCTGATTTCAGGTTGGATATGCGTCATCGCAGAGTAGGTGAAAAGCACCACACTGCGCAAATGAAGGTCTAGAAGCCCAGGTTGTTTCTCGGCACACGCCACAAGCAACGAGACCACGGCCGTTCTTACTCCCGCCGATTGGTCGAGAATCAACGGCACCGTGGAGGTTAAAATATTCTTGTAAAACGATGGATTCGCAGGGAGATGCTGCTGAATATACGCCAAAACTTCCTTTCTGGTAGAAGATGAATGGTGCTTGGTCAAGGATAAATGGTGGGTCAAGTCGACTTCGCCTGCGGAGGCCGAGGAGCCGCTGGGTTTCTTGGCTAAGGATTGGTTGGGGAGATTGATGGCCCGTGCCACGAAGGACGTATCGGTATGGTTGTCTGGTTTTGCGGCTGTTTTACCGACCCGAAGCTTTGGCTTGACGAAATCCTTCTTCTTCTCGGCCTTCTTCTTTTTGGAGCCCATATTGGTTTAAGTGGAGTGATGAGATGAGATAGAGGAGGCTGTAGGGGGATTACTGTAGGGATGAGTTTTGATGGAACGCGAGACCTTGGTGTTAGAAATTGATCCAAGTGTTCAAATTGGTGTGAGAATCTTCAGATTGGAGGGGTGCCAGATCTTAAGCGTTCTTTTGTCTGAATAGTTTTAGTCTCTTCTGAATAGTTCACTCTCTTTCTTCTTCTGATGCTCTTCGCCTTGTCTGCAGGAGACGAATCAAGACGACTCACCTGCAGGACACGAATCAATATTTACGCGCAACCCAAAAGCAGACACTACAAGCCAAAATGGTCCGCCGGCCTAGCGATTTCGATGGCAGCTTCCTCCAGGCGCTCTCGCTAGCAGACAGCCCGCGGAGAGCGACCAGACAGACTTTTTTCGCCGCAGATGACGATCTTATGGATATCGACGACCCGGAAGAGCTCCAGGGTCTACCCCAGCATCGCTACAGCGAAGCGCCTTTGGCCAGCGGAATAGCGCCAGAAGCTGGCTTGGAGCTGTCATACGGAGGAAATAGAGGAGATGATATATCACACGAGACAGAGCTTGATCTGGAAGGTTCTAGAAGACAATCGGTGCCTGGCTCGCCCAGTCTAGTGGCAACAATGCTTTCACCAACGACGCTTGGAGCACAATTGGCGCTCCGTCCGAGATTGCTTCTTCCAGCACCACCAGAAAAGACGAAATCGTCCAGTGTGGCCAACTCACCCAAAGTGGCCAATAATTCCAACTATTTTAATTCGACCCTTTCGTCAACCAGCCCATTTTCATCCACCTCATTCTCTAAAACATCACCAGATTCTGCATACGACCAAGAGTTCCATCTTGGGGAAGGAATGCGCCACCGGGTGCGAGACACAAGCAAATTTTCGCGCCCGACAAATGTGGCGTCATTTTTCGATAACGAGGAGTACACCTATAATCCGGCAAGAGGCGACTACGATAAAGTGGGCGGCGCTAGTGGCGCTTCTGAGGGGGGTATTCACGATAATGCCATGACCCAAAGCTACAATCTCCGCAAGTCGCTAGGGTTTAGTTATGACCGCACGCCGTTATTTCTGGTGCACCACCACCATTACTATGGCGAAAAGGAGGAAGGGAAGAGAAATGGTCAAGACCAGAGGGATTCTTATGAAAGGAATGGCCAAAACAAAATCTATGAAAAAAAAGAAAACCAATTGGATAATTATGATAGGAATAATCAGAATAAAATGGACAATTATGAGAGAAATAACCAAATGGACAATTATGATAGGAATAACCAAAATCAAATGGATTATTATGATAGAAATGGAAACCAAATGAATTATTATAATACGAATGGAAATCAAATGGACTATGAGAGGAATGAAAACCAGATGGACACTAGAAGTGGAAATCAGGGCCAATACGGACTCCAGCAGTACAGAAACTCGCCCGAGGTTGCATCCGCATTCGATTACCCGATGACGGAATACTCAAATTACCCCAGGCACCTCTCCAAGCAAGAGCATAATAGCATCGTTCCCGTGCTTCCCAGCCCCTGGCTGTCTTCGCTGCGTCCTCTTGCACACCTTCCATACCTTCTTTCCTCGTACCTCCAGGTGCTTATCAACACGGCCGCGTCCATTTACGCCGGATATCTCGTGTTCACCGTGATTCTGTCGATTCGGCAGGACGTGCTGTTTAAAGTCTCCCAGCAGACTCGTCAACTCATGGTCGAAATCGAAAGTTGTCGCCGTGCGTACCACGAAAATAACTGCACCCCTGACACAATAGTGCCTGCCTTGGAGCGCCAGTGTGCCTATTGGTACAAATGTATGAGCCAAGACCCGGCCAAGAGCGGTAACACCTCTTCTATCAGTGCGCAAACCATTGGCATTTTGATCAATTCGTTGGTGGAGCCGCTCGGGTTCAAGTTCTTCTGTGTGGTGACTGCGTTTATTGTGGTGATATTTGGCTGCAATTTTACCTTTGGGTATATCCGAGCGAAAATGTACTACGGGTGGACATTTCCCGAATCGGAAGGTATTCGGGCGCGAGGTCCAGTCGCTGAGCCACCGAACTTTTAAACTTTCTAGTTTAATGCGATCTAACTGCCGTGCCGAAAACCGAGCTGGAGGGCTGAGCACATGCTGACTGATACCCCTCCGAATGTATAACTAAGCTTTGCTGTTGAAGTGTTTGCCACTCAGCTTCGTGTGGATATGTGGTGGTCTCTAGGGAAACACAATGTGTGCCAACAATTGTAATAACAATAACAATAACAAGACTAGACAATCCATTGAAAAAGCGATGGCTGCACGTGCCTCACCTGAAGGCTCATCGCACCAGCGACCGGCACATGCCCACCTGTCACCAGCACTGGAAATATCTTGGCTCGCACCTTGCGCTGACGAATCGACTCCAGATTGACTCCAGGTTTTTGGCGCCACGAATGACCATATAGCCGGTAGTTATGACCTTGTACCTTAAAGCCTGCGCAAGCGTCAACAGGGTTTCAGATGACAAATCGCTGGTGCATAGAAAACTGGTTGGGCTGAAAAAAAAACGAGCATGGGGTGGCTGAGACCTCGGTATCGAAAGCAAAACATGCAGAGCGCTTCGGAGATTCTTGCAGAGATGCATTTGTGTCTAGTTGTTGGCTTAATATTGCAGCTGGCACTTTTTTTGGGAACCAAACCTAGACATGGGTTGGGGCTCGCTTCATCATGATTGCAATTGTAATCAATCCCATCTCATCAAATGATCGCTGCACCGTATTAGCGACCGAACGTCAGGGTTTCTGCGAGGAAGATCTTCTTCGGTAACGCAAAAATTTATCGGGTGTTGGATAGACATCAAGATTATTTTTAAAAAAGACACTCGGCACCCCCGTTATCGGGATGTCGCTCATTTCCTCAATCGGCCTGTTTACCGGCATGCATAATGTTAGTAAACCAAACAGCACCTATACTATTGTCGCGTGGCCATCGCCATCTCAAGGCATAGCCGTCCCCCACTGAGGGGTCACAACAGGCAATTTTCCATTGCATTATACCACTGTTACTTCTATTAGTGCAATTGGTAAATCCTTGATCAATTGATGGCTTCGCACCTTTCGGTGTGCTCAACATTTCCAGACTAAACCTGTCTTGTCCGCCGAGAGTTGGTTACCGAAACCCCATGCAGCTCGATTATAGGTGGCCATTTACAGCCATAACGCCGGTGCTCTCTAGACACAAAACTCAATTTCCCTGAGCCTCCGTCACCGGGACCAATTCCCACCGTTGGCTATCTTCCCCAGCTTCCTACGCACCGGGGCCAAAAAAATTCTGCCTGCGTACAATCTGTCCCGCAAAGTAGGGAGGGTGATTCATCAATTCTAGATCTGGTGAATCAGAGTCTGTAGCGGTTCCAACAAAACGGATCAACCGCTATTCTGTGGAGAAATTGTGTCTGTCTGGAGCATTTGGTTCTATTTGACGCTGGGGATTATCAGAAATACATAGGTACATACATATTTACACATATACATACATATTAGGCGCGAACCAGACTGATTCAGGCGGCAGACATTATTCAGCAATCTATACTGTACCTCCCCTCGTTTGTTTCATCAAAAGCAAGCACACTTAAACCAATTAGGCACTATAATTGGCTTAGCTCAATTTAAGGCATTCTTGTCCTTCTGAATTATTAGTAATTGTCAAAATGTGGACAATTAACTATAGTAGCAGCCCACAACAAATTATCAGAAACAATAGATACCAACAAACCTCAACGTTGAGAACGCCGATAGATAGCAAGCGCTGGCTGTCAAATATGCGTTGACGAGGTGGGCAGACAAAACCCAGCATTGGATACATGCCCCAAACGCAAGAGTGGGACACTCGGCCGACTGTTGATGCAAATGAAGATGCCGACAGCGGCAAATCTGGCCCAATGCGGCAGCGTACATGCTTAGGATAGTTCCCGGACAAAAGAGCAATAGGGAAGAAGGATGTGTTACTCGTATATTGGTTAATAATATCCCAAATGCAACGGATGACAACGGAAAAAATTGCTCGGGGTCACCCTGATGGTTTTGATTAAGCTTTCGTTGAGTCAATTGGGCCGAGTGGGTGGCAAAACCCCAAGCTGACTCATACCCCAGATGGATCCCTCTAAGGCATACACCGAACGCATATTCGCAGTCAATTTGAACTTGCTAAAAATGTTTGTCAGAATTAGACGACACATCAACAATAGTGATGGTGGTGCGAGGCTGGCCGTAAAAAGCGAGACATCTGGGCGAGTATCGTCTAGAGCGCGAAACAAACAGATGGTGTCTGGCTAAATATCTATTCATTCTAAATGACCAGAAAGTCTCCAGCCTTCTCTCAGTTGTTTCTTGCAACTAAGCTTCCTTGTAATCAGGTACCGCTTGTCGCTAGCGGGGCGCGACATTCCGGCTAAGAAAGACCTGCAGCTGCCTAATCTGCGCCAACATTTCTTTTTTGCTTTTTCCTTCTTTTTATCTCCGAGCTTTTCACTAGTCTGTCCGGCTGAACTAGCCCTGCTGCAAACGCCACGCCTATAAGTACCTCCCCATTCCCACCAGTTTGCTCATCTCATCAAGTCATCATGGTGTTGTTCGGAGCCTCTCAGGAGCAAGAAGACCAGCTCCGTAAAGCTGCCCAATCCCACCCCCAACCCGGAATGGAACACCGCGAGTCCTACTCGTCTGCCTACGAAACTGCCGACGACATGGCCTCCTCCGATTATCATCAGGAAGCTGCTTCCAAGCAAGAAAGTTATCCTGCCCCCAACCGTCACAGCGGCCACGAAACCGACGACGCCACCATCCGCGGCACTGCCAGCTCGCAAAAGGACGTCAGAAAGTCTGCCGCTACCAGTATGCATGAAGGCGATGCCGATGCCGATATGGAAGTGGAGCCTTACCGCGCCGACTCCAACGAGTTTGACGAAAACGCCTTGAACCGTCGTTACACCATGGAAAGAATCCTGTCCCACCGTTCTGTGGAAGGTGCTGCCGCCGAAGACCTTCTCAAGAGCATTTCCGGTCGTCAATCCACCTCTGCATCTCCCGTTCCCGAAGAAGAACAGTCAATTGAATTGACCAGTTTGGACTGGGACGACGCCAAGGACCCTGCCAACCCTCAAAACTGGCCTGCCTGGAGAAAGTGGATGATCACCTTCTCGGTCGCTTTCGTCTGTCTTTCTATCTCCTTGGGTTCCTCGCTTTACGTCAGTGGTACCCCTCAAATGATGGTTGAATTCGGTGCCTCTCAAGAACTTGTCATCTCCGGTTTGACCTTCTACATCTTGGGTTTGGCCTTGGGTCCTCTTTTGACCTCTCCTTTGTCCGAAATCATTGGTCGTAGATGGATCTACGTCGTCTCCATCCCAGTCGGTATGCTTTTCACCATGGGTATTGGATTGGCTAAGAATATCCATACCATCTTGGTTCTCAGATTCTTCGCAGGCTACTTCTGTAGTCCTGCTATGTCGATTGCTGGTGGTACCGTCTCCGATTTGTGGGCCAACTCTCCTCCAAACATGTCCTTCGCCATTTCCCTTTTCTGCTTGGCCCCATTCTTGGGTCCAGTCATCGGTCCAGTCATCGGTAACTTTGCTGCCGAATACAAGGGATGGAAATGGTCTGCCGCTTGGGTTTCTCTTATGTTCTCTGGATTCTGTTTGCCATGGATGGTTGCTGCTCCAGAAACTTACAAGCCTACCATCTTGGCCAAGAGAGCCAAGAAGAGAGGTTACAAGATTAACAAGCCTCCAATGACCAAGAAGGCCTTCACCGAATTGGCCAAGTACGTTTTGTTGCGTCCTTTGCAAATGTTGGTTATGGAACCAATTGTGCTTGTGATGTCTATCTACATTGCCTTCACTTTCGCTGTCTTGTTCGGTTTCTTCGAAGCTTTCCCTATCATCTTCAAGGGTGTCTACGACATGGACCAAGGTCCTTCCGGTCTCCCATTCATTGGTGTGGGATTGGGATTGATCTTTGGTGTCGTCTTCTACGTGCTCATGGACAAGTGGTACTTCTTCAAGAAGAACCCAGATGGTACCAGAGGTAACTTCGACGAAAATGGAAACATTGTCTGGGATCCACCTGAGAAGAAGTTGTTGATTGGTAAGATCGGTGCTGTCTGCTTGCCAATCTCTCTTTTCTGGATGGGATGGACCGGTAGAAAGAGTGTCCACTGGATGGCTCCTACCGCCTCTGGTTTCCCATTCGGTTTCGGTTTGATCTTGGTTTTCTTGTCCGTTTTGCTTTACTTTTCCATGGCCTTCCCACCAAAGTCGGTCGCTTCTGCTATCGCTGCCAACAACCTTTTGCGTTATATCATGGCTTCCGTTTTCCCACTTTTCACAGTGCAAATGTACCAAAAGTTACACATCGACTGGGCTTCCTCCCTTTTTGCATTTATTGCCCTTGCGATGGTTCCAGTTCCTTTCGTGTTCGAAAGATACGGTCCTCAATTCAGAGCCAGATCCAAGTTCGGTTACGCCGCATACTTCAAGCAATTGGCTGAGGAAAAAGCCCAAAAGGAAGCTGAAGCTGCTGCCGCTGCTTCTGCTGACAGTGATGATACCAACGAAAAGCCAGAGGGAGCTGTTTCCAACTCCGTCTAAGTTTTATGCCACATATATTAATACCTAATAGCGAATATAATAGATTAATTAACAGAAAAAGGTGTAGAGAGTAAGAAAGAAAATATTCATTAAAGATGGTGAGAACGGTGAAGTAAAAGCTGAAATGATTAGAGAAGATCAATTGAGTTATACTATTTCATATGTTCTTAAATACAAAAATTGATCTTGACCCTCTAATTTTAATTCTATATATTGATGAACAATAACGACAAATGAATATTTGAATCAGTCTTGAAGTATGGATGGAAAATAATATGTCATTTTTGTAGGTTATGGTACTTTTTGCACCCAACCATATTTTTGATGTATAAATGATGAATAAAGAGGATACAACGTCTATTTTATTTAATGATTTCATTCAAGTATAATGATATTTTTTGAGACGATGAATAATGGTATTATTTAGTAAGTTCTGCTACGAATAATGGATTTTTTTATGTGTCTCTGAATAATACAACGGCTCAATAGGACAATAATTCGTATGATGATGTAGTTGAGCAAACCGTGATATATATGGTAAGCATAGGCACTGAATCGCAAACAGAAAGATAAAACCTATTCTTAGTTGAGGTCCCATGTTGAATGGTTGTTAATTTGGAACCCGAAATATCAAGATTTATCGTCCTATATCATCTCAAAAGTACATAAGTATTTGATTACAATTATTTAATGATATTTGATATAGAAATATATTGAGTTATATAAAGCAGGGTTTCACAAAATTACTGAGTTAGGGATAGAAGTTTATGTATTTATTAGGCTTTTTTTAGTAGATTATACGTTAATTGTTTAGCGGATAATCATACAATAATTGAATTATAATTAATACAGCAACTCATGTTAATTGAATTATATTTATTGTATAATCATTGGCGAAAAAAATGCTCGAACTTCAAGATTTATTCACCCCAATTCACTAATCCAAGCTGAAACCATCATTCAAAACAGAATTTCAGAACGACTTCCCAAAATATTTTTTTGAATACGTGAGATAATTTTCTAAATAATGCCACTTAAAATTTCCCAATCCCGTTCCAAAATTCTTATAAGTTCAAATTTCATTAAAATAATGGTCTCTTTTGGTTTCTTGGAGTTTGGAGCTTCACAAGTAATCTTTTTAATTTATTTGGTGAAGTTCTTCGTTTTGATCAATCTTGGTGAGCACGCGTCCTTACCCCAATTGTGCTTTTCAAAGCAGAAAAAATCATACTGTGAAAAACGAAATGTAACCATAGCAGACCACCTCTAAGTAAATTGCAAAGATAGCCCTGATTGGTACGGTCTTATTCTATAATATGAATAGTTATTGGTGTATCCTTCACTAACTACACCTAAATTTCACGTGACATTCATCACGCGACTAATAATTGAAAAAACAAGCGTAGCGTTCATACCCACACAGTAACCATTCGTTATCACGATCCATCCCAATAACACAGGTGATCGATGAATAACCCACATCAGAATGTCGCCGGATCTGGCGCCGGGATAGGGGGTGGCTCCAACGCAGCCCGTCCGCTGCGTCAAATTAATGTGCACCCCAGTCAAGTGCCACACCTCGTATCGGCGCTTAAGAACGAAGTCGCCATGGCCAAAGCGGCTGCAGACGATCCTGCAAAGCAACAGCAGCATTACAGCAAGGCAGAAAACATTAGACAGATATTGTTGAATTACCAGGCGCAACAGCGTTCGAGAATGCAGAACCAACAGAATCAACCACAACAAAATCAACAGGGACAGACGCAGACAGCACAGACATCGCTGGTAGGTGGACAAGTTGGAGGTCAAATTGGAGGCCAAGTTGGTGGACAAGTCGGTGGACAAGTAGGCGGCCAAGTTGGCGGCCAAGTTGGCGGAATGGCTAACCAGATGATGAATCAATTGGGCGGTAATTCGGGATTCTCACTGGCACAGTCTTCCCTTCCTAACGGGATGTCGCAGAACAGACAAAATTCCAGTCAGCCCACACCTATAATGGGATCTCCAGGTATGGGAATGGATGGCTTGCGCCAGTCACCGGTGATGCAGCGTCAGTCACCTGTTATGCAACAACAAATGCGGCTGTCGCCTTTGATGCCACAGCAGACACCAAATCACACAGCTGCTGCTGCTGCTGCTCAACAACAGCAACAACAACAACAACAACAGCGGCAGCAACAGCAGCAACAGCAGCAGCCTACAGCTAGTCAGCAGCAGGCACAACAACAGTTCCAGCAACAACAACTCCGCAGTAACTCATCCGGAGGAGGTGCATCTGCACCTGCAATCCCACCCAGCGCAGTCACCGTGGAAAGATTCAATCAAGTCAAACAAAGATTACAGGAAGTTGGCAGAAAAATTCAAATTTTGCAACAAAGTAAAAAGGGCAATGTGACTGCAGAACAAGCCGCCACTATTGATAAGGAGATTGCAGAGTGGAAGGCAAAATTTGCCCAGTTTCAAAGGGTGGGTATCATCATGAGAAACCAACTCATGCAACAGGTTAAGGCAGGTGCCTCTGGTACCACAGGTGGTGCCAACGGGGCAGTTGCAGCTAGCGGCGCGGCCAGTTCTCCAGACATGAATTTGGCGTCTGCGTCACAAGTACAAACCCCACAATTGCAACAACAGTTCATTCCACAACAACAACAACAACAACAGCAGCAACAGCAACAACAACAGCAGCAGACACAAGCACAAAAGCTCAACGGTGTCAGCGTCGGTGCTCCTGCCAATGTTGCTAGGCAAAATAACCAGAGGCAGCCAATGCCCCAAGTCAGCCAAATCCAGCAAGTTCAACAACAAGCTCAAAGAATTCTCCAGCAACAACAACAGAGGCAAAACGGTGCTAATGTAAATAATCAGCCACATACTGTTCAGAATCCGCAAGCATTGAACGCGCAGGCTGTTGCGTCAAAGCAGGCATCGATTGTACCTCCAAGTCAGGGTCAGACGCCTGTTCCATTTACAGCGCCAGGATCAAATCCTGCCATGATAGGCTCGCCTGCAACACAAATAAGACCCTCTTCAACGGGAATCAATAATACTGATAACAAATCAGGCACGCCCAACAACATTACCACTACTAATAGTACCACCACCACGGTTAACCCCAATGCAGCAGCTTCGGTGACTACTGCAAATGCAAACGCAAATGCGAACGCGAACGCAAACTCTAGCAATACAGACACTCCGAATAAAGAAGATGCGTCACCTCTGAAAACAGGAACTCCATCGCTGTCATTGAGATCCAACGAACCCCCACCAGTCAATTTATCAGGTATCACCAAGACAAGCGTCCCCTCAATTCCAATTTCAAGTACGATCAACGTGAAACCTCCCACTGCAGTCACTTTGAAAGTCATTGGTGACAGTAGACCTTCTTTAACCGGAGGTAGCGCTAACAGTCTTGGTGCACTTTTAAACACCCCTGCAATCACCAAACTTCCTATGTTTGATCTTGCTAGTAGAGGTGCAGGTGTCAGTCTTCCAGATGCAGGTGGCCGCATGCTTTCCAAGCGTAAATTGAGTGAATTGATCAATACTACAGGAGCAGACGAGGGTGATGGCAAAACTAACATAGATGGAAATGTTGAAGAATTATTACTTGATTTGGCCGACGAATTTATCAACTCTGTGACCAGCTTCTCTTGCAGATTAGCCAAACATCGTAAAGTTGATTCGATCGAGGCGAAAGATGTTCAATTGCATTTGGAACGCAACTGGAATATTCGGATCCCAGGATATGCCATGGACGAAATCCGTTCCACCCGCAGACTCCAACCAACTTCGAGCTACAATCAAAAGGTTTCGGGAGTGGAAATTTCAAAATCAGTTAATGGAAATATTAGTTAATTTAGTGTTTAAATTGAACATACAGATTAGGATATCAATAAAATTAGAGTTTTAATTGAGGTGTAATTCAGTTATATGCAAGTTAAAGCCAGTTTTTGCACGTACTTCGCTTATATGCGTCAATTAGAGTTTTTAATATGTGCTTCAGTAATATGTCTAATTTAGAATTTTCAATATGTAGCTTAAAATGGTTAAAACATTAGTAGAATGTCTAGTTCGAAGCACGATTTATTGCCTAATAAGGTATAAAAACTTTCAATTGTCAAGAGTAGACTCTGTTAGTCAATCAACTTCAGGATCAATGAGCTAAAATTTGGTATTTTCCCTTCTCACAGGAATTTCATGAATATCCTGTGAATACATACTTGAAATTAAACAGTTGTGATTTAATAATGTACACGCTTGAATCAATATTGAGCAATTGACTTCGAACTTTCTCCTAACATTCAATACTCATGGATAACATTTGTAAGTCAAAATCCCACATGTCTCGAATTTCTCCAATATCCCATATACGTCTGCCTATTCCGCGCTCAACAGATTCCGCGATTTATCTAACTGATAAGAACAAATTTCTCAACTCCCCTCACCCCAATACCTCTTTAAATCCACCACTACATTTAATTCCAATTCATTCCAGCTCATTTCACCTTAATAATCGTCGCTTAACGACGCTTAGCCATTTATATCAAGCGAAGGCCAAATTTGCAGTTTCTCCTCTCACTTCAATAATTCCGTCTTTATCAGGAGATCAGAAGCGGCTCGCGCCATGCCCAATTGGGCCAAGCGCGAGTGCCGCATCGCAAAAAGATATATAATCTGGGGAAACGCATCAAAACGTAGGCATCACCTGTACATACATCAGCAGAATCAAGTACAGTTAAAGCAGAACCACCAAAGAACCCATACTGCAAAAATAAAACATTCCACAATACTTTCTTAGGTACTAAAACAAACAGCAAACTGGCTTTTCTTCGTAGATAAAAGTTTCATTCGAAGTACACCATTTCAGATCATAATGTCTCCAACCGCAAACGAACCTTCGACTTCCACATCCAAAGGGTACTCCCAGGAAGTTGTGGAAGGTGCTCACAACCTCGCCAAAGGCTTGCCTCCACCATACCCCATTCCGCAGTTTGAAGACCCCTACGAAAAGCGCAAGTGGACTTTGCAGCATTTGGCAGCTGCATTCAGAGTCTTTGGTCGCCAAGGCTACTCCGTGGGTAGCGCAGGACATATATCCGTCAAGGACCCCGTGCAACCTGGAACATTCTGGATCAACCCCTTGGGCAAGCACTTTTCGCTTATAAAAGTGTCAGATCTCGTCCATATTGACGAAGAATGCAATTTGTTGCCAGATGGCGCCCAATCCCCTGTTAACGCCGCTGGCTTCTCCATCCATGTCGCCATCCATAAGGCCCGTCCAGATATCGTTTCCGCTTGTCACGCCCACTCCATTTACGGCAAGGCCTACTCGACTTTTGGCAAACCATTGGAAATGATCAACCAAGACGTCTGTGTCTTTTACGAGCGTCATTGTGTTTTCAGCAACTTTGGTGGTGTGGCGGTTGACGAACGTGAAGGTGAGGAAATTGCCGCCGCCTTGGGCCCTCGTGGTGTGGGCGCTATCTTGCAAAACCACGGTTTGTTGACTGTTGGATCCACCGTGGACGAAGCGGCTGCTTTTTTCTTATTGATGGAATCAAGCTGTCAAGCGCAGTTGTTGGCGGACGCGTCATCTGAAAAGAAGAAGATCATTCCGGATGAAGTGGCCGAGTACACTTTGAAGTTGACCGGAGACCCAGAGAGTATGTACGGAGAATTCCAGCCAGACTATGAGTTGGAGATCGAGTTGACCCAGGGAGCCTTCTTGAAGTAAATGAAGTAGCGAATGAAGTGAATAAGATTGGCAGTTTAATGTCAGTCAATGAAGAAGCAAATGAATAATTTTGATGCGAGCTGAGAGGATGAAGGCGAAAAAGGGGGTATATAGGGCTGCAAAAGAAAAACTTGAGATCATTGAAACAAGTCTTTTCCCAAGGTTGATGAATATTTTTCTACTCAAAATTCAATAAAAAATAATTGATCAATAAATGAAACGAAATGTAATGGCAGAATGATATTTAAATGTACTTTTTATTAAATCAGTTTAATTATTGAACATGAAAAGTCCTTTAAAGATAATCAGTATAAGACGGAGAAAAAAAAAAACCTTAAACTAAACCTATAACATCATTCAATAAATGTGGCAAATCATTGTCTTAGTACTCGATAAAAATTCAAATGGAGAAGATAATTCAAGAACCATTACCAAGTAAAATTTATTGTTTTAGAAATCATCGGAACTGAATCTTTATTTTTCTAATTACATGCTACTTCTAATCTCACTTTAAGTATATTTTCTGTAATGCTGTTTGGGTATATTTTGTGACTATCAGCCACTCTGAATTGTTTATATACTCAGGTGTTTATAAGGCCAATTGTTAGGAAATCATGCAACTTGAACTCGATTTTCATAACAGGTGGTATCTCTGAATGAGGAAAGTCGGATATCTCACAATTGAACAAATCTTTAAGGATAGATTTGATAAGAATGAATTTCTATGGATATATTTTGAAATCAATAATTCTATAGCTCACGATAGTAATTTTATGGATCATTTCTAAAATCAACAATTCTATCTCAATCATCCCTTCCAATTATTAAACCAATGACTATCAGACTTCCCTTTTTAATCATCAGTTGTGGTCATTCTCTTTCTGATCTTCTTGGCCCAGCCCTTGACATCTTTATCAAACTCGCCTTCTTTGACTCCACTCAAAAATCCATTTTCTTCCTCCAATAGGTCCCATGGACTCTTCCGTTCTTTATCGTTCTTGGTCAAGCACGAGTCAATAAATGCACATAAAAATGGATCATACTCCAGCTTTGTCACTGAGTTGATTTTCCCGGTCAAAGAGGGTGGAGTTTCGTTCACAATTCTTTGTAATAAGTCTAAAATTCCATCGGGGCCTCCGTTACTGACAAATTTCTCTCCTTCTTGATTATCTCCTTCTTCGCTCCAAACAGGTCTTCCGCTGGCCAATTCGATCAACATAAGTCCCATCGACCAAATATCCGATTTCACGCCATAATTAAGCCCCTGGATCCGCTCTGGTGACATATACGTGGAAGTTCCCACGAAAGTATCTGCCATTGCTAGCGAATTTGTGAGTTCTCGCGAAACACCAAAATCACAGAGCTTAAAGTCACCTTTATGAGTCATTAAAACATTGCTTGGTTTGATATCACGATGGATGATTTTGTGAGTGGTATAAAGGTAAGTCAAACCAGATAAAATGGCAAAAGCCACTTTCTTCACCAGGAAAAGTGGAAATTGACGCGAATCGCAAAGATTGATGATTTTATCCAAAGAACCACAATTGCAGTATTCCATACAGATGACAATCGTGTTATTATTGTTGACAAAAGCGCCAAAAAACTCGATGATATATGGAGAATGACATTCGTGAAGGATACGCAATTCACGGATAATTTGCGTTTTGATGACGGTTTTCAGGTCGATGTGGATGATTTTTTTGGCCATGATTTTCTGGGTGGGTACATGCAAAATCTTGGACACGGTTCCGGAATTTCCGGCGCCCAAACTCTTGAGAGTGACAATATCGCTATTATAAAGTTTTAAAGATGCAGTGGTGGAAATGGGCGACATTGTCTCCTCAAGCTTGCTGTTGTCGCTGGTGGGAGACATGGCGGCCAGCGACTTTGTAGGAGAAATGGAGGAGATGACCGTTTGACGTTTATGGACGATTTTGGGGAGTTTTCTTTCTTGGATGTTGGAAAGTTCCAAATGGGACAATTCATCGATGATGTCACGTTGCGGCCCATTGACGGAGGGGGAGGAAGATGAAGATGATAATGATAATGAGGGTTTTGCCGGTCCTTCAGAACCGGAGCCGGAACCGGAATGCTGCTGGGATTGGCCCAGTGGATTGTTGAGATTGAGGTTTAGAACGGGTGCGGGACGCGTGTTGAACCTCTTCTGTCTGAGGGAGTTGGATTGGAGATTGAGGAATCGTTCGGACTCGAGGGGTTTTTCTTTCACTGGAGAAGCATCGAGGGAAAGCTTCTTGAAGTTCTTTCTCCGCAAGGTTTTGGCCTGGAGAAGTGGATCCAGACCCGATGCAACGTCTCCCGGATTGGCGCCAGCAGTTTGCAATTTCGGATCTGCTCCCAATCTCTCTGAGTTCACCCTCGTTTTCGAGTTCTCGAGCGCTCCCGCTAGTCTCGCTGCCTCTTGCAGCGGCTCGTGCGACAGCTCCCGCGACGCTCGCCGCGGTGGCACCGCGCCTAGCGGAGACGACGGAAATGTCGCGCCCGCGCTAGCGAGAAGCGTGGTGGTAGCCACATTGTTGCCGGTGGCCGTGCTGGAGGTGGGGGGAATCGGCGGTAATTGCTTGTCCTTGTTGGAGCCCAAAGACGACAGCGAGTTGTTGTTGAGGCGCATCATGGCGTCTTGGGAGATGGCGGGGGTGGTGGCGGGGACAAAGGCGGCGCAGGCGGGAAGGTTTGGATGGGATGGGAAGCGTGGAGGGTAAAGAGATTCGTTTGGTGGGTAAGGGCGCTTTTTCGATTTTGTCTTTAGTTTAGTTGAATTGGGTCAGGTGCGTGCACGTGCTCTAGCACGTGAGGCACAAAAAAGTGATAAATTGAAAAACAAGCAAGATTGTTGGCCAGAAAATAAAACTAAAGTTCCGAAGATCACGGGTATGAGAAAATCACCTCACGTGGGAAAAAACAACAACTAGAACAGTAAGCGAACATTATACTTATTATTTCGGTTCCGTGGTGCAATTTTCTCGAATTCGAACTTACGAGTTTGATTCAGCCACTTGACACTTGCATAAAAGCAGCCTACTGCACTGGGCTCTATACCGTATTTCCGCGTAGATCTAACTTTCTACATCTCGCAAGCTTTGGTGGGGTTGGCCGCTGCGTGGTTGTGCGCCCGAGGCGGGTTGCAGCTCCACAAAACAAAGGCGAGCGCTGCTAATAGTCAAACACTAATGATGTTGACGAAGATAGGGTTAGCGCTATGCACATGACATAAACTGGTTTCCGGATACGAACTTTATTGACCCTGATAACGTGTGCGTTTTTTTTGCTGACTCCCTGGTGTTTTTCCTGAATTTTTTCCGGTTCCGGGTCCTGCAACGGGAATATTTGTTCTCGGATTTATTTGACGAGTGAAATGAATAAGAATTGGCCCAGTTGAAGACGATAAGCGATGAAAAGTTTCGAAGCATGTTTTTCCAAGATCTTCCCCAATCGTATCTGTATCTCACTGATCTTAAGGGTTTACTCGATCCCGCCTGTATCTCGTCTCGCAGGGCTGCATACATGCTGTTTTTGGAAAATAATATTACTGCATTGTAGAATCACTGCGTTGTATGTCTAAAGTTATTATTTGACTAGCGAGCGCACCAAGTCCAAAACGATCCAGAGGGTATATGCTGGTCTACGGCTGTAATTGCCTAGCTTATCTAGTAGAGGACGCGTGAATCATCGAGTATCCGTCCCTAGTACGGGTTGGACCAAGCCCCACCGGAAAGACGCCTTATTACTAATAATTTCCACCCGCAGACCCTTGCCTGCCTACCTTAATTAATATTATATTTTTATCAAAAGCCACTGCGGGTCATCAGCCAACCTCAACCATTGCATGGTTCGATTTCAGGGTTTTGCGATGGAAAAACCGATATTATCCCAACAAACGTAAGGTTAGAAAGGATTCATGCTCAACGAAGGTTCTCCGCAGTAATTAGACGGGGATTTTTCAAAAGGAAAAATTTCAAGCACGGAATCAATTTACCAAATTAGACAAGACAATCGCCTGACTTCACCCCAACGTCGAATTTGCTCCGATTGTCCCGACACTCCTTATACTTAGAATTTCACTCTATTTCAGTTTTACAGTAAGACCATCGAAAGCATTGCTTCGATTTAAATTTCTTTTATTGACTTTATTCTACACCTTTCCGACTATCCATGATATTCCTTTATTATACACGCGACGCTGTCGCTGCACCCAGTGCGCTAATATACATCTATGATTGGTGCTGGTTTACAGCGTAAGACGAAAAATCGTCGGGTTTCTGGCCCATTCCGGCATATTGCTGTTGTTGAAGTTGTTGCTGTTGGAGTTGACGCTGCTGTTGTTGTTGTGCTTGCGCCATTGCTTGGTTGAAAGCTTGTTGCTGCACCACTGCTTGATTGTATTGCACTTGTGCTTGGGCTTGTGCCTGTGCTTGTGCCTGTGCCTGAGCTTGTGCCTGCACGTACTGCGCGGTGGTGTAGTGCTGGGTAGCCATAGGCACAGAAGTGTAGGGAACGGATCCGTTGCCGTTGGCAAGCATGGCCATATCACCAGGAATCATGCCCATAGGAGGCTGTGCGATCACGTTGGTTGTAGGTGGTAATGCGGCAATCATTCCGGGACCAGAGTCTTGACCCGACATCGACTGGATTGGCAACGAGCCTGCAACTGGAAGCTGCGATCCAGTGGAGTTAGACGAAATGCTGTGCAATCTTGAAATCAGCCCGTTGTTGCTGGTGGTATTGATGTTCTGAGAAAGCTTCTTCTTACGCGTACGACACGAGGCACACACCTTGTGCTTACCGATGTCTTTGGCGTCCAAGGACTTGGCACATCTGTTACAGTTGCCCAACTTCTCCAAGTTGGTCCGCCTGATCTTGTCGTTTTCTCGACACCGCTCGCACACCTTGTAGTTTCCCACTTTCTGTCGGTCCTTGGCCGATTTGTCGTCTGGAGGAGAAACAGACCGTTTCTTCTCATCGGTGATGATCAGCGCGCTGAGCGGGCCCGAGCAATGCACGCATCGGCCCTGCGCTGCACGGTTCGCCTTCCTTTTCCGTAAGTTCAGACGGCAAGAGGGACATAAGACATATCTCTGTTCTTCCGGAGGTATGTCGGAGCCACACCGACGACATGCACCAAGCTTGTCCTTGGTTTTCTTCTGCCAGCGGCGCGATCTTTGACGTTGCAAGTCACGACAGTGCTGGCACAACTTGAAGATCTTGGGCTCGGCCAAAAACTTGGTGTGGCCGCCGTCCTGATTGCTTTGTGGAATTATGATGGGCTGATCAAACTCTTTCTTGCACCGCGAGCACAGCGAGCGGAACATTTGGTCGGCGGGCACTTCGGCTCCCGCCTCGAGAGCGGGTTTTTCCACGCTGGGCAGCGGGTCTTGTTTGATGGCGGGGGTGACCGCGTCGTTGCCGTTGACCAACTGTTGTTGGATGTGAAGGGGAGGGATCGGGGCCACAAGGCCCTTCTCGGTGTATGTGGCGGAGGGCGAGTTCTGGTCCGAACCGTCGCCGCCGTTGGTGTCGTACCGCTGGTCGCCGCCAGTTCCCGTAGCGCCGCCGATATATCCACCACGCTGTAATTGGGGTTGGCCTAGCGGCTGTGAGTGCGAAAGTTGGGAGGGAGGAGGAAGTTGCAGGAGCGAGGCGCCGTACTGCTGGCCGTTCATTGGCATTTGGAGCTGAGGCTGCCCGGAGGAGAGTTGGTGCAACTGGTACGATGCTGGGATGCTCATGGGCTGTTGTGGATGGAGTTGGGGGTACTGTTGCTGCTGGCCGTACGCCAGTTGTTGCTGGTAGCGAGCATCGGAATGAAGCGCGATGGCGGGATTAGAAGGGTTGGAAAGATCGAATTCCGCGGGTTTGCCGCCGACATCGCCGGGAGTGACCCGAGGCTGAGTGCTATTGGTGGCATGAGCATGGTGAGGCGAAGGGTTGAGCTGGTGATCCATCAGGGTCTCGACGCCCAAAAACGGTTGTTCCATCTGGTGTTTTAAATTAGTTTGATGCAGAGAAAGACGTGCTGGTATACAAAGACAAACATAAAATACCGGGGAACATGCGAGGAAAGGAGAAGGCTTTCAGTTCCAAGGATGAAGTTATTGGTGAAAACTCAGTCGGACGACGAAAAGGGTTTCGGGATCAACACTAGCAGGAGGAATGGAATCAGTGATGAAACGATGATGTCACGAGGAGTGGAGTGATTTATAGAACCGAGTTGTTCTGACGCACCCAAGGTATTTGATTCACAAGTACGCTGGTAATAATAAAGAGCCCAGATTAGCCGTGCTGAAGAATCAGTGGGGGAAGGATCAATATATATAATATGTATAACCCGCACGATTGACTAGATAGCGCCAAAATGCCTAAGACAAACTGTTGACAAGGGGGTCCAAAGCGTCAGGCAGCAAACAAACACAATTGGGAACGAAATAAAATATTTTTCGTCAGCGGCTGCATCAGCGGTGCGCCAAATTACACAAAACGGCGCAATGATGTAACGTGGGGGGTGTCGGACGCGGGATACCGACTGAGGTGGTCTGGCAGCCAATAAGTGAGGGGCAGTCTAGCGAGGCTTCCGAGCTCGTTAGAAGTTTCGAAATCGAACCGTTCGCGGTAACGCTATGGCTACGGTTTACCCCAGTTTGATCAGTACTAGGAACTTACGAAGCTTTCGCTGCCAAACGCTCGTGTAGTGATTAGGGGCTCGCGAGAAGGCGCTTTTGCGTGTCTAGGAATGCTATGGCAATTAACAGAGGTCAGTGGTCACAATCTTAGTGCTTGCTAGGGGGTTATGAAACCGCTGCAATGCACCCGGGCCGCATGCACCGCGCTTGAAAAGCAATTGGGTAAAACGCATCATCTTCGAGCCGCACCACCAAAAATGTTGAGGTCGTGTGTAGTGTCTGCGTGATTTGTGCGTCAGTTCGTGCAATTGGGATCCTGTGACTGTCGGCAAAACATCAATTAAATGGCTGACTGATTGGCATTTGCCCGCTACCAGAGGTCTTTCCGGATAGTGCGTTCTGCATCCGTTAACCACCCGAAGGTGATGCCAAGTCAAATTCGAATCCTTCTATCTGCTTGCACTGTCCGGATCTCCGCTGTGCGACTACTAAGTGTCAAAATGTCGGCTTGTCTGCAACCGGGCGTTGGCTGTGTCAAGTGTCGGGCTCGTCGGTCGCCGCCGATTCAGGTTATATTCCGCTCCCCTGAACAAGAAAATAAGGGGCCTATTGTATATGTATGTATGTCGCGAGCATCACTAACCACCTGCACCGGCCGAGGTGCGCTGCCGCTGCCGCTGCCGCCGCTCGTGCTGCTACATATCACACTTTAGAGTGGCAAATCCGCTCTCTCCTCACATTAAATTCATGCGCAAAGTCTCTTTTAAACTTACCAAGCCGCTAAATCGTTCGGCTCGAGAATAGGTCCGAGGAAGCGCCCCGCCAGCTGCATGTGCTTCTTCACCCAAGCTTTGACCACAAATCATATACTGTTGAATGCAAGATCAAAGTGAATAACTTTTTTGCCAGATCGGAACGGCACAAGCAAACCTCAACTACCATTTGTGACATTAGAGGTGCGCTGCTTGCCGCGATATGACGTAATGTGCTGCTGGGGTCAGCTCACCGAGTTTTAGTCCCTAACACGCTCCAGAAGGTCTCTCTAGCTGGTCACTTCAAGCTTACATCCCGTAAAATAGTTCTTGCTGACTCCTCGATAATCGTTCTTTTCGATCATAATAATCAGTTGATCCATTTTCTTGGAGCCCAGTTCGTGGCGGGCTGTGTCCACATGAGCCCGGGCCGACGTGCACTTGCAGACCGTTTCTCCGGGCCGCGCGTTACTAACGTCCACCCACAGCCGTACTCAGATGTACCACCGACGTCATAGTTTGAACGGAACTCCTCCTCGAGATGTGGGGCATCCAAAGACAAATTAGTCTTCTATGCCCACATATCAAAACAGCCTGAGGAGTGTGGAATCATACCACCACGTAAACGCAACTCGCTTATTCATCTCTTCCTACACCGTAGCGTCCCCGGCCTCCAGCGCTCTCTTCATTCTTCCGCAGCCCTGACTCTGACTATTCTATTTTCTACGCACAGCCTATCTTCAAACACCAGAGCCTCGAAATGCGGTCTGTAGCACCGGCAGTTTGTACCGATTTTAACAGGGCTTATTGATTCGCGCTTCCTGTGCGTTGGGAACATCTTCACAGTTGTTTACACCACTATCTCTGCGACATGCCGCTTGTGCCTGAATCTGATGTCAGGGAACATAACGGGGCCAAAGTTGGTCTGGAAATGGTCGAGCTGTAAATGCAATACGCACATGATAAGCTGCATCCTATCTGGAAAAGCGTATCAAGATGCCATCTGAAAAAGTGCAACTTTAAGAACCAACGCTGGTAATTGCTTGCTTATGACGTTGCTCCAATACATGTTTTCGATTGCGAAATTTCTGCAAGGGCACCCGCTTCCGCGGGGGAACCTAACCAGCGTTCCGAGATCGACGTCAACCGCAAGCCTTGCGGTGTCAAGATAAGCCCGTGGTTATGATGTCGGTTGCACTCGTCACAAGATGAAGATGAGCTTGCTTGTCCATACAAACAAGATGGTGGGCCTGAAAGCTCTGCACATTTGTTCTAGATCTGCTCGACGGGATGTGTCTCACTAAGACACCCTGCCGCTCCACTTTGTGTCTCCAGCACTCTGCATAACTAAAGCATCCATGTGAAGGTCTAGCCGCCGGAACCGGCTTTACGCCAAACTTCGCCAGATCCAAAAGAAAGTCGCCTACTATGAACTACACCAACCCTGTCCATTGGCTTCTAATCTATTTACAACCCCTGACAGCTGGCCACTTGTGGAGTTGTGGCCAAACAATCTCATGCCGGCGCAGACTAATTGCGCGTGCGCGTCTGCTCTCAAGGCAGTGCTTTTCTGCTTGCAGTAATCAGAACTACTGTTCGGTACGCGTCGAAGGCAGTGTCGGACGCACTGCCATTAATTCCGGGTCGATGCGCTCGTCATCAGTGCTAAACCTTAATCGCAGATGCGTCCATCAATTATTCATATGCCGAACTCTGCCTCTAATTACCATACTGGTATCATCGACTGCCACATCCTAGTATTTTATCCGAATCCTTGAAATTTGGTTGTGAGGGTAAACTCCTAATCCTAGATTATTATCAATTTCATCGTGCCTTAAGAATAATCATAGACCCTTGAAATTTCCTTAATTCCTGATTCTCCACTCTTCTGTGGCACCTCGTCAATCATCAACTCTTCTTTCGTTAACTTTTTTGGCTCGCCAAATCTTGCTTCTTCTGGCCAAACTGGTGATTCTCGATCTCCTGCACTTCATTCCGCCCTCGCACCAATTATCCCCGGATCATTCGGACCCTACCGCTTGAAACCCTCGTTGGATGCCAACATTTGGACCGCTTGCACAGCACGGAATAAGCCGAATCCTACCACCACTGCGCCAGCACCACGGACGCTGCGTTGCCACCAAACTGGGTTTTTCTTAAGATCGATTTTACCGGTATCGAGGTCTTTGAAGACGTAGCCGGAGCCCAAGTAGGCACCACCAGCGACTGCCATGACCGACTGCATGGCAGTGCAGGGGAAGCAGTCTGCGCCGACCTCATCGTCGGAGAGGGGACGCGATGGTGGGGGGTTGAACACTGAGAGGATGTTGGACATGATGGTGGGTTAGAGTGTGGAAGAAGCAGTGATGAGGTAGGTGTGATTGGTAAGCGATTATGTAAGAAAATTATACTGTGTGGAAGCATTCTCTAAGTTTCAATAGTCTCCTATTATTTGGACTTTTTATTCTTATCTATATGTTATTCTCTTTCTAGACCTCTCTGTTTTTTCTATCTCTCCTCATCTCTTTTCCTTCTTTTCTTTCCATATTCATTCCACTTCTTTCTCTTTTTCTAACTATCTGTTCATGTAATTCTCCTTTCCTCCTACCATTTCTCCCTCCCTCTCTCCACTAATTCTATTTCCCCTATCCTCCTTATAACCTCCTATTATTTCCAATCACTTACTAAAGTTTCCTGGTGATCTTTTCAGTTATTTCAACTTTCGAAGTTTGATCCCAAAACTTGCTTACGTAATCCCTTAATCATCAACCACCATCATTGCGATATTCTGGGGCTTCCGGGCCTCTCTTTCCAATAGACCATTCCAATGATTTCGGCGGCAAAATCGGTGGCTCGAGGCGCCAATGGCGCCAGATACGTCGGTACCAAACCCTTCAAGCTCCCTAACCCTTCAAAACTCTCCAACCGCGGCCAACTCCCTCAATTCCACTCCATCAGACGCTACTCTCAGTACAACTACCACCAGCAATACCAAAGCCCAACCGGATCCAAAGGGCGTACCTGGACCACCAGAATCCTCGGAGCCCTCCTAGTGCTCTCGGCCATTGGTGGCTACTCCTACTACATGTACTGGCCACGCCATACCTTCCCCAGCTCGGTGGCCAAGATTCTCCGTAAGGCATTATGGGCCGAAAGTGACAAGGGAGAAACCGACTACCAGCTCGCACTCAAGCACTATTTGGAGGCCTTGGAAGAGTGCAATGAGGTCGGTGTGGACCGTCTTTCCGACGAGTACACCGGAATCCAATTGAAAGTGGGAGAGATGTTCGAAAGGCTCAATATGTTACAAGATGCGGCTTTTGTCTATAACGAGATTGCCACGCTTTATTTGACGGTTTTGACGGCTCCAGCGGACTCTCCACATAATAAAAGGATCAAGGATAGAGACCACAGGCGGCATTTGATCCAAAAGGACTTGAGAATTGCGATCAAATTGGTGGAATTGAACCGGAACGATCCGCAATTATCCAAGGCCATTTTACTCACTCATTTGATTATTGCCCAGGATGAGGTCAACAAACAGTTGAAAGGTGCAACTTTGACCCAGCTCGCCAGTAAAAACCCCGACACTCAGATTTCTGGCAAAACCCCGGAAAACTCTCAGGTTTCTGCTAATCAAGCTTTCAATCCTGCTGGAGGCTTGAATGCGACTTCGGGAGATTACCAGGCCACCATGGACCAAGACTCCATCACTCTCACCAATAACGGCGTCACCACCACCATCAAAAAGACCCCTGAGGTCTGGGAACCGTTCGCGGACGAGTTTTTCAACGCAATGGACCTTTTAGGGGCCATCTGTATCGCAATTGGAGACTTGGGAATGGCTTCCAGAGTCAAAATCTCGATGACAGAATCAATGCTATTGGCAGATGCCGAACCACACAAAATCCTCATGTCTCAGTGTAATTTGGGCTCGTTGCTTTACCTCCAAGCCGACGAGTTTGAGGCCCAAGAAATCGCCATGAGGCGCAAATTCGCCGAGTCCGCCGGCCTTCAATACGAACAAGTGAAGACTGAGGACCTCTTGAAAGAAAATGACAAATTGCAAGAAGCTTTGGACAAGGGAATCTCCGAAGAAGACAAAATCGTCTACGCCAATACGATTTCTTCCAAGGATAAGTGCATCCAACTTGCCACCAAATCCTACGAATCAGTGCTTGATTTTGCCAGAAGTTTACCAGCAGATGCTGCCCATAATACTGCCATTAATCAAACAGTGGCTCTCGCCACTTATGGACTTGGTGTGGTTCATCTCCACCTTTCTGATTATGAGAAGGCCGAGAGATTATTGCGGGAATCTCGTGTCAGAAGTAGAAACTGTGGCTACGATGAGTTGATTGGGGAAATCGAGAGAGAGTTGGGCAAATTGTTCAAGGAGAAGAAGAGCACCCGGGAGGGAGAGGTGAAAAAGGGACCAATCCAAATGGACATTCATATGAAGAAGTAAGGGGATGAAGAAGATTGGAAATTAAGATTCGATTTGAAAAACAAAAATTGTCAATTGAGAAGAGGATCTTTGAAAAATTACAAGATCCTTCGTATAACCAGTACTAGTGATCCATGTAGAATTGACTCAGTCAATCCATGGTTTCAGACATATTTGGAGACCCAGCATAACTTCTGTGTATAGAAAATAAACTAATTTATTGAAAGTTAAAGTTATCAGCCCATTATTGGATAATATTGAAGGTTTCAAACTTTTCGAAGGCTTTTTATTCAACTAATTTACCGTTCGAATTAATCATACAATATCCATTTTCGCAGTTTCAGTTAATATCTACGGGCTGATCGCGACTGGTTAGCTGACTTGTTAGTGTATATTTGGATTCTAGCATTTGTGATTGGTTTGAAAGTGTTTCTGTTATTTATGGTACAATTATTCGTCACCATATTGTTTATAAATTTTCTAAGCTCTCAGCATTTGATATGATAATTTTCAATCTCATATTATCCTTTTCCAAGCTCCCAGTGCTTTATATCTTCTAAGCTTTAGGCTCTTACGAAGATTGATTTCTCAAGAGACCAGTCTCTTCGTCTGCACTCTTCACAGTAGCTCCCATGGCGTGCTTTTTCCCGAAAACGGTTCTATAAATCGAAGTGAAAACGCCGCCTTCCTTCAATTGTTCCTGTTTGAATTGAATAATTTCCTCCAAGCTTGGTGGTTGGATCTCTTGTGGAATGGCATTGGGGTCAAATGGTGCGCCGTCGCTGATAGACGCATTATCTGATGATGGGACTGGTTTCAACGAATTCTGAGGCATTTGAGGAGGAATTGGAGGTGGAGTTCCGGTGATAATTCCGTCGTACTCGCCTCTCATCATTGCCGGGTTTCTGGCCTTGTGGGCTGCACTTGATGGTGCTCCGCCTGAGGTTTGACGGAAGGCGTCGTTGATGACATTGGCGTGGTTTGGAGTGTCCACGGTGACGCTGGCTCTGTGGACATCGACGCTTATACCGTCAGAAGTAGCACCATAGGTGGAATTGGAAGAGCTTGCGGCGTTACCACTGGAATGGAAGGAGAAAATCGAAGAGTTATCATCGAAAACTGATCCCATATCTTCCAAATTCAATCCTTTAGTTTCAGGGAACAAGAATTCCACCGCCAAAAAGGATAAAACACAAGAAGTGGCTGGGATCAAGTAAGTTTTCCACTTGATGGAATCCAACAAAATTGGGGTCATTTCTCCCACAATGAAATTGAATAACCAGTTGGTAGCAGTGGCCATTGCCGCACCTTTAGATCTGACGGAATTGGGGAACACTTCACTCATCAACCATGGAATTGGGCCCCAACTGTACCCGAACGCGGCGTTGGTCACAATCACACACGCCACCACCGTGTTGGCGGTATACTTATTGTCCAAGTAAAGAGAGTAGGAGATCATTGCAAGTGGAATTCCCATCAAAACTGCTCCCAGCAACAATAATGGTTTTCTGCCCCATCCGTCCACGAGGTACCAAGGGGGAATTGTACTGATGATGTAGATAATGGAGTTGATACCGGTCATCAAAATGGCGTCTCTTCCGACCCATCCAGCAGATTCAAAGATCATAGGAGCATAGTACGAAATGATATTGATACCGTTCAACTGGGCAAACATCTGCGAGAAACAGGCCACCGAAAGACGCTTGGTGTACTTGGTGAAAAGGTAGCGGTAGGATCTTTCTCCGCCTTCGATTCTGGCCACAAGAATCGATTCCTTGATGTTTCTGTACTCGTTTCTGGCCGCCTCGTCTTGGACGTCTCCGTCGGCGTAGAGGTCGGCAATCACGATCATTCCCTCGTAATTGTGATCATGGTCGAGGAGCCAGCGTGGGGTTTCCACAATGACAAAGGACCCCAAATATAAGGAAAATCCGACCAAACATTGCACGAAAAGAGGTGATCTCCACGACCAGTCGTTCTGGATGAAGGAAAAGCCGTAATCGACCCAAATACTGGCCGAATAGCCCACAATGTTACCGGTAAACTCCAAGCACGCGTAGAAGCCTCTGTCGTCGGGAGGACTGATTTCGGACTGGTAACATGGAATAATGGTGGTCAAAAAGCCAATGGCGATACCGCTGATGAAACGGCCCGCTGCAAGGTTGTAGATGTTGACGGAAGTGGCTTGAATGATGCCTCCAACCACGAAAATGAAGGAGCCGATCCGAATTGTCCGTCTTCTGCCCACCTTATCGCCGACTTTCCCTGCCTCGAACGACGAGAAAAGAGCTCCGATCTCCAAAATGGCGATCATGGTACCCACTTCAGCTGGCGTGGGGTTCTGGTAGTAATCCTTGAAAAACTTATTGGTCAAAAGCGAAGACATCAAACCTTGTTCGAACCCGAAAAGGAAGACTCCGAGGGAGACGAAGATGGAGGTGAAATTGAGAAGCGCCCGGCCCACAAGCCAGGACTCTTTGATCTGGACGTGGGGTTCCATTCTGGGGGGTTTTTTGGCCGTCACTGGGGAATGAAAAGTATGTAGAATCAAATGGATCTGAAGGAATTGGTTTGGTTGCTTATCGGGCCGGTGGGCTTACGTAATCGAGATAGGCACGATACCCTGACTTTGAATATGCCTAGCTTTTCTCCTTTTTAGCTTATTCTCGGCAATTGGCGCATTATTTATACACTAGCAGCCACTAGGATCGCGTCATGGGACGCAACGTAGTACGGTGCAACCAGCTAGCGTGATGTTACTGACTTGTGAACGAAAGAGTAGTGAAGTTAGTGACAGCGCCGCGCGGCCCCTTAGCAGAACTCTGAGCATTCTATTTACAGGAAGCAGCCTCGATCGAATTAAGATAGAAATAAACGTAACTCAAACAAATGATAGAAATTATATGTAGATAATTCCGTCTTTCTACGATTCCCTTTTCGTTTCGAGAAAGCTTAATGTGGGGTTATGATTGAGGGGTGGTGATCTCGTCGATCTGCCCATGTCACTAGCAAGTTGTCGCTAGTGACGTCACGCCGGTGCCCCCAACCTGTCGCGACAACAGTCTGGCGGTCCTCTCTTCCAGTCCATACTGCATACAGTCCCTACACTTTCTCTGCTCCCGGAGAAATTAGGCACCTCGCGCAACGCGGGGAGGGCATCGGGCTTCCTGCACTCAAGCCCTGGAAGTCCTTCTCCTCCGGGTGAAAAAGCCTAACCAAACAAGCTTCTCCTCCTTGAGGGGCCTTTATAACATCGGTTAACCCCTATTATTCGCTCCAAGACATCATGAACATTGGAACCCCTGAAGCAGACCCCTTTTCACTCCCCAGTCTTCGCGCTTCGCAAGACCACTATAGTAACCATCTTCTGGCCCATCCGGAGCCAGCCGCTAAAAAGAGAAAGCTCGAGCACCCTACGCCTTCAAGAGGTGTCCAGGAATCCATGCTTGTAAACGGCACAGTCATAAACCCTGCCCTTGGGACGGTTTCGCCATCGGTAGACGTGTCAATGCACCAGAAGGCCGAAATGATGGAAGATATGATGGAAGACATCCGTCCCATGGAATGTTCGTGTGGCCATCTCCACGGGCCAGGCCAAGGCGACCACCACGATTTGCATGCGGTGGGCTTGGGTGCTCCACTACTCCGGGGACCAGACTAACCAAAGCCACCAAAGAAACTGAAAATATTAACTGAAAACCCCGAATGAAACTCCAAATGGAAACTACAATTCACACTGAAAAATGGAGCCTCGGTCCACTTATACCAGAGAAGTTCGACCTTTGTCAAATTTGATCAATCTATCAAAAACTTAAAGACTAATTAAAAGTCTTGAAAGACTTATTGAAAGACTTATTGAAAGACTTTCTTGGAAGACTCGTCTCTTCAGACACATCCATCAAAGCCCAATTCTACGCTATCAAAATACCGGAGGATTTCTTCATTTGGTATCAACACATCGAAGTCTTGAGCAACCATACGGCACCATGAATTGTTGTTTCTGCATAGGTATTAGGCCGGGCTAGTTGCCCAAAATGGCTTGCGTGTGATTGCTGGGTCGAAAATTTTCACGCCGTGTTGTTTTTTTCTCTGCTTGTTGCTGCATCAGATGCCGTAATAGCGCAACATTATGACTGTACTATATGTAAATAATTGAACTAACGAACAAAATAAGATTACTAAAAATACTAAAAAATTGATTATTTTTTGTCGATCTCGAAAATCTGCGACTTGAACAAAAGGGTCCAATCGTATTATTTAGGATCTTTGAGACATATTGAGCCTCTCACGTCTTGGCGATCCTATTACAGGGCTTGTGTTCAGGGCTTAGGATTCCATTGCATTGCATAAGTTGGAGATGCCAAGACAGAGACGCGACACCGGGTTTCGCAACCAAAGGTTCGCATAAATTGTATTGACAACAGCGCCATGCTCACCAAACCATGCGAGAGACGCGGTTAGTAGACGATGGTAGTCCGTAGAGGTTATGTACGTGATCGAAACCTTATCGTAGAGATGGTGCGATAAGATAATCTGAAAAATTGATGAAAATGAAGTGAAAGAATTGGAAAAATAAACGACGAGGTGGCACGATTATTCTAGAGTTTTTAAGACAATAACGATTTACTAAGAGAGAAGAATTGTTGATTGTAGGAGTGGTGATAACAATTTACTCAGTTAAAGAAGGGTGATTCACAAAGTCATTCAGGCGAACATTTCAGACGAACAATTCAATTGTAAATAGCAGTCAGAAATGAGATCAAAAATCATTTTTTAGCCTCAGTTATTTCCAATTTCAATTTACCATACTATTTTAGAACTACTAATATGCGTGGTCTTCCACTATTTCACAATTCCTATTTCACTGCTATGAGGAATCTTCCTAGCAATAACTATCACTGAATCCTGTAGAAGGTGAGGCTAATTCTGTCTTTGATTCCGCAGTCTAGTCGTGAATCGATAATACGATTATGAAATGAAGGTAATTTTTCGAATATATTCGCTTCAATTCTTCTAACTATCAGATCTTTAGGTTAATCGAGCCAATCAAACCAAAACCGTGCGTTTATATAGGCCTCCTAATTATGATAGAGGCGCGCTCCAATTCTACTAGTTCTGATAATTCAAGTATACTGAAAACATTTGATAAGCCTTCAACTCTATTAATGTCTCTATGTCTCTATCCATCATTTCCCATATCTTAGCTTATGTCGTTTTGTCTCATTCCTGTGTCTCACTCCCATGTCTCATTCCGTGTCGCATTCCTCCATTGCCATTTCCCAATCGGGCTAATTACACGCGTCGCGCCATCACGTTTCATCCATAAACTTCCACTTCACCTTCATCTTCTTTCTTCATCACCACCATGTCGACCCCATCGCGTAAAAGACAAGCAGATGATAACACCACACAGCCCTCGTCGCCCATACTAGGCTCGAGTCCTCAATTGCCGCCCTCGTCCCCGGCCATTCCCTTCGAACAGCCCGATGAAGAAGAAGAAATCCACAACGATATCGCCGACTTAAACCCTTCGGACGAGGAGGAAGGCGAAGACTTGATGAATAACTTCGAACGTGACTACCGTGAACGTGCTGACCAAGACCATTACGACTTGGGAGACGGTAACATTGACGATGAAGAGTATGAGGAAATGGACGCTGCCAGCAGAAGAAGAATCGATGAACAATTGAACAGAAGAGATGAGATCATGGGAGGCGCTTCTGGAAGATCCAGAAGACAGGCTTTCTTGGACGACGATATGGACGAGGAAATGGACACCTCGATGGACCAGTACGGTTTACCGATCCAAAGAAGAAGAAGGAGAGATTACGATGATATCGACCACGATGACGACGCCGACGAGATTGAAATCGATCCTTTCAACGAGGAGCTCTCTTTGGAGAGTTTGACCGATATCAAGGCTCCCAGCATCACCGAATGGATCCTTCAGCCCGCGGTGTCCAGATCCATTGCCCGTGAACTCAAGTCGTTCTTGTTGGAATATACCGACGACAAGGGTCGGTCGGTGTACGGTGCCAGAATCAGAACGCTTGGTGAAATCAACGCCGAGTCCTTGGACGTGACTTACCAACATTTGGCAGATTCCAAGGCCATTTTGGCGCTTTTCTTGGCCACTTCCCCTACTGAAATGCTCAAAATCTTTGATATCGTGGCCATGGAAGCTACTGAATTGCACTACCCCAACTATTCGCAAATCCACTCCGAAATCCACGTCAGAATCGTTGGTTTCCCCAATCAATTGAACCTCAGAGATTTGAGAGAAAATAACTTGAACCAATTGGTCAAAATCGTCGGTGTGGTCACCCGTCGTACCGGAGTTTTCCCACAGCTCAAATACGTCAAATTCGACTGTTTGAAGTGTGGTGTCGTTTTGGGGCCATTTATCCAAGATTCCAACATCGAAGTCAAAGTCTCGTTCTGTACCAATTGTCAGTCCAAGGGTCCTTTCAAGATCAATTCCGAAAAGACTCTCTACAGAAACTACCAAAGAATCACGCTTCAAGAAAGTCCAGGTACAGTTCCTGCCGGAAGACTCCCCAGACATCGTGAAATCATCTTATTATCGGACTTGGTGGACCAAGCCAAACCAGGTGAAGAGATTGAAGTCACTGGTATCTACAAGAACAATTTCGATGGTCAATTGAACGTGAAAAACGGTTTCCCCGTTTTCGCCACCATCATCGAAGCCAACTCCATTCGCAGAAAGGAAGCTGCTGGAGACAGTGCTGCCGCTGCCTGGACCGAAGAAGAGGAACGTGAGTTCAGAAAATTATCGCAAGAACGTGGAATTATAGATAAAATCATCAGCTCAATGGCTCCTTCCATTTATGGTCACAAGGATATCAAGACCGCCTTGGCGTGCTCCTTATTCGGTGGTGTCCCCAAGGACGTCAACGGTAAGCTCTCCATCAGAGGTGATATCAATGTGCTTCTTCTTGGTGACCCTGGTACTGCCAAATCGCAGATCTTGAAGTATGCTGAAAAAACCGCTAACAGAGCCGTTTTCGCAACCGGTCAAGGTGCCTCTGCTGTTGGTTTGACAGCTTCGGTCAGAAAGGATCCTGTGACCAGAGAGTGGACTTTGGAAGGTGGAGCTTTGGTTCTTGCCGATAAGGGAACTTGTCTTATTGATGAGTTCGATAAGATGAACGACCAGGACAGAACCTCCATTCACGAAGCGATGGAACAACAGTCGATTTCCATCTCCAAGGCCGGTATTGTGACCACGCTTCAAGCTCGTTGTTCCATCATCGCCGCCGCTAACCCTACGGGTGGCCGTTACAACTCGACGTTGCCCTTATCACAAAACGTCGATCTTACCGAGCCCATTTTGTCCAGATTCGATATCTTGTGTATTGTAAGAGACGTGGTGAACCCCGAGCTGGATGAAAGGTTGGCCAAATTCGTGATTGATAGTCACATGAGATCGCACCCCGCTGAAGCGGGAGACGAAGAGGAAGAAGACGAAAGCGGACAATCGAGAAGAGCTCGTGCAGAACAATTGAATCAACAGAAAGAGAGCGAGATTTCACCAATTCCGCAAGACTTGCTAGCCAAGTACATTCACTATGCCAGAGTTAAAATCCAGCCTAAATTACACCAAATGGATATGGATAAGGTTTCGAGGGTCTATGTTGATTTGAGAAAGGAATCTATCAGTACTGGTTCGTTCCCAATCACTGTTAGACACTTGGAAAGTATATTGAGAATTGCGGAAGCATTTGCCAAAATGCGTTTGAGCGATTTCGTCAGTCAAAACGATTTGAACAGAGCCATCAAGGTCAGTATTGATAGTTTTGTGGGTGCGCAAAAGGTCACTGTCAGAAGACAATTACAGAGATCTTTCCAAAAGTATACTTTGCCAACGCGCAGAAGGGAGTAAAACTTATACTCCGGGTATTTTCACTGGGATTTCGGTGCTGTACAATTTCTTTCAGATCATTTCTTTAAATATGGCTGGTTTCTTCTTGTTTGTATTAGGTATAAATAATAGTATTGATGATTGTAAAATTTCATGAGCGAATTTGAGCGAAGCGAATCAAATAAGTGGTACAAATAATTACCATAAATAATCAAGGCAGCTAGCTTTTTGTCATTGAGCTGACTCTTATTTGGATCTGTTTTGTCACTTAAAAAGACCGTTATTTATTATAGATTCTATTTCTCTGTCAATTCTTTTCTCACTTTATATCTAATTCTAATGCTTAATTCTTTAATTTTCTGGTGAAATCTATAAAAAAGTGAAAAATCAACTCTTCGCAAGAAAATCCTCACTATTTATTCCATTCGTCATTTCCTACTTATTCCTCGGCCCATTCCTCATTTTGAGCCATTTTTTCTGAAAAATCCTTGATGGTCATTCTCAGACATTTAGGTGCAAATCCAGTTATCGGCGTCCTGCACACAGCGCGTACCCCATCAACACGCGTGCCATTTCAGTGACCGTTCGATATCAACGGCACAACCATGTTCAATCTAGACGAGTATGTGAAGATCAAACCCCATTCAAGATGTGATTTATGAGAGAGGCGGTGATTTCGAACACTTTACGAGTTTAAAAGGCGGAAATTGGTGATTTTTTAGTCAAGAAACGAACCGTGGCGTAAATGCAGCCAAACTCGAACTGACACAAGAAACCGACGTCACGACATCAAGCAGCCCCAAAGGACATTCCGGAAGTACCTCAGAACTATCTGATCCACCGCGTTGAGCAATTTCCTATCAAATGAGAAGTTTTAACGACTTTGGCCATCACGAATTAACCAAGCCCCACATTCAACGAGTCAACGTGATAACCATCTCCTTTGGGGAATAGTCCTGACTATTTTAACAACACCGCAAATTCAAATGTGACAGTTTGTCCATTCTAATCTCATCGCCATTCATCAGCTACTAACATCACAGGACTATTCAGAACATTAAAGAGTGCAAACACATTCCAGAAGCGGACGTGGAGGAGCTATGCTCCAAAGTAATAGAGCTTCTTATTCAGGAAGCCAATATCCAGCATGTGGACACCCCAGTGACCATTTGTGGAGATATCCATGGCCAACTCCATGATTTATTGACCCTTTTCAAGACCGGAGGCGAATGTCCCGATACCCAATATCTCTTTTTAGGAGATTTTGTGGACCGTGGCTTCTACTCGCTCGAAAGTTTCCTTCTTTTGGTGGCTCTCAAAGTGAGGTACCCTGACAGAATCACGCTAGTCAGAGGAAACCACGAATCGCGACAAATCACCACTGTCTACGGATTCTACGATGAGTGCGTCCGCAAGTATGGCTCTGTAAACGTCTGGCGGTACTGCTGCGAAGTATTTGATTACTTGTCACTTGGTGCGATTGTGGGAGGTCGCGGGGGCGTATTTTGCATCCACGGAGGTCTCAGTCCCGATATAGAAACAGTGGATCAAATCCGGATCTTGGACCGGAAACAGGAGGTCCCACACGAAGGTGGGATGTGTGACTTGCTCTGGTCGGACCCTGAAGATGTGCAAGGATGGGCTATCAGTCCTAGAGGAGCCGGGTTTCTATTTGGGGAAAACGAAGTCAATACCTTTTTGCACCACAACAATATCCTGTTGATTGCGCGGGCGCATCAGTTGGTAATGGAGGGGTACAAGGAGATGTTCAACCAAGGCTTGGTGACAGTATGGCTGGCTCCCAATTACTGCTACCGGTGCGGCAACATTGCATCAGTGCTCACCATCGATGACAACTTGAACCGCGAGTACAAGGTCTTTGAGGCTGCCACGCAAGATGTAGGGGCCATTCCCTCCAAGAAGCCCGCAGTCGAGTATTTCATCTGATTGAAGAAACCAGTGGAATTTTATCCGATTGAAAAAACTCGTAGTTGAGTTTTTCACCAAATGACGCTTTAATTCGTCGTCTTTACCAATTGGAATGGCTACGACCTTCCACATTTCATATTTGCGCCCAATACGTCATTGGCTTTACTCATGGAAATGGCCAGGACACTTCAATACGTCATTGGCATTAGTAATGCCAATAGATAGCAAATTTCGGGGCCCCCGCAAATTGTGTGCCCAGCGATTCCAAGTAAGCAATTGCAACACCAAGAAAATCATTCACATATTGGAGCACGGTGGTTATTCGAGCCAAGGATGCTACTACTGGCCAAGTCTAGCAAAGCAGGCTGTGTCTAATTTACTGTCGAACCAGTCGGGCTTTCCCGTCTAAGCCAACCACACTCCATTTCCAGCATCTACGAAGATTCGTGAATTAATTACTCGGTGTTGCGTCACTGTTGAGTGCAATAATTCGGACCATGGCTCGGGCTCTCAACGGACTCGGAAATCGAATCGCGAGGATCCTTGCAATATCCTTCCCAAAGTCCGCGATCTGTGGCCAAATCCGTCTTGTGGCACGGGAGCGTTGGGCCCAGTGTATCCAAAAACTACCGTCAATTGTATGTTTGGCTTAAGCCCGAGTGCGAGGGCTCACCGTCAAGGATAAATGCCGAAGTTGCTTCATAACCGCGCGCGTTTCGCGAGCCCTTGCCACTGCTGTGATATACGACCACAACAAAGTTTGGTTGGGCTGCCAGCGTAAAGGGTCCTACGAGGTTGTAACTGGGTTTTTTTAGTTGGTTGTGGCCATGAAACATTGAGTGCTTGGACTCTCGTCTGTTGTCGGAATCATATGCCTCGTATACTTGCGTCCCAATTGGTGTGTTTGAACTTCGCCACGCCACAAACTCAGTGTCTCAAAAGTTTCAACATTCTGGTACACGCGCTGCATGCGGCCGCGCGAAGCGGCCTCTGCTAGATGTTATGATGGCCTTTGATAAGAAACAAGGCCCTGCCAACTAGATGGCGGTGGCTTATTGTGGTTTCACTATACCGTGATTGTGCCACGATTGTATTATTACAGTAAAATATAGTTTATAGAGTCTTTGCTCGAAAATTCGATAATACTAACGCATTTTATTCGTACACGTAACAATATTGACAATAACGCACAGATAACTCATTGCAGCAAGGGCTCCGCCAACCACGTTCGCCAGCGTCAATCGCACTAGCAAGCATAGGCAAGGAAGTGACGTAGATCCGAGGGCTTGACCGGGGAGGTGGAATCCACCGACCGGCCGCAGGCTCTGTTGCCATGGAAGCGAGGTCGGGCTCATGACTGCATTTTTTTGTCCGAGAATCTGACAGTAAAAGGGATTAACTTTAGCGCTGTGGTATGTTTTGACGCCCTTATCTTCCACACCGATTCAATCAGCTGATTACGATAAGATAGCAATCAAATCGATCTGTCTGCTGATGGGGTCCACCGCGCACCCTCGTATCATTCCTCGATGCTCTCAACCATATTGTAGGAGTCATCTGCGCTGTCGATCCTTGAGTACCGTCGGTTGCATGGTGCCTACAGGCGCCCCTCATGGCTGCATGGGTTGCCTCAGTGCGATGGACAGCCCTTAAGCAATTTTTTGAAAAAGCAACGCGATGCCGCCCCACCACAGCCATGGGCTTCTATCCGAACCACAACCGGGTGCGATTTTGCAATCTACGAAAAAGCCCTGGACCCCCGGATCTCCCTAGTTTAGACCCAGATCTTATATTTGTTTATCAAATCGCTACTATATATACCCTCATCACCTGCATCTACGATCAGCCTACGGGGCCACAGGCTTCGCTTCGCGCGATAAAAAATACTTCCGAGGGGCCGTTTTACAAGACCTGCGCCTGCAATAGGTGCCTGTGTCTTTTTTGAAACTCACTCCAGCGTCATCACGAAGAAGTCCTATAAATATCCCGCACCCCCCTTGATGATGCTACTAGTCGCTGTCCAGTCTCAAATCCCAACACATCGTATCACACACTCGCTATGAAATTGATTTTCGTCTTTTTTCTCGCCCTCCTCAACTCCTTGATGGCTCAGGCTGATTCACTGTCCTCCTCCTCCGGATCGGCCTCCACCACTTCCTCCGATTCCACCTCTGCGTCTCCTACCATGGTCTGGGTCACCGGAACCCTTGCCAACGGTCAAACCACCGTGACCCAGTCTGCCTACGAGCAATCGTTCTCCACTCTTTATGACTCCGTTCCTTCGGTGCAGAGCGGTGCTGTGGGTCTTGGCTCGTTATCTGGTCTGGTTGGAGATGTCAGAACCTACTCGCAAACCACCATCAGTGAAGGAGGAGCTGCTGGATCTCACCGTTTCGTGGCTGGATCGCAACCAGTTAACTTCTTCTGGGCTACTGCTGCCTTGGCAACCTTACTCGCTGTGGTCTGCATCTAGTCAACCAGCCACTATCATATCACCCATCTTCCACAACCGGAAGATCATAGCATTCGCGCATAGTCTAGCAATTATTGAGTCGTCAGATTTCAGGTTCTAGACTCGCTTCATCCCATCATAGTTAGACCTTTTCTTGGACTTCCAAGAGAATTTTCAACCACCAAGCCAGATCACCCCTCCAAGATGACCGCTTCCGAGAACCCTCGTACACTTCATCCGATCGGCTTCACTGCATCAGCTTCAAGCTTCCACACCGTTTCGACTTCATCCTTCGATGAACTTTACGTAGCATTTTCATTTCAATTTACATACCAGGTCTTTCCACTATCGCGCGGAATAGAACATTTGAACAATAAAACCTTAACTGTATCGTATTGTGTAACTCCGATCTGCTGACACATCAATAATCCCGAGAATAAATTAGCCTGTAGGAAAAAAAAGCGTCCCCACCATATTTCTTGACCCAACCTTGGCAATGCTTGGAGGTTGGCCCATCATTCAGCCAAGCACTCCGCGTATACCAACCAACCAACTATGAACAGCACTGCGGATGCGAATCGGATGCGAATCGGTGCGAATTTCCGATTTATCCGGTGGCTGCAGGGCGAAGAACCGGTGTTTACGACGCCGTTGGCACGCGCACACAACAGACCGGAATTGCCACGAACAAACAGAACCCGTGTTTTTCACTCTGGACAGTAGCGTGTGCAGCGGTGACTAAAGCCGAGGAACTCACTGAGGCGGCAAGATATAGCGAGAGACTCGACCATCGAAGAATCAGGCGCCAGTGGCTCGAACCTGCTCAAATCCGGTCACCTCGAGCTATACAAGGTTTTGCAGAATTGAAGATTGTCACGTGACAACCACCCTACGTCATTACAAATATTTTCTTCCCTCCTGCCGCTGCTTTGTCCAGCATATTTTTTGCTAATTGCACCCCCTCGTACTCACCCCTCCTCGTTTTGGGTCACATGACCTAATATGATCATCAACACCACGATGCTGGCAGCAAATCCCTTGATGACATCTAGACAGTCATCTTACGACTCCACCAGTGCCGCATCCACCGACGGCCCGCGCGCCCGTAAGAGCCCCCTAGACGCCGCCAACGGGTCTCCTGGCTCTCGCGCCACTACATCCACCAATACCCCTAGAATGGGCAACCCTACAAACACAAGAACCACGCTGCCGCCTGGTGCGGCACCTGTGCCCGATTCTGAACCCTCGCCACCCCAATTCGGCTGGAAAGATTCCTTTGGTGCCTTCAACTTCCATTCGATCTCCCTTGAGAACAAGGGGTCTGTGGCCAGAGATCATTTGGCCAATGAACGTACCTTTTTGGCATGGCTCCGGACGTCGCTTTCGTTCATCACAATTGGAATTGGAGTGACCCAGCTTTTCAGGCTCGACAGCAAGTCTCAGCCCACCGGTACCGTTGGAGATGACAGCTCTGGCGGACACAGTGAGATTGCAAAGTACGGAAAGCCTTTGGGTGGTACTTTTATTGCACTCGGTATAGTTTCGCTTCTTATGGGAACAGTGCGGTTTTTCCAAGTGCAACACTTACTTACACAGAACTACTTTCCAGCCCTGAGATTGCTGATGCTGGTATTGATAGCAGTTGTTTTGGCCGTGGTTGTGGCTACGTTTGCAATGGTGATCAAAGCGTCGTGAAGCATCACCAGTAGAGCTTAGAATGATGAGATATGATTGAAATACGTCAAATGTAGGCATGAAGTAGTGATAATCTGGGGATTAGCGAAATAACGCATTAGGGCTCGCGCCCTCAAACCTACCCACAAACACGTGATGCGCTTCTCTCAAAAATTAAATCATCACTATGCGCGCGCCTACCACTCTAAATCCTCTGGTGGAGGGCACAAATATGTGAGAGAGTACAGATTTAACCTGTAAATACGCTCCTGCACACTAACCAACATGTAACACTCCCTCACCTCAACCTGCAAACTCTCACCCCCCAGTGCGAACCTGCAATCTCCTCCGTTCGCTCGCCACTCTGCCCGTGTGCGTTTAAAAATTTTTCTTCTTCTATCAATCTGTTCATCAATACTATACACAAATAATCAAATATGGTATGTCTAGCCCAAACTCTCCTGCTAGCAGGAATCCCATGCTCATCAAGATAACAACGGAGAAACCGCCAGCAAATTTGAATCCATCCCGAACAACATGTCATCATCCCTGATCGAACAAGAAGAGCAAATCAAGCCAAATTGAAGAAGTCAAATTAAACAGAACTCAGACCAGAATGTAACAGAATCAAGCTAGAGGTAAAGATCCATCGAAATCAACAAACCAGAGTATTCATATCCTTAAAGTTTCATCCCGTTCCATCTTGAGCATTCACACAAAACGTATACTAACATCTTTAGGGTAAAGTTCACGGTTCCTTGGCTCGTGCCGGTAAGGTTAAGTCTCAAACTCCAAAGGTTGACAAGCAAGAAAAGCCAAAGAAGCCAAAGGGTAGAGCTTACAAGAGATTGTTATACACCAGAAGATTCATCAACGTCACTTTGACCAACGGTAAGAGAAAGATGAACCCATCCCCAGCTTCCCAATAAGCTAGTTAATGTCTAGTTACATAATGGTTAATGTTGGTATTATATAACAGATATTTCATGTTACATTAGTTCGTTCATCTAATACATATCGTTAAAAGTTAAGGCTTGTAGAATAAGGAATGGAAAAGAGTGTAGATAAATTATGGGATCAAGTGTGAATTCCAGGGTGGGATTGTCTGCGTTAGAACAAGACTTTCAAAGATCATCGATCACTAATGAAATGAACACTTAAAGAACGTTGTTAATCTGTAAGTACTTCTATATTGAAACATTGCTTGATTCCATTGACATTGAAGTATTGCAGTATATGTCAATCTGAAGAATTTCAATTGAACTATCGATCTTTTTTAAGTTCAGTTACACGTATTTTTAACGCTAAACATGATTAGAACTCATCGAGTTATCTTCTTCAAGGAAGGCAAATTGGAGACTTCATAGAATTTGTTTATAAATTCTGAATCGGGAAATTCATAGCTGAAGTCTACATCGATTACTACTTCTCCATTTTATACCCTTCAGACTCAATTAATATTAATAGTAAGTTCTTATTTAGTGTACATAAATGGACTCTTCGTTCCATACTGCAATTCATTTATAAATTGTTTCGCTCATTAAGACCATTGTGGGTTCAAGAAATAAGAGTAAACCCGGGCCCTAATCTCCGCGGTCTCCTCGTCCTCCTCGAACATTGGCTTCCATACCACCATATCAATTTTTTCAGCTTTGAAATCGTGCTCTTCGCAAGTGGTGAAAAACTCAAGATCTTGCTCCAAAAGCCATGGTCTGTGTGGAGAAAACACCACCAAACATTTTCCGTCCTTTTTTAAAGCGGTACGACAGGTTTTCAAGAGCTTGTGGTGTTCTGTGTGGTTGAAAACGACGTCGGACAAGATAATCAAGTCAAACTTATTCTCTTCGTCTTGGCTTTCGCCGATAAGCTCGCTGACGTCGTTACCCCAAATGTAGCCCTTGACGCTGTAAGGAGACACCTTGGTCTCCTTGGCCAAGTTGTCGAAGTTCCACTGGATATTGCTGACCAATTCGGGATCAGGATAGTCGGTACTGATGACTTCCTTAGCACCATTGACCGAGGCGATCAAAGAGGGCAATGCGGCGGCTGCACCGAGCTCAAGCACTCTTTTGCCCTTGACCAAAGTGTCTGCATGCTTATCGAGGTAATCTGCGGTGAAAATTCCGGCATTCCAGAGGAGATGGCCCCATAAAGGTGATTTCCCCACCAAGCGCAAAGTCACTTGTGAAGGAGAAGAAGTGGCTCCGTTGACGGGCTTTCTTTCATAATGTGCAAAGTGTGGTTCTGGGGGTGGCTGGACGAACTCTTCCGGCTCTTGGAATAAGCCTGCCTCCAAGGAGTATTCGTCGTCTGACATGATGCTTGAAGTGTAGATAATTTTTCGATTTCTGCGCGATAAATCAATGGTAAGAAATTGGGAGATGTTTGCAGAGAATTGGTAGGGAAGAGGGAGAGAGTTTTTAATAAACAAAAGGTTATCAAGGGGAATTTAGAATGTAGTAGATATGAATTAGAGTATAAGTAAATTCACATTGAATTGGGTTCGCAAGGTTTGTTGATTTATTTGTGGTTTACGGTGACCGAACTTGGTTCAGATAGCTGCGAAAATTGTAGGAAAGCTTAAAAATCTTCTGTCACTGGTGACTTAAGTTGGGAATCTTGGGGTTTTATCTTGGGTCAGTTGTTAACAGTCTCTGGGCTGTTTTTCTAGATACCCAGCCGTGATGCCATCTCCGACCGTAATTAAGCAGTGCCAGCAGAGAAGCGATATTGGTACTTTTTCAATTAAATCAGAAAAAAGATTGAAGTCCTCTTAAGACGATGAGATAGGAGAATTTACGTGTCAAAGTTGATAATGCTTATACTTTTGAAGCAAACGTTTTTACGAGCTTATATTTTAATAACCAGTTGATTTATTTCTAAAATTTCAACATATTTGACAAAATATGGAAAAAATTCACACTTCATGGAAACTTCAGTATCAAAACTCCGAAATCAATTTCTTCCGAATAAAAACAAGTACATATCCACCCAATCACCCTTCCCCATCTTGATCCTCTTCCAATATAAATCTATACTCTCCATCAATCTACTTATATCATATGTATCACGTGACCAGACATCGCATTTGATTGTTGGCTGCTATAATCGCTTTTGAGACTTCCAATCCACCTCCCTCCACCACTCCACCATGAGCGTGCTAAACAAGCCATGGTCCACAATCTCGATTGAGCTCGTGAGCGATCCTGATAATCTCCAGCTTTGGCAAGATTTGGTGCTGGAAGCAGAATCCAACAACAAAAAGGGAATCAACAAATCGAGCCATCCAGATGAGATTGATCTTTTGCGAAACACCTACGAAAACCTCTTGGACAAATATCCCTTGCTATTCAATTATTGGATCAAATATGCCACCTGGGAGTTTAAATTGGGCGAGGCCGAAAGAGCAGACGAAATCTATCGCTCTGGAATGGCTAATTTGTCGTATTGCATTGACTATTGGCTCAATTATCTTCAATTCAAAATCGATACAAACCACAATACTGAGGAAGTGCTTGCGCTTTTCGAGCAGGCTAGAAAGAAAATAGGCTACCACTTTCATAGTTACGAGTTTTACGACTTGTACCTCTCGTTTCTTGATAACTATAAGAACGAGTCCAATGGGTATAACCTCAAATATCATGTACTTTTACGATTGATCAGCGAAATCCCGATCTACCATTATGACCATTTTTTCAAGAAAATCATGCTGATAATTGCCAACTTAAACAGTGCCAATTTGCATTTGATGATCCCTCAAAAGGAGTTATACGCTACCAGAAACACAAAAAACGCCGCCAACCAGTTGAAGAAAATGTTTATCGATATCTACATCACCACCCAGTATAAGGTTTACGAGCTCTACAAGTTCGAGAAAAATTTGACAAAACCATATTTCGACACAAACTACATTTCGAGACAACAGCTAGAAGCGTGGAACTCCTACTTGAATTTCTTACAGGCAAAAGATTATCCTCGGGACTACATAATATTCACTTTCGAAAGATGTCTTTTGGCCACAGCATTATACCCTGATTATTGGATCAAGTATGCCAATTTTGAAATCAACGATGGCAATTTGGAAAGAGCAATCGAGATCCTTACCAAGGCATATAGTCTCAATGGAGACCACCTGATCTTGCTAGCATTGGTCGATATCCACATATACTTGAAACAGATCATCAGAGCCCGAGATCTTGTCTTTGCATATATTAAAAATACGGTTTCAGTACCTATTCCCATTTACGAGAAATTAATCCAATTGGAACGAATTATTAATCCAGAAGATGACGCATATTTATTGAATTTGTTGAAAAAACTAATCCAGGAGACTAAACAGGATTGGTGGTTTAACCAGGTGCTATTATACAATGTCGGCGATGAATTGAAAATTGAGTTTTTCAAAGAATTTGAAGAAACTTATAAAGACTCACAAACGTTCAAGGAGTGTCAGAAAAAGCTTAAGTTTTTCAAAGGTGAAAGAGAGGCCCCCGAAGCTTATGAATTTGATGAAGAACTTAATAAGTTCTTATAATGAATTGAAACCCAGACTTCACAAATTCTATGAGATGTAATGAATTGAATAAAAACTCAACCATATCTCATTAATTCCACATAAGCGCAAAAGGTTTCTTGATTTGCCCCATTGAGAGGCTCTACAACCATAGACCTACAGTAGAGGTTCCACTCGAAATGACTTCAGCCAAGGAAATTAAGGGAATATATTGATACTTTCTGGAATAAGACCAGCTTACTGTTCCAAGTATAGATTCAAGCCCGTGATGAAAAAATACCACGAAAGAGCAAAAATTCCAGCCCGCTTATCGAATACCCAACCGTTTAAAGGGATGTATACGAGGTAAAAAGCAACAATCACTGTCAAAGCCAATGTACTGATGACGACGTCAGTTTTGAGCGTGAAAACCAAAGGAGCTTGGGAACCACTTTTCATGATCTTAAAAAATCCGTTCACGCCAATTCCTAAAAGAATCATCAAAATGGGCGTTCCTAGACAAGCATTGATGCCCAAAATCGGATCGATTTTGGTAGAAATGGTGATATTAGTGATAATGTCATTGATAGAGTTGCTGATGGAGAATACAAACAATCCAAGTAGATAGTCCGACATTCTCCACAACAAGCCAAAGTTCTTCAAGATTTGGAGGACCATTAAGGAGATATTAGATAGCACCATAATGCTTACGAACACACCCAAGAAATTGACAAAAATAGACTCAAGCTTGTTCGACACATAACGCGACACGTAATGAACCACGAGAATGGTAAGTAGCACCACCGGCACGAAGTTGATCAAAGCGATATGGAAAAACTGATAGTTCACAAAAAGGGGTATTTCCACCGAAAACCAAATCTTGATGAGTTCCAGAATGTTAACGAACTTGAATTTTTCTTGAATAGATTTCAACTCCTTTTTAGCGGTATTGACAGGAATAATTACGGAGAAAACAAGGTTCAAACCATTCAAGAACGCCTGGAATATATCAATCGACTCATGCGTCAAGCGACTTTCAATGGACGCGGGTATGGAGAGAGCTGGACTCATGGGCCGGCTCAGAATGCTCAAAGGTGGTAACAAGCGATCCATCGGATCGTCAGCTTCGGATGGGTTGGTTTCGACGATAACTGGCGATTTTGGACACTCATCATCGGATAACATGTCCAAGGCATCTTCTATGTTGTAAGGATGTTCATTCGGGGTGTAAGGAGTGATGATGAAATTGTCTGTGGCTTGTTCGATCTTGCCTTTATCGAAATAGTACAAGAATAAAATATATCCTCCGTAACTTGCAATCATGAACAAGCACTCCCAGAGCGTAATTTGGGAATCAGATAGGATGTAAATGAAGATGACGAGCACGAAGAGTACCCAGAGGAAATCGATTAGTAGCATGCTGTGGTGTCGCACATTGTATGGACTGGTTAAGATGCAAATGGTGCCGATAATCACGGTGAACATGATGAGAACGGAGCCTACAACTTGGCCCAAAACGAGGTCAGAGGCCCCGGAGTCAAGAATGACATAGTAGTTGATCAAGTCCAGGAAGCTATTGGTCAATGGGATGAGGATAAAGCTCAAGATCTTGTTATTGATCTTCAAGGTTGTGGTGAGTTCGTTGAGGTTGCGAAAAAGAAAGTTGGATACCACCACGCTTAGCGAGGTGAGTACCACCACAAGGCATGCCAAAATCCCCAACAGCGTTAGGAACAAGAAGGGGAGTGACTTTGCGGTGTTGCAGTAATAAAATTTGGCGATGAAAAAGTAGGATTGCTCGCAGTGTTTCTTGATATGTGAGCAGGCATTTGTGTTCGAGGGGATTTCACAGCTATTGCCATGATGCTTCGAGGACTCAATATGAAGGGCGGCAGTGTGTGGAGTGAGTAGCACGAAAAGTGCCACGCCCGCAACCACCAAATACCATAGTTTAGGCATCAAGGGTGAAAATAATGGAATTAGTCCAAATGAGATTGATAGTGGTAGAAGTGGATGAAAAGACAAGTATGGTCACTAAAGTTTGAGGTAGACTTCGTTGAAATAATGAAAGATGGTTTGAATGTCGATGGGATCAAATGTTCTTAAAGTGTCAACGTGGTCAAATATCAATATGGTCGAATGCCCAGAATTCAACTGTGAAGATGGGCCAAAGATGAAAATTGCCCGATAGTAAGGGGTTGGCTTAGGGGGAAGATTCAACAGCGATCAGGAATCCAACAATTACGATTCTTAGTGTGCAATGAGCGATCAGAAGGCCTGTTGTTCCAATACCGTCACTCACAACCTCTCTTAATTGAACCTTTGCGATAACTCCCTAAGCTGCTAAAGATAGACTGAAAAGAGTCTTGATTCGACAGTGAGTGTTTCAAATAGTCGCCACCGAATTGAAATAGCGAGTCGATCAGGTGTTTATATATTCTGTATTGTGCCACTGGTTCTGGAATGGATCCGATTCGATCTTATCGCCACTGATCCGATTTATCCTTGGAGGCTGCAACGGTCAATTTGGTGAGGTCACACGAATATTGTTCCCCAGAGGGTGCAGGATAGCCGCGATTTTGAAAGATAAGTCTGCCTGTGATAGCAAGGGTCCAGGAGAAATACGTGGAGGGAGGGGGAAGATAAAAGAAGGTTAAGCTTGGTTTATTCATAGAAGATGTTAGATTTCGGATAAATCGGTCGCCTAGCCGAACCTTCCATCGCTTAAGGTGCAAAACGGTCAAAACTTACGACTCTTGCGCGCATGGTGTCAGCCGTGGCCTGTCATGCCAGAGAAGCCGCGCGACAGTTGAGGTGAAGAGATCGGGAAAGGTGAAAGAGAATTGACATTCCATAATAAGGCCATCAGAGTGATTATAAGTATCCCAATTGACGACATTACAGCTTTAATTCTTTCTGATTGTCATTTCATAATTTATTGCCAGTTTGGCAGTATGCTATTTATGGTGCACCGAGCTCGCGGCGCAATCCCGGCCCGGAATCTGGACCATATTAAATCTAGGCCAAGAATAACATCTATAGCCGATATACATAGACCAGGGAACCACCGAGGTCTTTTCAAAGGTCTAGTTCCTCGTCACGTAATCTTTGTAGGTTCCCTTCGTCACAAAACCTCTTTTAGTCTCTATGGTAACACTTTGTAACTGTCCTTTTCCAAGGTCTGGCGCGCAATCTCGATATCTTTTTTGATATCCACAATCAACGCCTCCTTGGTGGTATAGTCCAACTCGGGCCGAATGTACCCCAAAACGGTGTACTTGATTTGTGCGCCGTAGAAGGTGTCTCCAAAAGTATGAATGATATGCACTTCTGCCGCTTTGGTCTTGTTGCCATAGAATGGATTCCACCCGATCAGCATCACCATGGGAAGCGGTTCCAACTCGGAACCCTGAAGCTTGCGCCCGTTGTTGAAGATGATCTCGGTCCCGTTACGGTCGGCACGTGTTTCGGGACCATCGTGGGCCACTAATTGACACCAGCCAAAGTAGATTCCGGTGTCTAGGTCATTAAGAGCATCATTGATGGGAATATTGGCAGTGGGGATTCCGAGCTCGGCCGAACCCCGGCCGAAGCCGCTGATGATGGAAGAATGCTGGTGGAGAGGGAACGGCGCCTTGGGCGAGTCTGGGATTGGGACGTCGGGCCTCATGGCTTACTAATGGAAGAAGATGGGTGCCGTTGATGGTGCGTAAAAGTCGTCCGAATCATCAAATCCAATGGCAGATTAGCATGCGCATAAAAAGAAGGAAGATAAAGTATTTGTCATGAGAACTCCGAAAAAGTACCCAATTAGTAAAACATCTAGAATCCGGGAATTAATTAGTAAAACATCTCGGTAAATGTAAATATCTTCGAAGTTGGAAAATTCATTAGTAAGAAGGATATACATGTCTTAAAGTACGATACGTCTATTTCAATACATTTCTTCGTTTATTACGTCAGCAGATCAGTATACACTTAGAATCTGGACTCCAATTGTTCCAACAAGGTTTCAGCATCCTTACCGAAGGCTCTGATACCTTGGGACAACTTTTCGGTGGCCATGGCGTCTTCGTTCAACGAGAGTCTGAAGGCTGGTTCGTCGTCAACAAACGACACTTGCTTGATGTCCTCGGACTTGGCAGCAGAAGCGTTCAAGACCTTTGGAACGGCATCGTTGGAGTTCATCAATTCTTCCAACAACTTTGGAGCAACGGTCAAGAAGTCACAACCGGCCAAAGCCTTGATTTCACCGGTGTTTCTGAAAGAAGCACCCATGACAATGGTGTTGTAGTTGAACTTCTTGTAGTAGTTGAAGATTTGTCTGACGGAAACCACACCAGGGTCAGATTCGGCGTCGTATTCCTTACCAGTAGAGGCCTTGTACCAGTCCAAGATTCTACCGACGAATGGGGAGATCAAAGTGACCTTGGCTTCAGCACAAGCAACGGCTTGGGCGAAAGAGAACAACAAGGTCAAGTTACAGTGGATACCGTGCTTGGCTTCCAATTCACGGGCAGCTTGGATACCTTCCCAAGTGGAAGCGATCTTGATCAAGATTCTGTCCTTGGAGATACCGACGGACTTGTACAATTCGATCAATTCGAGGGCCTTCTTGATGGTGGCGTCCTTGTTGAAAGACAATCTGGCGTCAACTTCGGTGGAAACTCTACCTGGGACGATAGCCAAGATTTCCTTACCGAACTCAATCAACAAACGGTCCAAGGCGATTTCGGCCTTTTCTCTCTTGGAAGAGCCCTTGTCCTTGGCGTAGTCAATGGCGACGTCAATCAACTTGGCGTACTCAGCCTTCTTGGAAGCAGCCAAAATCAACGAAGGGTTGGTGGTGGCATCTTGTGGGGTGTACTTGGCGATGGATTCGAATTCACCAGTGTCGGTGACAATCACAGTGCCGGTGGCTTTCAATTGTTCAAGGGAGTTGGAGGACATGCTTAGTGGGGTTGGAGAACGAGAATTTCGCAATTGCTGGGTCAGCTGGCTTTATATACTTTTTTCGCTGACACCGAATCGGCACGCTCCCGGCCAGACCTTTCTGGTGCGACTGATGTAACTTGGCTTTTACGCTTGCTCCACAGAATTGGTGAGCTTTTGCAGTTTTGCATTGGTAGTGTTAAGTATTGCAGGGTTGGAGAGAGTCGATTGGGTATGAGGACTTACTAATATAGAGTACTGCCAGGCAATTGAATAAGTGCTGTTGGGCAATTCGTTTGTACTGCACTTATGGCGCACGAAATGATGGGGTCCTTTTAGTTCAACAATTACTAAAGCGTCCACGGGGCTATCACACTGGTTCTAACTCTCCGAAAAACCGACCTACGAAGGTGGAGGCGAGTGCGCGGCGGAACCGGCCAGACCGGGAATGCCACAACAAAGTGTAAAGCGCGCAGTGCGAGTGCCCTTACTGGTTATAGAGGGAGATTACACCTTGCAATCGGAGTGCCAATTTAGTTGGGGTGCCATTTCGTGGGGGTGCAATTCCCGTGGGGTGCCAATTTCCCGTGGGGTGCAATTTTCCAAGCCATTTTTAACTACTTGAAAAATTGGCTCCTTTTGTGTAGCTTCTACGATCAAGTTCGTCTATTGTGCCCCTGCCACGCGTGAAAATGTTCTACACTTGCTGTTGCTGACAGATGCTCGCTGCTGGCGCCGGTGAAAGAACAAATCTAGCAGCGTGGGACGACATTGTCGTATCTTTGGGCACGCGATAAATCACCGCCACCAACAGCCATCTGACTAAGCTATCACCATGGCCGTCGTGAAAAGGCTTCTTATCAAGGCTTCCAACAACTACGATTCGGGCTTCAAGATCGTGCCCGTCAACACCAACCGCCCTGTGGAGATTGAGTCCGATCTCGGCATCTTTCGGGTAAGTGTTATCGTGAAAAACTTCGACGGCTCCACCCCACATTTGTCCAACAGTTTGTACAACCATGGAGATAAGGTCTTCTTGGACGGAGAGCCCGTAGGCGCCGGAGCAGCGGATTCAGACGAGCTCCAAAATGGCGATCTTCCAAACCTCCGGATGCAAATCCAGTTCACTCCCAAAACGGCAATCAAGGGTTCAGAATTGTTATTTGGTAACGATTTCCTTCTCCCAATCAAGGACTACGTGCCTGCATCTTTATTGGCAACGGGGTTGAAGTTCTTCACTTGGTTCATCAACAAAACGGTCAAGGGTGACGTTTACGGAGACAAACCATTTCTTTACGCTCCTGCTTTGAGCAGTTTCACCAATGCGATGGTGGCCAAACCGGCTGCTTCGGCTTCCTTGGACACTAAACTACCCGCCAACGAAAACCTCGCCGAAAATGGCGATGCTGGTCTTGAGATTCCAGAGAAGTCCATTGAACGGAAGAAGTTCTTCGGTGATATCAAAAATTGCGAGAAGTTTCTGTTCCAGGATGGCCAATCTTACTTGCTCAGGTTCGATACTCGCTCGGTGAAGATGGCAGACTCTCACTATGCTCTTTCGATCCCCACCTATGGCAACAAGACGCTTGACATCGACGTTTCCAGCTATGCCAACGAAAACCTCAACAACTTCAACTGGACACTCAAGAAGGGCGGTTTCGAAGGGGTGGGCCACGGAGTTTTGGGGTTGGTGGTCAACTTTGCCTTGCTTGACGAAGCTCCAAAGTAGAGACAGACGCGGCGAAACTGAGCCTGCTCAGTTGACAGCATATTTATCCGTCCGCGAGGTCTGCAATCACAGACGTTTCACTTCTTGATCCATTTCCTTTTTATATGCATATTTTATGATTAGACACACTAGATTTACGAGCCAGAATGTAGCCCCGTTTCCTTGAAGGATTGGCACCACCCCTCTACACCGTTGAAAACCGATATCGGGTCGTGCGCACACCGCCCATCCATCAACACCCTCAACCTCATACTCAAGGCATCAACAAAAAAAGCAGTCACAACAACAAATCCCAAAAAGCAGTCACGCAAGTCACGTCACCCACCCTACCAGCTATCCACCATGCTGGACCCTACAGATCACCAAGAGGGTACCGACATCGATATAGATCTCAATAAGGCCATCGCCGACTCCATATCCACGCTTGCAGAAAACGCCGCTGCCTCTCCTCATCCTGAAAGCGAGTCGCAGGAGCAGCACGCCGATTTGCAGTCACATTTGCTGCAAAATCAGGAAGATCATGACTTAGACTTAGAGTCTGCAATTGGCGACGTTTTTAGTCAATTCGACTTCAAAAATGATCACGGCGGCTCTGAACAGAAACCTGATCATGTTCCTGAAGATAAGAATGATCCAACTGATTTGGTAGAGATACCCGCCACAACCACTGCAACCCAAACGCAGAATACCCAAGAACCACAAGCACACAATGAAGAGGAATATGAACCACCTTCAAATGAACAGGAATATGTAGCTTCATCACATAATGAACAGGAGTTTGAACCATCTTCAGAGTCCCACAATGAACAGAAAGATCCCAGCCAAGACGAATTCAACGAAGATGACTTGAAAGAAGCAATCGGAAATGCATTCCAAAGCGTATTGGAGGAGGCTCAACCTTCCGAAAACGACCAGCCTAAACCTGAAACAGAGAAGGAAGAGGATGTCAATTTGGATGAAGCGATTGGTAATGCATTCAGCAATTTCCTAGAAGAAGAAGAGCACAATGAAGGAGGAAATATGGCCGAAACTGACCCGAATCTGGAACAAGTCAACGAGAACCATTTCTCTGATAATCCAGAGAACCAATCTTACCCACAAGATGACGCGCATCATGAACAACAAGCGCAAAGTCCAAATCCTATTGAAGACACTTCACTTCAGGACGCTATAGGAAATGCCTTCAACGACATATTCAAAGATGCCAATCTCGAAAAAGACTCGAAAACAAACGATCAAAGCGTGATTGAAACAGAAGAGACCGAAAGGAATTCTCCAACCACCAATGCCGAGCAAAACGTTCCGCTGGAAGCCGACCTCGATTTAGACACAGCAATCGGCGACGCCATGAAAACTTTGCTTCCTCAGCACGAGGAAGATAACCAGGAAGCGCCAAAATCCCCAGAAAAGGCAGAGCTGCATAATGACGTTGAAAGCCAAGAAGATCACGACGATATGGATCTTGAAAATGCCATCGGACAAGCTTTCAAATCATTAGGCCACGAGGACACTACAACCCCTTCGCAACAAGATACCAAAGAGGCACAAGGCGAGGTGGAAGACGACGAATTGAGCGCAATGATCTCAGCTTCGTTCAAAAAGATCATGGACAAACCAGAAAGCTCACAGGAACAAAACTTTGAACCCAGTAAAGAGACCAACGATGAGGAAGACTTGAATGAGGATAAGTTTATGGAAAACGCCATCACAGAAGCCTTCATGTCAGCAATGCAAACTTCTTCAGAAACTAACGATAAGACTATCACAAGTCATAAAGGAGCAGAGAGAAGAATGTCTGAGGGTACAGCGGATTTGTCCCGGTTAGTTCAAAATTTGGTGACTCAAATGGCTTCTGAGGAATCACAAGTTCCTGAAAAATTACCCATATCCCAAGATGTGTTGAAGGAGCTTGCTATGGAAATCACAAGTCAAGTGCAGGATCACTTGACGGAAGACGACGTCTTAAGAAAGGAAAGTGCTACTCGAGATCTTCCTCAAATTGAAGAAAATGTTTTGGCTCACTTCCAGCAAGAGGCTAATAAAGATGACGAATGGAATAAAAGAGAAGGGGCAAAGAACCTACTCAATCCAAGTGCTATCGCGCAAGTTGTCAGGAAAGTAATCAAAACCACCGATTCGCAAACTGAAAGAAGAAGCTCAGTATCTAATGAACCGCATGATTCTGAGTTGGAAACATTGCTGATGAACGATATTATCCAGAATGCTTTCAACATGGCTATGGAAAATCCACAAGAACTTCTTTCTGATTTGGAAATGGAGGATGATGTTCCAGAATCAGAGAGATCCATCCCATCCAGTTCTTCGGCATTGTTACGTGATAGACCATCTCAGCTGACAAAGGGCCAACAGACGTCATACAAAGCTAATGATATCCTTCAGAATAGGCTAGAGAATTCATCAGCGTCCTCTTTGCTCGGTAAGATTGGTACTTCAAACAACTTAAACAAAGATATTGGAACCGGAAAATCCTTGTCGATTGCAGAAACGCTCGCTTTGCACAGATCATCGATGAATATAGGCCATAGGAGAGATTATTCCACAATCGAGTCCCTTGAAGAAGCTTTGAAGTCGTCAAGACAAAGCAATGAGCCTATCAGGTCTCAAATTTCCAGTGTGATAAGCTCCATAAATTCTCGCATGAGTAATAATAAGGTGAGGTCCTCCAGCGATCAAGACTTATTAGGTGCAATTCAACAGATGACCAATATGTTATCTTCAGAGTCTGGTATCAATAATACAGCATTATTGTCCATTCTCAGGGAGACTCCCAGTGTCACAGAAATTATTTCGACCTACAAAGAGCTCGAAGAGAAAGAGCATTTGTTCAATTCTTTACTATTGGCCAAAAATTATCTCAGCAAGCAGGCTTCATCGATTTCAGAAAACACGAAGGCGATCTCATTGATTGAAAAGGTTATTAAGGAGTTCAACCAGTCTTCTGATGCCTTGGCTGCGAAAACGTCACTTTCACACGTCCCCAATATCAAATCCGACGTAATCACAAATATCAGTAAGTCTGTTATTTCAGCCATTTCGAATTATTCTTCGAGTCCCAAACTCAACAGGACTACCATTGCAACCACTCATCAAGTAAAAGAAGAAGAAGATATGAGAGAAAAGATCCGGTTGGAGAATAGAGCTCGTAAAAAGAGGTGGAGAGAAGAAAATTCGGAAAGAAACAAAGACAACGATTTAAGATCCCGAGTATGGAGGCGGGCAGCAATTTTATTCGGAGAAAAAGATACACCTGATAAGAAGGATTGGGCAGATAAAGAGTTCGAAAAAAGAAGAGACAAGAGAATTGCCAGAAGAGAAAAACAGACGGTTAAAAATGACCCTGAAGAACCTTCTCCACCACAAAAAGATGAGGATTTGGTTAATGACCCTAAATTTATCAAACCAGTGACTGATATTTTCAACATTGTCTCCGGATTCACTAATCAAGAGGATCCTAAAGCTGCCCTTGCAGCCACATCCGTTGCAACGGCCGCAATGGCAGCCGTATACGCTGCCAACAAGAAGTATACTGATTTCGAGAAAGTTGATAGCGCAGTCTCATCTATTTTGGCCAATTTAGTCGGCAAAGTCAGTACAGTGAGCCAACACCAGCGGATGTCAAGTCTTACGAAAGGAATTGCTTCCGCTGAATACAGTGGATTACACAGATCAAATTTCGATACGTCGACACTTCTTGAAAATGGAAGACAGGCCGAGAAAAGGTCAATCGAACCCGAAAAACAAATTTACGGTGCCAAAACTTCCGACTACAGTGTGGAAGAAAACAATAAGAGGCAAAAATTGGGAGAAGGCTTATTAAGAAAGCCTGAAACGATTATCACCTCGCCAGCACCTTGGGGTAACCCGGTGCTTAAGATGCCTCAATACAAAAATCGTGAGGGACTCTCGTATGGTGCAAGAACATTCACAGGAAATTCGAGCCATTCCAAACCTTCACCATTTATATCAAACAAAGTCAACTTCGGCTTGGACAAAAGTACCACTAAACCAACGAGTACTGGTCTCAGAAAGCCTGGTAGCTTTCAAAGACCGATTCCTAAACCAGAAAGAAAAGGATACGGTGCTCAAGCAATGCATTCTACTTTTTAATTCTTGTACATTAGATGGATATGGATCATAATAGACGAATATGGGATATCTCAGTATCCCTCAATAATACGACTGTAGCAAACTGATATCAAGCCTTTTATTTTGTTTTTGAAGTGGTTATTTATATATTAATGCAGCAGAGTAAAAAAAAATCATACAATGCCATTTCTATTAGTCTAATGATGGCTCATGTTATCATAATGGCCTCCCATATCAATCATAACGAGACAGTATTTCATTTTTGCGATCATAATGGTCTGGTCTCCTTGATCAACCACTTATAAGCACGCTTGTCTCCCAATTCTAAAAGCTTCTCACCAAACTCTTCCTTGATACTCTTGTGAAATTCGTTGATCCAATGCACTTCAACAGGACTCAAATACTTGGTATCGATCAAACTTCTTGCAAATGGGACTTTGGTCAAGTAATTGAAGCCATAGTAATTGGAGCCGTTCCTAGTCTTACCAAAGGTGGAGTCATGTTCGATAACTTCTATTTCACTTTCGATTCTGATCCCGAAAGAACCTTCCTCGTAGTATCCCGGCTCAACAGTGAGGACAGCTCCTTTATGGAAATAATCGTGTATGCCATCTCCTCTGCTGATGTAGAGTGGTGCCTCATGGACTAATCCGAAACTGCCCACTCCATGGCCTGTACCATGGTTATAATCGAGTCCTTGGTTCCATAAACTCTGCCTAGCGTACGAGTCAAGAATGGCACCAGTATCGCCCAGACCAGGGCTGAATTTTGCCAGCGCCACTGCCAAATGTCCCTTCAACACCAAGGTATATAATTTCTTGATTCTGGGCGTAATCTTCTTTGAATCGAACAAGTACGTTCTGGTGATATCAGTGGTTCCCTCCAAGAATTGGGAGCCTGAATCGATCAAATAAAGTTTCGAAGGATCAATGACCGAGTTGTCTTCTTTGGTAGGTGCATAGTGAATGATAGCACCATTGGCACCAGAAGAGGAAATAGTTTCGTATGACAATCCTTTGAAGTTGGGAAGTTTTTCTCTGATAGAGTAAATCTTGCACGCAGCCTCATATTCAGTGATTGTTTTCCGTTTTTTGATCAAGCTATGTTCAAGCCAGGAGAAGTATAAAATGAAAGCCAAGGAGTCCTTATACTGGGCGATTTTAGCATTGAGCAATTCAGTGGAGTTCTTGGTAAGTTTGAGGTCGGCCACAATTGATTCAAATACCACCTTGGACTTTGCATCGGACTGAGGAATGCTGTTATAAACGGCAAAAGTGGTTGAAGATCTGCTTGGCAAAACAATGGAGAGGTTCTGGTTGTCAATGGACAACTTCAAGGAAGCGAGTTCTTGGTAGAATTCATCATATTTCTTGAGCTTGAATCCGGAGATAGAGCTCAAGTAGTTTTGAAGTTCTTGTGATCCAGAACTGATCTTCTTGTTATCAATGAACAAGGTCACTGAATCCAATGTCACGATCGAATAGGCAAAGAACACTGGATTGAATGGAATATCATCATCAGATCTCAAATTGAATAACCAGGCAATTTCGTCCAACGCCGTGATTATCAAATGGGTGCCGTTATATTCGGATTTCAATTTTTCCCTGATTATTTTCAATTTGTCATTGGTGTGTACTCCTGAATATTTCAAAGGGAGATGATACACTGGCTCCAAAGATCGTTGGGGTCTCTCCAGTCCCCAGACCTCATCAATTAAATTGAGCTCAGAGAGTGCTTTGAACTCGAAGTCTCCCATTGCTTTCGTGGCTTGGATTCTTTGGAAGTACTCTGCCAGACTCAAAGAGATCAATCTTGGGTCAACGGCAAGAACGTTGCTGAACTTGTTATTAACAGCATGTTCAATTGCGTACTTTCTGACTGTAGGGTATCCTGGTTGGCCCAGTTTGATCAAATACCAAAGATCTGGATCGAGCTCCTTTTCGGCTTGTGTAAAGTAACGCCCATCGGTAGAGAGGGCAGCCTTCCCACCAAGAGTGTCTCCATCTTCCAAGGTGACCACGGCAATACCGGCACTACCAGTGAACCCCGAAATGTACTCTCTGCGCTTATCTGCTAGCGTGGTGTACTCCGATTGGTGCTCATCTTCTGAGGGAATGAGGTACACTCCGATCTTGTGACGTTTCATTTGTTGGCGTAATCTGTGGAGCTTTTCAGCGGGCGAAAGCACCGACTGTGGCAATAATGGAGGCAAGCTATTGGCGGGCAAATCGGCGATTTCATCGTCAGAAAAGTCGTCGTCGCTGTCGTTATCGCTCAAGCGAGTCGTCAATCTTGGGAGAAACTGGAATGGCTTTGTTAAAAGATGACTGAAATTGGGGCATCCGATTGTCGAGGTTTCCGAGTCGGCCATGTGACCACCCATAAGCGGTTCCTTTTCCGAGTAGCTCATAGTATCGAAGCCTAGCCTTGTTGAATGTAATTAGTGTAGTCAGTGAAGTGGGGTTGGGTATGAATTTATGACTGGGGTAGTCAGAACTTGTCTGCAGGTCATTCCGTCATATCGCTATTGTGGATGATTGGCTTATCTATGGCGCGAAAACGGCCCGAGTCACAGAAACGTATGCGAGCTGAAGATCAGCGCAAATGCCTGCCGCATAGCATGAAGATGGAAATGGAACGCCATGGAATGAAAGAAAATGGAAATGATTAATCACTAAAACCAGATCAATGGGGAACAATTGAATCCGCTGGTGTTGGTATTTTCTAGATTGTATCAGTTTGAGTGAAGTCTATGCGAATCGAAGGAATTGACGATTTGAGCGTTCAGAAGCGGTAACCATGGTGAAAAGATTGCTTCATTTCAAGGACTGAAGTCATTCTCAACAGTATACTAACAATGCTTGATGGTGAACTAACAATCAAGAATAATCGAGCTTGAAATATCCTGTGAGGAAGAATCAAAAACGCAATCATCAACCGAGACCTATTGGGCTACCACTTTGTCTCTCCAACTTGGCTAAGCATTTATTTCAAATGAACATTGGAGCCCAAAATCGGCATTTCCCCTCCTCCGATACTTTCTCCCTTTTACGAGTGGCTGCAAATTATCACTTTCGCACGTGATCATTATTTTGATCTTCCCATCATGTGACCCATCACCTTACACGCGAATTATCTAACGCGTCTTTTACAACCATATCCACCAGCAATGGGAAGACTTATAGGGCTTGAGCTCCACAACTTCAAATCTTACCGTGGTACCACCACCATCGGATTTGGTTCCTCCTTCTTCACCTCCATTATTGGCCCCAATGGTGCCGGAAAATCCAACATGATGGACGCGATTTCCTTCGTTCTTGGTGTTCAGTCCACCCATTTGAGATCCCACAACGTCAAGGATTTGATCTATAGAGGAAGAAAGGCAGCAGCAGATCCAGATATCACATCAGAGCTTGAACAAGATCCCACCAGGGCGCATGTGATGGCAATCTACGAGAAAGAGAGTGGCGAGATTCTCAAATTGAAGAGATCGATCACTTCGAGTGGTAATAGTGAATACCGGATCAATGATCTGTCTGTGACGTCTTTGAACTACTCGATGGTGTTGAAATCCGAAAACATTCTTATTAAGGCCAGAAACTTCTTGGTGTTCCAGGGAGACGTGGAACAGATCGCGTCGCAATCACCAAAGGATTTAACCAAGTTGATCGAAACTATCAGTGGCTCCATTGAGTATGCTAAAGAATACGAGCAGTTGAAAGAAGAGCACGAGAAAGCACACGAATTCTCCAATATGGTGTTTTCAAGAAGAAGAACCTTGAATTCTGAGTCCAAGCAGTATAAAGAACAAATGGCCGAACAAATCGAATTCGAAGAGAAGTTGACGCAGAAAGCGCAAATCATCAGAAGCATCAATCTCTACAAATTATTCCACAACGAAAAGAAGCATTTCCAATTATTACAAGAGTTGAAGCATAAGGGCAATGAATTAAAACTACTTCAAAAACAATTATCGACCCAAGAAACGGCTCAAAAGTCGCTGATGGCAGAATATTCAAAACTCGTGCTAGAAGCAAAGAACTACACTGCTAAAGTGTCGGAAGCTTCAGGGAAAATAGATTCAACCAGAAGAGAGCTTATTCCTATTGAAGCCAACAAAAGATCACTCACCTCAAAGATTAATAACTTAAAGAATAAGATTAAGGACCTCACCACCGATTACAATAAACAAAGATCTCAAATAAATCAAATTTCGAAACAATTGGCGGATGCTCAGAAAATGTTCGATGACTTCCAAGATAAGATCGCTTCTTCCATCTCTTCATCTGTTTCAGCGGATGGTCAAAAGGAGTACGAACGGCTCAGAGCCCAATTCTTGGCAAATGGCGGTGCTGAACTCGAAGAGGAATTGGCATTGGTCGAAAATGAAAAAGAAACCATTAGAGCTAATATGATCAGTCTTGAAAATCAAGCATCAAATTCTTTGGCTCGAGTTGCCGAGCTTGAGAGAATCGTCAATTCCGATTTGAAGACAAAACTCAACGACTATACCACAGAAATCAATGACATGTTGACACTCAAACAAGAAAAGATTGATGCCAGAAATGAATTGATTAAAGCAAAAGAAGAATTCAATTACCAAGAGCTTCAATTGAATTCTCAATTACGTGATGTTCTTTTGAAACTTGAAGAATTATCTTCCCAGCAAAGAGAGTCCAATAAACAAAAGAAGCTAAGAGAGAATGTTGCTATGTTGAAACGATTCTTCCCCAAAGATGCTATCAAGGGTCTTGTTTACGATCTCGTGCGTCCCGCGAAGCAAAAGTATGAAACTGCATTGCTGACTATCCTCGGAAGAAACTTCGATGCGATTGTTGTGGAAACTACAGCAGTCGCCTATAAATGTGTGGAATTATTGAAAGAAAGAAGATCAGGTATCGCAACATTTATTCCATTGGATTTAGTCGTTGGTGATCAGTCTAATTTGAATTATCTCCGTTCAATTAATGATGGCGTACAGCCCGGTATTGATATTGTGAAATACGACGACAAGTCCTTGGAACAGGCAATTCACTATGTTGTTGGAAACACTTTGGTTGTGGATAATATAGAGTTGGCAAGAAAACTCAAGTGGGATCTGAATTTGAGACTTGATAATAAACTCGTGACCCTTCAAGGTGCCATCATTCATAAATCGGGTTTGATGACCGGTGGTCAACAGAATTTCAAGTCGACGGTTTCATTAAATTGGGACAAGAACGAATGGAACAGTCTCAATGAATTGAGAGAAGAATTGGTGGCAAAGTTGGCCAGTTTGCAGGAGCGTAGACCGAAAGACTTGGAAATTAATCTTATCTCAGAAGATATCAGTGCCTTTGACGACAAACTTCCCATCATTAGAAATCAAAAACTGAATGTGGAAAGAGTGATAGAAGACAGACTCAGTGAAATTAGCTTCCAACAAGACCTCGAGAAAAATTACAATCAGTCGATAGAAGAGAAGAAGAAATCATTAAAGAAGTCCGATGATGAAATTGGAAAAGTCCATGCCAAGTTGTCTGTTTTGCAAAATGAAACTTACGAAGATTTCTGCTCTGAGTATGGCTTCACCAATGGTATTGATGATTACGAAAATCTTCATGGATCCACTTTGAGAGTTAGGGCCAAAGAACGGGCTCAATTTGTGAAAGCGATTTCAACTTTGAGGAACAAGCTTTCATTCGAGGATGAAAGAGCTAATGAGACACATGAGCGTAAAGAGAAATTGGAAACTCAAGTGGCATCATTGGAATCAAACTTACTGTCATTGATAACTCAAAAACAGCAATTCGAAGAAAGCTTGGATCAACTTGAAGCTGAATTGGAAGTGCTGAAGATCGAGGAGGAGGAGCATTCTAAATTAGTCAAGTCCAAATTAAAGTCATCCAAGTCCATTGAAACCGAAGTCCTGGAAACTAAGAATGATATCACGTCTTTGGGTAAAACAACAACGTCCATTGAAGAGCAAGTTTTGAAGATCGATACCGAAAGAGTGAATATTCTCAAAAACTGCAAAATTCAGAACGTCAATATTCCATTGAAAGATGGACTTTTGGATGCTATACCAATTGGTGAGAACTCCGATAATTTAGTGAAAGGTATCTACGATATCGAAGTCGATTATGGCAATGATTTGGACGAAAGATACCGGGAAGCTTTCACTAGTAAATTGGAAGCTGAATTGGAGGTCAAGCTCCAAAACACAATTGAGCAATTGGAAAAATTGACACCAAACTCGAAAGCGGTGGCAAGATTGAAGGAAGCGGAAGTCAAGCTCAAGGAGTTTGAAAAAGACCACACTTTGGCAAGACAAAAGGAACGTAAGATAGGAAACAAATATCAAGAAATCAAAGATAAGCGTCACGAAAAGTTTATGGAAGCATTCGAACACATTTCAGGAAAGATTGATGTCATCTACAAAGAACTCACCAAATCAAATGTTTCACCTTTGGGTGGTTCCGCATACTTGAACCTTGAGGATGAAGATGCTCCTTATAACTCAGGTATTAAATATCATGCAATGCCACCTATGAAGAGGTTCAGAGAAATGGAGTTGTTGTCAGGCGGTGAAAAAACAATGGCAGCCTTGGCGTTGCTATTTGCTATCCATTCTTATCAGCCTTCACCTTTCTTCGTCTTGGATGAAGTGGATGCTGCATTGGACAACTCGAATGTTAGTAAAATTGCGAATTACATTAGGAAACATGCTGGGCCTGATTTCCAATTTATTGTTATCAGTTTAAAGAATTCGTTATTCGAGAAATCCGACGCACTTGTTGGTATCTACAGAGAGCAAAGAGAAAACAGTTCTAGAACATTGACATTGGATTTGAGGGAATATCCGGTTGAAGATGTACCTATCAATGCTATTTAAGAAGTGCTCGCTTAATAAATGTATATAATGAACAGCCAACATGACTAATTAATTAAATGTATGAAACAGAATAATATATTTCAAGTGTATGAAACAGAATAATATATTTCAAGTGTATGAAACAGAATAATTGATTTCAAGTGTATTAATCAAACTAATTTATATTAACCATAGTTGCCAATGAGTTTATGTGAGTTTTAAGATCAAGAATTCAAGTCTCTTCATAAAAGTTGCACCAGTCCGTTCCGCGCTTCCCCACAAAAGATTCACATCGCACAAATTTTTCAGCATCACAACAGATTATACCACCACAATGAAGGCTTTCACAGGCAGCAGCATAGTACGAAGTGGTACCCGTCGATTTACTCGGTCCCTCAAAACATCCCCACTTAGTTCCATCTATGTTCCTCGCAGGAAAGCACCCACGGATAATTTAGCAGTCATCTCATCGCAGAATCAGCCTAAAGTGAGGTCGGACCATAAGGTATTGAGAGATTTGAAGAAGGTGAAGAAAAAGACAAAGAGAGACACGAGCGATAATACCAGCAAGGAGAACTTGAACTATCTCGAAATCCAGGAAGCCTTGTTAGCTCACAACCAAAAGACCTCTGCTAATGTGGAAATCGACCAAGCATTGAACTCATCGAGAGTGATCGATACCTTTTTATTCTCGAAAAATAGACCTGTGATCACGATAAACTCAATGGAAATCATCTACCAGACGTTTGAAGGCAATGGGATCGGTATTATTCCCAAATCGATGTACATAACTCCGTTTGTGGAGGACGAAGAGGATATATTCAACAAATTCACCTTGGTTCAGGTGCCCAAAACTTTGGTAGGGGACAAGGTAAAAGTCACGCTTGCTTTGCACACCAAATACTATGCTGAAGGAGTGCTCCAGGAGGTTTTGTCGTCCCTGAAAAATCGAAAAGATGAGTTGGTTGTGTGTGACAAATTCGATGAGTGTAGTGGATGTCAATTGCAAATGTTGAGCTACGACGACCAGCTCAAATTCAAAGAAGACACGATGCGCAGAGCATACAAGTTCTTCTATCCTGAGATGTTGAAACAGGATATCGGGCCTGTTTTTGGATCTCCGATGGAGTATTCTTACAGAAATAAAATCACGCCTCATTTCAGATATCCCAGGGTGAAAAGAACATATGATGATGTCATCGATATGAGTGACGATAAACCCAAGTCCATCAAAATTGGGATGCAGCATATAAACCCCACCAAGGGAATGGTAGACATTGATCATTGTGATATTGCCACTCCTATAATTAATGAACAATTAACCAAAAAGAGAGAACAAATCCTTACAAACCTTGACAATATTCCAGCAGACAAACAAGGAAGACAACTGACACTTTTCCTCAGAGAAAGTGTTTCAATCGATCACGAAACTGGAAACCACTCCAGAGTATGCATTTCTGACCCGAAGAATAAGGTCATCACCGAAAAGGTCGAGGACTTTGTTTTCCAATTCGAACCATCTGGGTTCTTCCAGAACAACAACCACATCCTTCCTCTTGTGCTTGATTATATCCGGTATCACATAGAAGACCACTCCTACAAATACCTTATAGATACTTACTGTGGGTCGGGCTTTTTTGGAATTTCACTCTCCAAAAACCTTGCTGAAGATAGCAAGATTTTTGGAATTGAATTGGCAGAACTCTCCATCAAGTATGCCACTCACAATGCCAAATTAAATGGACTCAAAGTGCCTGATCAAATCCAGTTCATAGAGGGTAATTCCGAGTCTATATTCAAGACTAACGAGTTTTTGACGTCTGGCATTTCCGGCAAAGACAGCATTGTCATCATGGATCCTTCCAGAAAAGGATCCAATGTTTCATTCATGAAACAATTATTGGAATTTGAGCCAAAATTGATCATCTACATCAGTTGCAATGTTTTCACTCAAGCAAGAGATTTGGCCGACTTTTTTGACTTGCAAGGTAGTACGCCAAAGTATAAAGTCAGAAACTTGGTAGGCTTCGATTTCTTCCCTCAGACTAAGCATGTTGAAACCTTGGCGGTCCTTGAAAGAATATGAATTGGACAAGCTTCAATTTAATAGATCTACAATTTTGAAATTGATTCTCCATTCAATTTGAAAGATCATTCAAGTGGATTAAAATTGATTCCAATTTCATATCTACAAGATTTTGCATGCCGTATTAAAATCGCATTGTCCATTTAAGATGGGCTTCTATGTACATAATCCATCCATGTAAATATTATCATGAATTCTGTAATTTCAACTTATTAATCGAAGTCTTCCTTTCCCCTCAAAAACTCCTCAATAATCACACTCCATGCTTCCACTCCCCAATCGATCCTCTTTCTCTGCTTTCTTCCTGTAATCAACTCACTTTTAGCGACTTTGTCGGTCAAGAAGAATTCAATTCCTCTTAATAAAGTTGGCTGTTCTTGCGCCTTCAAAGTTCTTTCAATGAGAAGCTTGTCGTCAAATCTGAGCTCGGGCAGTTTGCTTGACTTCTTACTCAAACCAGTTCCAACCGAATTGAGTTGCGATTTCTTCGCAAGTTGGTCCAAGAAAGAGACAAACAAGACCTCCATGAATAAAACAGTATTACTTCCAGCAGTGACGAAGTTGACTGTTCTTAAAATATGCAATGGCAAAGCACCTTCCGATAAAAGATAACCGAAAAATCTGCCCAAATTCAAGACTCTCTTGAGCTTTGTTTCATCGTCGTCATTATCGAAACCCATGAAATCGTCTTCTTCACCCTCAGAGTCGTCTCCGGTGGTTCCTTCAAATTCCTTGATGATGTCCCACATCATAAATTGGAACGTTTTTCTGAAAGAATGGTTTTCACAGAGCTTGTTAGCCAAGATTCCATAGTATGGGTTCCATGCGGGTTCCACACCGGTACAATGGATCAAAACTCTTGGGATTTCTCTTTCCTGAGACCTCTTCAAATTCAATTTATCGAGCTTGGTCATCGCGTCAATATAATCGTTGGCGGACATGATTGAAATGAAAATGGCTCTTCTGATGTTGGTATTCATTCTTTGAGATCTGGCCAATTCCATCCAGTTGGGCTCGGCATTATCCAAGATATCGTTCACAGCCTCCACATTCACCGATGGCTGGTCATCTTCCTTTTCAGCTCCTTTCCAGGCAGAACCCACCAACCACCATTTACCTCTGGTCTCAACATTATGGATATCGTCAAGACTCACTTGGATGGGGTCGTTGAATTTATTATTATTGATGGTACCCAAGAATTTTTTGAGTCTGATTGTCACTTGGTGGCTTGCCTCGTTGTTGACCTTAAGCTTATTGTTCTTCAACGAAGTGATAGTTTCAATCAAATATTGCGTTCTGGGATTCAACTTGTCTTTGGAAAGAGTGGCTGCGACTTGGTTCGTCAAAAGCACGATTTCTTTAAGCGAGCTGGGATCGTCTGATCTCATTTGATTACCAGAACTTCTGATCAAACGTAATAAGAGTTCGGCATTGGTTTCGTTCAATTCGGAAATGAGCACTTTGATGAGGTCGTACAACAATTTAGAACCCACCACCGAGAATAAATAGATCGAAGATAACAAAGAAACCAAGTTACCGGACTCCTTGGTCTTGGATGAGTCCTTATACCAGGATTCGAATTTTTCAACCAAAGTTTGCACGAAATAGGCTCCGAACTCAACTCCTTGTAATCTGTAGATTGCGGCCACCAAAGTGGCATGTAAGTACACGAAAGTATCCAATAATCTTCCTTGTTGAACGATGGAATCAGTGACCAATTTGGTCAATTGTTCAGTGACAGAATGTCTAGCGTATGTCAAGTATAACTCGTTGATCTCGTTGGTGATGGTATTGATATTCGCTTCGGAAAGTCTGTTCAAAGGACCTTTGATCGCTTTTCTCAAATTGAGAATTTCTTCCGAAGAATCGCCTTCTTGTGCCATTTTACGACGAAGAGCTGGTGGAATATACTTCGATTCTTTTGGTGCGTCTTCGTCTTCTGATCCCTCTGAATCGTCCAGTTGGGTTGGTGCAACGAACGGATTTTCTTTTTTAGGTTTAGTTTCGGATTCCAGGTCGCTGGCTTCGTCACTTAAATCATCGCTGTAGTCATCACTTCCACTTTGTTCACCGTCAAAATCGAAGTCAAGACCATCGAGCAACCCTCCTATATCGTCGTCATCATCAAGCTTCGAAAGCTTACCTTTTTTGCCTTCTTTGATCCCCAATTTCTTAGCGTAGTACTCGATATCCTCGTCATCTTTCTCGAAAAGATGTCTTTCTTGGGGTGTTAAAACGGTTGGGGTAGATTTTGAGGGTTCTTTCTCTTTAGTTTCCTTTCTTTTTTTGGCTTCTTTCAATGCTTTTAATTTTGCTAAGGGGTCTTCTTCCTCTTCAAGTTCAGATACTTCTTCCTCTGCAGAGCCAAAGCCTTCGAAATCGGAATTTTCCTCATCAAGATCTTCCTCCTCTTCATCATCAAAACCTTCACCTTCATCTTCATCGTCCTCTTCCTCATCTTCGTCAAGACCTTCGAGTTCTTCCTCATCGAGCTCCTCATCCTCATCACCCATTTCGAAATCATCCTCATCGAATTCGTCGTCTTCCTCCAAATCATCCTCTTTCACGACTCTGAATTCCTCCGTTTTCTTAGGCTTATTGGCTTTCAAAGCTGCCAAAGCTGCTAATGGATCTTGTTTTGTCGGTTTCTTTGCTTTTAATGCTGCCAAAGCTGCTAACGGGTCCTCTTTGGCCATTTTCTTCGCTTTTAATGCTGCCAAAGCGGCCATTGGGTCTTCCTCTTCTTCGTCCTTTTTGGAGGACTTCTTAGCCTTTTTTGCTGCCAAAAGTGCCATTGGATCATCATTGGATCCATTAGCTGCCTTTTTGGCCTTCTTGGCTTTCAATGCTGCTAAAACTGCCAAGGGATCTTCCTCTTCGGTTGGTTGTGGCTTTTTCAATATACTTTTGACCTCTTTCTTTGCTTCATTATGTGGCACTTTCTGAGCACTGGAACGATCCTGCTGTTCTTTTCTGTTGGAGTTCTTACCATTAATCCGCTTCTGCTTCTTAAGCTGTCTTTCTTGTTGTCTTTTCTCCTTTCTGGAGATCTGGGGGCCCTTCCTCTTATTCTCGAATTGAGTGTATCTAGACGAATCTTCGTCGTATTCTCCCTTTTCCTCTTTCTGCCTTATTTTGTCAAGAAGCTGACCGGGGAGCTTGATTTCCCCATCGTCATCTCTCCCTCTTTGTTGATCTTTGGCCATCGTTGTAGAGTATGATCTATCAATACGAAGAGCATCTCATCTTGACCCACCTCGGGGCCGCGCACGACCGCACCCGAAAATAGGACCAAAATCAGCGGCGAGTCTTGTGAGTTATTAGCCACCACAACTACTATGAATCGCTTCAAATTGGACTTAGGAAAGTTCAAGATCGACCTCAAGGTCCTTGGTGATATCGTGATACTCGCAGGTGCAGGTCTTTCTGTCTACTATTTGCTCAACAGCATTCTCAATGACTATGTGGATCTGTCTATGAAAAGCAAGGATTCGGATAAGAAGGGCAAAGGAATCTTCAAGAAGCTTCAAGCCAGCCACCCCCATCTCAAGGACGTTAATTTGAATCAATACGAGAGGTCGCTTCTCAACTCTTTGGTGACTCCCGAAGAAATCACCGTTCTGTTTGAAGATGTTGGAGGTCTCCAAGATACCATTGATGAATTGAGAGAAACAGTGATTTTGCCATTGACAGCACCAGATCTCTTTGCAGCACACCTGAAATTGATCCTGTCGCCCAAGGGTGTCTTGTTCCACGGTCCTCCAGGTTGTGGTAAGACGATGTTGGCTAAAGCGATTGCCAAAGAAAGCGGTGCTTTCTTCCTCCTGATTAGAATGTCGACAATCATGGACAAATGGTACGGAGAATCCAACAAGATCACCGACGCCATTTTCTCCTTGGCCAACAAGTTACAACCGTGTATCATATTCATAGACGAGATCGACTCCTTTTTGAGAGACAGATCTTCTAACGACCATGAAGTCAGTGCAATGTTGAAGGCAGAGTTCATGACTCTTTGGGATGGGCTCAAGAGCAACGGGCGGATCGTGGTGATGGGTGCTACCAACCGTAAAAACGATATTGACGAGGCTTTTCTCCGTCGTTTGCCTAAATCCATTGCGGTGAAGAAGCCAGACGCCAACCAAAGAGCATCCATTCTTGCCAAGATCCTTAAGGAAACCAAAGTAGACGATATCGATTTCGACATGGACTACATTGTCACACATACGCAAGGATTCAGTGGGTCTGATCTCCGGGAAATGTGTCGTGAAGCTGCGATTCTTCCAGTGCGTGAATATATCCGTGAAAACTATAACTACTCGAGTGGAAAGCTTGAAAATGGCGAAAACATGCCAGTACGTGCATTGAGAACATCGGATTTCATTAAGGATGCCATGCCAGCATCAACTATTGATTAGGCACAGGATATCAGACTTATCAAGGATGCCGCATCTATTGACAAATTTAAGAACATCAGGCTTTATCAAAAATGGAAAAATACACTACTGCTAAGCTTGAAAACATCAGAATTTATCAAAGATGCAGCTTCACTACTGAGTAGGTCACTTCAGATTGACGAGGTTTTACCAGACATTACAGGTAGTCGCATCACGTGCTTCACCTGAACCCTCAGCAAACCCTTATTCTCATAGAGGGAGGCGCGAGGATCTGAGGTTACCCGGACAGATCACTCACTTATAAAGGCAGCGCCGGTCGCACGCTTCCGACCTACCATCATCACACACATAGGATAATATACGTATCTACCACACACGGCGTAAGCCTTGTAAGCTGGCCTCTTCGAAGATCCTTATACTTATTCGGTAGTATAATGATTCAAAGCGAAGCCTAGAACGACATCACTGCTAGATCTCTTTGCTCCTAAGATAAAAGATCATATAGAGGAGCAAAGCTAATATGGTATTATTGGTTGACTGGTGTGAGACAAATGTAAACTAACAACATCCGGATGTCATGATGAAAGTGACATTTAGGATTGGATCTCGATGGCTCATCAAGTATGTGGCGTTAAAAGATTTGACATCTGATTATTTCAGAATGATTAGCCAATTCTGAGATGAGTGTATCAGCGCTGCTGTAGAGATGAAACTCAGCTATTACTCTCGAATCATATTGAACGATAGAGTCATCATTGGAAAAAGTGCCATATTTGCTCTATTCTCATATATCCTTCTCTTAAGTCAAATTCGGCTCTGATCGAAAAGGCATTAAAACGCTACACTGATGTAATGACAATCAAAATGCCCCTAAATCATCTCGACAGACGATACAAATAATCGGCCGTTCAGAAGGGCCTTTCAGAAGAACTGTTCTATCAAATCATACTCCTTTCAAACTTCCTCTTTAGCACTCTTGTTCCTCTTCTGTTCTCCCATCGCGTTGTTCCAGCCCCACCGCCCCTCGCGCAGAGCTCGTATCGTTCTGCCGCACTGCATCCATGACGGCAAATACTCTATAGCAATCACACGCCAACTGTCCAGACACCCCATTCACCTCTCAATTGGCTATCAAGAAGCTGCAGAAGGTTCTCTTACATCGAACACCTTCATCTTCATACACCTCCTGTTTTTTAAGTGTTCATTTTCCCCGTTTTTTTCCAATCTCCTACTTCGGAATTGGCAGCAAATTGGGGGCCACCCGCATTTCATCTCCTGTTAATTAATTGAAACAGCTGAATTTAAACTACCACTAAATGTCGGGCCCATTCATGAGCAGAGTGGTCTCAATGGCTCGGCAGAGACCCATGAGACCCATGAGATCTATCAGACCAATGGCACTCGCCGCATTGCCCACATCAAGATACCGTCTTCCCCTTTGGTTCCAATCACAGCACAGACCCTACCTGTCAGATGTCAAAGAGATCAAACATGAGACCGATTCTGAAGGCGGGGACGACTCGGCATCAACCACAGGTGTGATTGACCAGAAACTGAATGAAACCGTTCTCTACTTTGACCATGTTTACCCATGGACCGCTACCAATAGCAATACCAAGCAGTACTTGCGGTTCATCCTAGCACCTTTCCTGAGCCTATTCACCAAAGAAGATGTGCGTAACAAGGTGACCAAACTTTCGGGTCCGCTTCCAGCTGGAGCAGAAGTTACCGACGTCGTTCCACTCAGAAGAGACTGTGGAGCCTTTGTCAAGTTCCAAATCCCAGCAGATATGTCCAGCAAAGACTTCGTTCTCCAAGTCAAAGAAAACTTGAAGAAGAAACACGAAGATTACATTTCTAACTATTTCTTGAGGCTTCTTGATACGGTCTACAGTCACTTTCCTTCTGTATACTCGGTTAAAGGAACTCCTTGGATCGAGGATTTAAGAAGATATCCTACTCCCAGAATGAAAGTGATCTTTGAAGGTCCTGCATTGACCGAGGAAGAGTTGTACGTCTTGTTCAGGAGGTATGGTCTCATTGTCGATATTATTCCAGGATCCGACTCCGCAACCATCATCTTCAATCTGCTCAGATCAGCTATTTGCGCCAAGAATTGTATCACGGGTATTGCTCTTAACAAGGGCGAGACGACCTTGCACTTACAGTACATTCCCATCAAAAGAGCCAACTATATTGTGGAAATGATTGTCAACCATCAAAGAATCTCCATCCCCGTTATCCTTGCGTTGTTAGCCACCTTCGCCGTCTTGATTTTTGACCCTATCAGACAATGGTTTATTGAACAGAAAATCACCAAGAAGTTCTACTTCAGCTCTTATAAAGATAACAAGTGGGTCAAGTGTTTACTCAGCCCCTTCAAGACTGTTACATCGTGGTTGACCAATAGTTACGATTATATCGATCAACAAATTCACGCTTTGGAGGGCGAATCTGACGACGATACGGTCGAAACAGGCGCGGAACTGAAATTGGGAAGTTTGTGGAGTGAAAGATTCGAAAAGGCAAAACAACTTAAATTGTGGATTTTCGAAAATATTAATACCTATATTGTGATCAAAGGTCCAAAGGGCTCAGGAAAGGAAGAGTTCGTTCTTGAAAACGCCTTGAAGGACGACCAAAATTTGAAGCGCCATTACATAGTTGTCGATTGTGATGCACTTGGCAAGTCAAGATCCGATTCTTCGTTAATACGCAATGCTGCCAATGAGTTGGGTTATTTCCCAGTCTTCACCTGGGCGAACTCGATCTCTCAATACATCGATTTGGGTGTTCAAGGTTTAACTGGACAAAAATCGGGTTTGAGTGAAAGTAAGGAAACACAGATCAAGAACATGTTCTCTTTGACCAGTCAAGCAATCAGAAAGGTTGCCTTAACTGATTATGCCAAATACAAAAGCTCGGTGATCAAGAAGAATGAAAAGATCACCACTGAAAGTGAGAAAATCGAGCTTTTAAAGGAAGAAGAGTACTTACAACATTTCCCTGAAGTGAAGCCGGTCGTGGTGGTGAATCATTATGTAAGAAAGGCTGAATCATCTTCAAACGATTTCATCTACCCAATGGTTGCTGAATGGACATCCGGTTTGATCCAGAACAATATTGCCCATGTTATTTATATCACTTCTGATGTTGGAAGTGTTCAACACTTGAATGATTCTTTACCTAACCAAGTCTTCAAAACAATTTCTTTATCCGATGCTTCCAGTCAGAACGCCAAGCAGTACTTGCTTAACCAATTGAAGTCTCAAGATCCCAAATCAATTGAGGCTTGCTTGGAACCACTTGGTGGTAGAATGTTGGACTTGCAATCATTTGTGAGACGTATCAAGTCGGGAGAAGCTCCACCAGAAGCCATCAATGAGATGGTCGGTCAAGCAGCAGAACAAATCACCACATTCTTCTTGAACAATACTAAACAGGATAAAGATGCGGATCATAATTGGACTCCAGCTCAAATCTGGACAATCATGAAACTTTTGACAGAGTGTGGGGAAATCCATTACGAGAAGTTGGTCAACTTCCCATTATTCGCCAACGACCACGATACAATGTCCACCTTGAGTACTTTGGAAAAATTCGATTTGATCACTTTGACCAGAGATAAAGGTATGCTTGATAAGATCCAGCTGGGAAGACCATTATTCAAAGCTGCTTTCCAAAATTTGATCGATGATCTCAGAATCTACAAAATGTATGAGATTGACCTTCTCAATAGTCTCATCAAAATTGAAAGTGGAAAGATCAAGAAGCTTGAAGAAGAGTTGATTGCAATTCATAAAGTGGGAGGTGTCGACAACAGATCCAATTACTTGACAAAGAAGATCGATGGTAGCAATTCTAATATTCTTGAATACGAATCTAAGATTGCCGAAATCAAGAAGATGAAGCTGAAGACTGAAGGAAGAGGATTTTTCAAATTATTTTGAGTGTAAATGTCAGCAGCAATTCTGACGACTTTGATGTATCTAGTATATTCACTGATTGTGAATAATTATGACAATAAAAAGATTTAAATATAAGATTTCGTAGATTTTTAAGTCTAGCTCTATACATTGAATAGTACCAAAATCTTGTGGCCATCGTACCAGAGAGCAAACCAAGCTATTATTACTCTCTATAAAACTTTTATTAGTACTCCATTAGCCATAATTCTGATTACTCATTCTTCATCAAACTTTTATTAAGGACTTCATAAGCCATTCTCCTTCTGATCACCTTCATATCACCTTGTGAGTACGTCAACGGTGACTTCTCAACAACGTATCTTGCTGCTGTACACGTGAAAACCCCGCAGTCGTATCCATTTGCTTGTTGAGGTGTTTTTACGTTGGGGAACAATTGATACTGTATCTTCGGCTTTCCCAAACGATCTGCTTCCAGTGCCATATAATTAGATAACACTTTTAAAGCGTTGATATTACCATTGCTCGAAAGCGAGTCCAAATATTCAATCTTTTTGTCAATATTGTTGACCACAGCCAAAGCCCAATGCGTGTTCATGATATTTATCGGTACCAATATAATGTCTTTCTCGTAAACATTAAGTTTTCGACGTTTGGCCCATCTAGCAACGCCCTGGTATCCCTTTTCCTGTAAAGTGGTGAAGAAGTGTGTGGTCCATGCATATGATTTCGAGTTTGAATTAGTGATGAGATTCAAGTACAAATCTATCACGTTATCATTAAGCCATTTTCCGTCTCGTAAAGTCTTCACGTCATCAACGAAGACATCTATTTGAAATATGCTGAATAACTGACTGTTATTACGAGAATTCCAGACCCTCATCACCTGGTCCAATTGCTCCTCGTTCAATGGAGTGATCTTAGACAAAGATTGTAGTCTGGTTTTGGCCACTTGGTCCTGGGTTTGTAGTTGGGACTTCTCATACCGGGAGGAGGCGTGCTTATCGATAAAGAAGTTTGAGATTAAAGAGTCTATAATTGAGTAGTTGTTTGTGGATAAAGGTTTTGACGGCACGTAGTATTTGAGAATGGACTCGTGGTACTTTTTAGTTGGTGTTTCGTGAATCGTTAAGTTAAGGAGATCATCTTCATCTTCGGCTTCTTCATCATCTTCCACCACAACCGATGTTTTCGAAGGAGCTCGCACAGGGCGGTATTGATCCTGGTATGTCGATTTTTGGAGATGGTTCTTCGATAACAGGAAGTTTGTTCCATATTGTGATTGATGCTGTGATTGACTTTCCCCGTATTGTTGGATGCGTTTGGTCACGAGTGACCTTAGAATGCTAGTTTCTGCTCTCTGAGCCACAGAGGACGACGCTGTTATATTTGGAAGCTCGGAGACGTCGTCCAAAAGAATGCTATTATTGTTGGTCTTGGTTTGAGGTTGGTTGCGACGACTGCGAAGGATATGATAGTCATTTGTAATCTTTCTCAATTGGTTTACGGCAACGATCTCCACCTCGGAGTCGCTTCCTGGATCGCTCGTGTTTCGACTCTTGTCTTTGTTTTCTATAAAGGAATGGTACTCCTCATGTTGGGCGTCATCATCATTAAGGATCCCCGCGAGTATCATGTAGACTCGATGCAATGGAATATTGAGCCATGTGATCAAGTATGCAAGGATCAGCGGGATGGCGCTATGTGAGCGGTTCCCGCCTGCTCCTGTGTCTTCTGTTGACATGTTGTGAGGTATCAGTTTAGCTGTAAATATGGTTGACAGTTTTGGTTAGCGCGAAATCTGGAAGCGCGCAGCACAATTGAGGAGCCATTTGATAGATGAGGAGGAAAGGAAGGAAGGAAGAAAAGGAAAAAGATACGAAAGGGAAAGAAGGAGGATAGTAAAGATGTAGATGAATTTGGAAGTAATTATTGTGAAGTAAAAATGGAGTTAACAGTAAAGATATGTTTAAAGATTGAAGGATGGGTTGTTATCTAACAATTATTGCGAGTTAGACTCTATGGTATTGTGACCGCTAAACAAAATTAGATAGAGATTTATTTTGAGTGGACTAGCCAAAGAAAGTTGTAGATAAGAGTTGTTCAAGATGACTTGGAATGAAAAAAAGAGACTTTTATTCGAGTTCAGCCGTTCACTCGGTAATAAAAACAATTTCTATCAGTCTATTCTTGACATGGTATAGAAAGACCCAGACTTCATAATAGCAATAAGCTTGAAATCTGAGTTGGACCCCGATTAGTGTATCTAGACTTAGCTCGAAAGCATCCTTTTTTTCAGCTGAATGAATCCTACTTCAACACGTTAACAACTCACTCAATTCATTTTTGGTTGTATCTGTCAATTCTACAATCTAGCACTATCCTACATTATCAATTTTTCCGTTCGTCAAGCCTCACTTTTGTAAAACATTCGCTTTTTTTTCAATATTTTAGTACTATTTTCAATGCAGAAGTTTCCAAAATATTATCTCAAAACTCAAAACCCTGATATTGCTACGGTTTCACGCCACGAGCCCGTCAAAAAGTGATTAGATCTCGCCAAACGTTCGGGAGCAGTTGAGTTTGAGATCCAATTTAAGAAGAGAAGCAGTACATACATCCTTTACGATCGTCCACCCTCTACATCTTTCCTTATTTCCTTCCCTTTCCTCTATCTTCCACACTGTCTCATTTCGGTTCTCAGCCAGTTTCTTCATGCTGCGGACACAAAGGCGCATTCTCATCTCGTAAACTGATAATTAATTGTGTAATCAATTAAATGCCGAGGTCGAAAAACATTGAAAAACCCTTACAGCAGTTGGAGCCAAGATCCGTAGTCAAACTGCTAAAAGCGGCATGCAACGTCTTTCCTTCCCCTACTAAACTACTTCGCTTCTTCATCCTTCTCATCAATCCCGTATCAGTACCCCTCTCAGTGTTATCGCCAGCCGTTCTGCTTGCGACTTGCGCGCACGACCGGGGCCCCCCACGTGTAGGGAATAATCTAATGCACTAATCAGTATTGGGATTTCGGATTTATTGAATAAATAACTGCCCGCTAATCCGACATATCTCTTCCCTGGGTCTAGTCACCATGTCTGCGTCATCTCCATCCGACTCCCAGCCTATGTTGTTTGGCAACAAGTTAGAGCACGAAATCTACAAGCCATGGAAAGAGTACTATCTCAACTACAATAGCTTGAAAAAACTCTTGAAGGAAGGCGTCATTCTTCAGAACAATTGGACTGACAAGGATGAGCTGAACTTCGTCTCTGCCTTGGATGCCGATTTGGAAAAGGTCTACACTTTCCAACACAACAAGTATGAGGAATTGAACGATAAGTTGAACGACTTGCAAAGCCAGACCGAAGACAGCAGTCGTAAGTTTGAAGTTGAAAAATTCACCACCGAGTTGGACGAACTCCTCAACTCTGCCCAGGACTTGGAACACTTCCAAAGACTCAATTACACCGGTTTCATCAAGATTGTCAAGAAGCACGATAGACTCCACCCTGCTTACTCCGTCAAGCCTCTTTTGAACGTCAGATTGAAGTCCTTGCCATTCCATTCCGAAGACTACTCGCCATTGTTGTACAAGATTGGTGCTCTTTTCCAATTCTTGAGAGACAACTACAACGTCGACCAAGCTTTATCCAAGCTCTCGTCATTCACCGAGTCTTCGGCTAACACCGAATACCAATCATTCAAATTCTGGATTCACTCAGAAAACTTGATGGAAGTGAAGACCACCATTTTGAGACACTTGCCGGTCTTGGTCTACAACAGCAAGCAAATGGACGATGAAGAAGACGATGACGACGAAGACGAAGAAGCTGACAGCAAAAACACCTCTTCCGAACAGAACATCAACTGTATTTACTTCGACAACGACCATTTCGAAGTCTACAACAACAAGTTGACCAAGATCAGTAACTCTTCTACCTTGAGATTGAAGTGGATTGGTAAATTGCAAGATAAGCCAAATATCACCTTGGAAAAGAAACAGTTCGATTCCAACTCTCAATTCCATTTGGATGACAAAATCACCTTGAAACAAAAGTACATTAACGACTATATCATCAAGAAGGAAATTCCAAACAAATTGAAGAAGATCAACGATTCCGAATCTTTGGAAAATGTTCTCTCTTACATCAAGGAGCTCAACTTGCAACCAGTGATGAGAACTGTCTACAAGAGAACCGCCTTCCAAATTCCAGGTGATGACAAGGTCAAGGTCATCATTGACTCCAACCTTACTTTCATCAGGGAAGACTCGTTCGACCAGCAATTGCCTATTAGAGACCCATCTAACTGGCACAGAACTGATATCGACTCCAAGACCTCCAACCCTCTCCAATACTTGAGAAAGGGAGAATCTGCCAAGTTCCCATATTCAGTTATGGAGATCAAGATCAAAAAATCAGCATTGAAAACCTCTAGAAAGTTGAACTGGATTAACGAATTGATTAGTTCTTCTCACTTAATCAAGGAGATTCCAAACTTCTCCAAGTTCATTCACGGTATCGCCGCTTTGTTCACCGAAGATGAAAAGTTGGAAAACGTCCCATTGTGGTACAACGAATTGGAGAACGACCTTTCCTTCAACCCTGAATTATACTTGAAGAAGGCCAGAACCGCCAACGACGAAGAATCCAGAGATAGTCTTACCAACGAAGACAACTTGTCCAAGTTCAAGGATATGGTGCAAAAGAACAACAACTCCGGATTCCAGCCAAGATCTGCTTCCTTCTCCGGTTCCCTCTTGCTCAAACTCAATGACTCCGGATTGGATAGCGCCAAGCCCTCCAACGCATTGACTGAAATTGTCGAGGAGAACAACGCTACCACCCAATCTTCTGACTTTGACGATGAAGACGAAGAGGAACAATACCTTTCCAAGAGCAAGCGTGGTCCCTTGGCCAAGATTTGGAACATTCCATCTCAATTCTCCAAATTGATCGATGCTGACTCCGAAGACGAAGAGATCGACTTGCCAATGGGTGTTACCAAGCCAGACAGCTGGATCAAGAACGCCGGTCCTCTTAAGATCGAACCAAAGGTCTGGTTGGCCAACGAAAGAACCTTCAACCGTTGGTTACACGTTACCACCTTGTTGTCGACCCTTACCTTTGTTCTTTACAACAGTTCACAAAAGTCTAACTTCTCCAACATTTCCGATTACTTGGCATACTTCTACTTCGGTTTGACCTTGTTCTCCGGTATCTGGGGCTACTACATCTTCATGCAAAGAAGATCGATCATCACTGAAAGATCCGGTAGACATTTGGACAACATTGTTGGTCCATTGATTGTTGCTTTCGGCTTGGTGGTGGCCTTGGTGTTCAACTTCATTTTTGGCTGGAAAAACTTGAACGTTGACCTTAACGACTCATTCTACACCAACAACAAGTTCCACAAGGCTGTGCACGAGTACGTCCTTCAATCTGTTTAATCTACGCATTCTATTGATAAAAAATCAGACAATTTCGAGTCGCGTTTAGTGCGACCACTCCAATAATAAATGTAGAACTATAATCAAGCGTAAAAGTATGAAGTTTATTTTGTACAATTAGGATGATTCAGTTTATTTCTAAGAAAAGGACCTTGAAACTGACTGGGCGAAGTGTTTATCCTGAATAGGGTAACTCCTCCGATATCTCCCAAAGTGAAACCGTGGATTCGCCATAATTAACATAGTGGTGGCTCCACGTGACTTCGAAAAAAATGAACAATCTCCACCGTGTAATCAACACCCGCTACGTTATTGATCGCAAGCACCATGTCTTTCAACACCTCCTTATATACTGTGTCGGCAGTGTTGATACTAGATAACGAGGGCGAACGATTGTACGCCAACTACTACCAAAACAAGCCTCAACCAGACCAAAAGGATGCCGCCCCGGTCATAAACAGCGAGTTCCAAACCATAGCACAACAAATCAAGTTTGAAAAGTCGGTGTTCCCAAAGATAAATAAGGTTCACCAAGACATTGTCTTGTACGACAACCATTTGATCACCTACAAGCAAACCAACGACGTTGTTTTGATCGTGGTGTCCAAGATCAACGAAAACGAATCATTGATATACTCCGTGGTGGCCAATTTGTTCGAAAGTTTGAGCATCTTGTTGTCAAACACCGTGGACAAGAGCACCATCATGAAGAACTACGACTTGGTCACCTTGGCCATTGACGAGACCGTGGACGACGGTGTGTTGATCGAGATCGATCCTGCTATCATTGTGAGCAGAGTCACCAAGGCTCCAAAGCCAAACGTCACTCACGGCATTGAGCTTGACAGCAACACCCTTTTCAGTGCTTTCAAGTTCGCTCAACGTATCGGTGACAAGTTGCAACAAGGTTTGTAGATATTGGTCCCAATGTCTCCAATATCAGCACCGAATTAGAAGTCGAGGGCGATGTCTTCAAAATCAGATTATAACAGCATCGGCACCGAACTATCAGGAAGCAATATTGCTATACGTTTATACTAATGGTGTAGATCCATCATTAATAAAGTACAAATAAAAATTTCGATAAAAAAGCACAAACGAAGATCAATTGAAAGGTACAAACGGTGAGAAAGAAACAAGAGGATCTTATCGGATAGTAGTCACGAGAAGCCATTGTAATACCCAATCAATTGGCTAATTGTAGCTGTAGCCTTCCCCTTCTGATCTCCATCAGTAAGATCTCTTAAACCTGCGCGCGCACGACCAAGCACAGAAAATCAACACTGTAGCACTACTGAAGTATCATCTCCGTTTCCTTGTACTATATCACCACCACGCCCGAAATGGATGATCTGTTTCATTTTGCATTGCTAAGAATATCGATAGCACAAATCCTCAAAGCAAACGGGTTCGAAAAGTGCAAGCCTTCCACGCTAAACAGCCTCACAGACATCTATATACATTACTTCACCAGACTCGTGAACGAGTCCACCAGATTATCACAATTGAGAAAACGATCCAATGAGGTTGACATCCAAGACATCACAGAAGCAATGAAGCTCACAGGAGTGATAAAAGCGGAAAATTATCTCCAGCTTGATGACACAGAAGACAGTGAACGGTATGGAGCATCAACGCTAGCAAAAAAGAGCAAAGCAAGCTACAACACCAAATCACTTCAATCTTTCAAGGATTGGGTGGAGCACAGCGAGTCGTTTCGGGTGGCTCGAAGCTTGAATGAATTACCCAGCAATTTAATCAAAAACTTAATGGAAAAGAGAAAGTTGGTTCTTGATGATGGCGAGACCGATCAGGAGAAGAAAAAGAAAAAGTATAAGGAAAGACAAGAGTACTATAACCAATTAAAACTCAACGATGTGTTGGGGCACTCCAGCAACAATGGCATAATGAACGGCGACGATATGGATGATGATGAAAATGACTCGATTTCAGACAAAGATAAGCTCTTTTGGCTTAACTACTTGATAGAAAAAGATTTAAAGTTGGGCCACGATCTCAAGTTTGTTAACACTACCTTATACGAAGAGTACCTAAAGTTCCGGACCAATCCTAAATTCCACCCGGTGATGAAAAATAACGGCAACGACAATATGGATGCAGCGGAGAAATACCAACAGTTGCGTCAACAGGTGAACAATGTGAACAAGCACGACTACTTGGTGATAAACATCGAAGATGAACCAAGTGGGGACGCAGGTGTTACAGGTGACGATGTGGACGCCGCATCCATAGTTAGGCCATCTGCAGAGTTGGAAAAAATATTACCTTATAATCTCAAGTACGAGAAGTACTTATTGCAAGACGAACTTGATGAGTTGATTGAGAAAGCTGAAGCTGAGCACGAAGAGATGAATGAAAATGAAGAACCGCAAAACGATGTGGTCCAATCACATTCCCAAGAATTCATGGTAGACGACGAAGGTATCGGTGGTGATAACAACTTGATGTTCATGTGAAACAAATATTCTTCGTACCTTAAATCTGATGATTTTTGGTGAATTTTTAAGTTTGGGCTTCCATTATGAACTGTCTCGCATTCAACTACCACTCTAATTTTTAGGTTAGGTTAGGCTGACTTCCTGAAAAATTCGCATTTAACTACTGGCATATAGTCAAACCTTCGTTCGCATTGCACATACATACCCACGCAAAAATTTGGCCAACGTACGGCGTTAGACCGGACTATCTGCACATTTCTGCGTTACCTTTACGTAGCAAGCACAGTTTGCAGCTAGACCCAGGGTCTTCGTTATGCACTCGTAAGTGGTGGTAAAATTAGAAGTTGACCTCCACCAGAATCGAGGTGTGGGGATGCTTGGCAAAGTGCATAAGTACGAACTTGGCCAACATGAGCAAGCACAAAACCTCAGGCTACTTTCGGTGGAGGATGGGATTTCCGCCCGGGAGATTATTTTCGGTGATACTGGAAAATCTCAGACAGGACACATTCGCCCCAAAACGAACAAATTCGTGCGAAAATGTCCGTTTTGGGTTAATTCTACGCGTCTGGGTGCATGAGTTGGAGCGGGTGCTATTGTAACTGACTTTGAAGGGCCGCCCAAAAAACGCCCATATGATGGCGATGCTAACTGTCCAAAGTGACTACCAACATTTGTATAATTCATAGATTACATAGCCTTGAAGAAGCCGTTTCAAATAGATCTGGTTAGTGAAAATCTTGGAACTTTAGATATTGCGCGATTATCATCTCGCCACATCGTATGTACTCTGCCGCGTCACCTAAACTCCGCCAAGTATCATCGAAGACTTGGTAAATAGTAGCTCATGCAGTATAAGTGCCCCGATCGCAAAGATATAGCAACCTTATCCGAGACTTCAGATAAATAGTGGAGCTCGCGCGTACTATTGCGTCAACATTTCAACGAAGAAACTGAGTATCCAACAGGTCAAAAGATACCATCCAGTTGTCATTTCAACACTGCAAGACGTATCCTAGTGCCGATCCAACCGAGCCATCACAACTTTGGCATACATTCCAGCTGTACCGATACCTCCTATAGTCATCGATACCCTCCATAGTCACCGATACTTCCGGGGACCTGCACTTCAACCCCGATTGGCCGCGCACTTTAACCCCTTATTTTTGCGACGCGGTTTTCTGACAGTGGCTGTCACGTCCATAAAATAGTTGCACTTCCAACCCTTATACTTCTGGCAGTTGTGTTCCTATCCTTTCAAGCTATTTTTTTCTAGCACCAACCTTATTAGCTATATCGCTTACATCAGATTCTCGCTACGAGACCTTCGCTGCTCATCATCCCATTGCTAAGTTGTCCCTCGCCATGAATAACCCCAAGCCGAACTTGTCACTCAAGTTCAACAAGTCACTCCAAAATTTGAATTATGACGGACCTTACACGCCATTAGACCAGACTTTACAGACCCCTGTGGACCATCCGTACCATGGAATGGGCCATCAGATGCCCCAAAACCAACAGTCCTTTTACTTTGCTGGCAATAACTCTTCTACCACTAGACAAGAGTCCTTGTACGCCAACCCTACCTATAATGAAAGTGATGACATTCTTACAGAAATAGACGAGCCCATGGGAGCTCAAGGTTATAGAACTACCCGCAACTACACGGTGGCGTTTAATCCTAATTTCGACCAGTTGGTGATGTCGGTTTACAACAAGATCCTTTCACTCCCCACAACCACGCCGTTTCTGGGAATTATCCCTCCCAGTGGGCTTGTGAGTAAAGTGGCCAACGAGACGATGTCCAACTTGTTGGCATCCACCAGTAATTCCAACCCACCCACCTACGACCAACTGAGCATCATCACCTCCGAATATCTCAAAAACAATTTTTATCAACCGATATTTTTACAATTGATTAGAAAAAGACTTATAGACTTGTGCACCTTCCACAACCAAACGACCTCCTCGGTCCAACCCCAAAATACCCACAAATTACCCGAGTCCACCACCGTTTCGGTGACGTCTTCCAGTAACGGAGTCGTCATGAACAGCACTGGCGCAGGCTTGAAGCAGTCTTCCATCTCCAACTTGTCGTTGACCGAATTGAACATATCAAACTATAATGCTAATAATAGCAACAATAATAATAATAGGTCCAGATCTTCATCTTTGAGCTTGAGGAAGCAGTCACTCACAAGAAACAACTCTTACAGCAACAACAGTTGGCTTCACGTTGGAAATATCAACAGTATCAGACCTAATGGCGCAGTCGCCCATCATGAACAATTCAATGCAAGCACAGACTCTTTACAATCGATCCAGGACTACGTTCCTCAATCGTTAATCAACCGGTCAGCTGCTGGCCAAAACTTGCAACAAGGACTTAATACCATGATGATGGACTATCAAACACCACCAAGCTCCAATAAAGGCTCGATTTCTAGTGGCTCGTCGTGGACTCCACCAAACGGCAATACTCACGTTCTTCAAAATCCAATAAACCACGGTCAGAACCCAAGTTCAGACTACGAAGAATTCTTGTTCCAGCAGCAGCAAGCAGCCAGATCGCGTTCATCGTCTAGAGGAAACAACTCCTTACCACGTCCTTTGACAATTAATACCGAGTGTGCAAACATTCAAGCCCTCAATGCCTTGAACGGGGTCACCACTCCCAACTCGATGAACGGAAGACCTGGTGGTGCTGGCTTGGCTTTGGACTCACCGTTCATGTCAGCCACTACTCCCTCCGAGGATTACGGATATTTCAGTAATGGATTCGGGCCCATTCAAAATACAGGAAGTGGCCCCAGCAGTAGCAACAGTTCTTTCACTGAAAGTCCGGTTAACCAATCGTCCGGGAATAACGATGCGATGTTGGTGGACTCTTCCAAGATTAATTTGCCTGCTCAGTTCAGCTTGAGCGAGAAAAAGAGAGACTCTTTGAAGATGAAGAGAGGTATACACTGATTGTGGTACCATAGACTCACTCAAAACTGCTGGTGGTAATGAGGAAGGCAATTGTATTTTAGTGTATTGTAATAGTCATCCAGATGTAATATACATTATCAGGGTAAATTGTGTAGAATCAGCAGGAGGAACAACAACATCATCATCATCATTCGTAAATTTCGAATCTATTTGATTGCTTCGACATCGTTCATTATAAATTTCGAATCTTTTACATTGCTTCATACACATTGATTCTAATTGGACTCAATCTATAGATATATTTTATATGACGCGCGAAATCAAGACGCATCTCATCTTCTCCACAATTGATGACATCTCTTCGTCTTCATCGAGCATTATCGAGAAAAGCCGTACCCGTGCCAGATAAGACGATATCTCCCTACGAAGCAGATCTGATAATACTGCAGTTTATACTCCAGAAAACTCCAAATCAAAATGACGATATACCCACCAATCCAGCAATCACGAGCTTGTTCAGCAACTGGAATATTCCTATAAATCAAGATCTCCCGTTGAACTCCCCGATTGCAAAGACGCCATACGATTTTCATTCCACAGTGAACTCTGACTACTCCTATATCGATACTCCAAGACTCGCGGTGACTAAACTACTCGTGGATCGATGGTGTGAATTGAGAGAGTACTACGGTATTTATTCCGGTTCCTTGGCTATAAAACAGACCAAAGCCATGGAATTGGGCAACGAGAGGCATCAAGAGTTGGAAAGCGAATTGCACGAGGAGGTGGATGTCTCTGCTCTCGAGCTGACATTGGAAAAAGTGTACCAAGAGATCGTGCAACAAGAAGATATCTGTTGTACCGAGGAAGAAGGTGACCTGGTGAGTCCCAAGCAGCTTTCAACAAATAGGCTTTCGATGTCACTTGAGGAGTTTGAAGCGGCAGTCTATGGATCCGAGAGGGAGAGCGCCTTGGCACTGCAATGGTCGGATCAGATCATCAACCGGCTTTATTCCTTGGTCACCACTTCAGAAGCGAGAGAAGTTCTCATTCATTGTTATGTCGATCTTGAAACAGGTGAATTCGTTGATAATTCGCAAAACTTTGTCGATCATCAATCTTCAGAAGTCATTGAAAGCTCACAAATATCAGAGAATTCTCGAACTTCAAAGGATTTCAATAATTCACGAGCATTGGAGAAGTTTCAAACTAACCCAAGAATTAATTCTAGGAGTGTACTTATCAGTGGAATTATTGATTTGCTCAAACTCACCAATAACGACAATCCCCATGACCTCTCGATGTTTGAAGAAATACGATGGAACCAAGAGTTTTCCTGTGACCGCGTAATCAATCTGAGTCCAGTGGTAGATATTACAAAATTTCTAACTAATGCGACATCTATCATCCAAGATCATAAGCATGCCTTCGCAGTGCGAGTCAGCGATGTCAAAACCAGGTCTTACAATAAAATCCCGAACCAACAATCTGTGCTCGATGCTGCCAAATTTCAGACCTTGTACTATAGAAAAATGTTCAGTCTTTTAGCCACCAAGAATTTACTGGATGAATCATTTGGCTACAACAGTCTATTGGAAAATGCTAGACAGAGGGGACTCGATATAGATGAGCCCATCAACATGCTGGTGATTATGATTCTTCTCAGACAACATTTCCATCTATTCTATGACGACTTTGTCAAATTAGCTCGCGGGGAGCCAATTGGCCATGAATTGTACGATTCTTACATGAGAGAAAATACATTCGATTCATATGAATTCAACCAGTTGGTACGAAAGGATATCCAGCTTCAAGATGAATCGCTTAGCGAGCAACTGGTCAGAAATAATATAGATGAATCACTGAATGAAGACCACGCGATGCGGGACATTGGCGGGTCTTATTTGCCCTTCGAAAGGCTCAGCTTAATCGAGAATTTCAATTATGACGATCTTTTAACTGATGAGATTATCACCTCTTGGAGATACCCACCTACATTGAGATATTTTGCTGCTAGAGCGTCCCAGTTTTATTCGCTATTTCAGGACCTTATAGGCGATTCCACCAGTGTGGAGTATCACAATGTGAAATCGGGTAAATGCTTTCATACCAGCGAATATTCTTACGATGAAGCTGAGATTAACAACCATTTGCAATCAAGCGCTCAATTTTGGAATGGCCGCAGACTGCCAGAATTCACTAGCGATTTGGATAAGTGTAAATACTGTGAGTTCAAGTCGCGGTGCTTGGTTCCAAATGGAAAAGTCGATTCCTTCAGAAGTAAAGAGATGGTTGGTTTGGAGATCAATCGCTTTTTGCGAGAAGTCAATATGGAAAGACTCTGAGGGTAAATTGAAACTTAATAGTCATACAATATAGAAGCATTAATGAATTCGTAGACATAATCCATCATATACGAGAAATTCTCCTGTTAGACTGAATAATTAAATTTCAAGCCGTTTGGTGCCAATTCCATTTCTGAATACTTAATCTTTCAAACCGTTTGGTTTCAATTTCTGATAGTCTCCCAATTTCGAGTACTTCTCCCTAAAATGACTTTCCAAGTGCTGTTTCAATTTCACCATGCTGTTATCGAAATCTGCTCCACATTGAGTACATTTTATACTAGATTTGAGGAGCTCTTGGAGAATTGCGTTGTTGCGAACGTGCCTCACGTATTCCGTACCATCATCTGATTCACTTTCCTGAACTGAATCCGAATCGTATTCTTCGTCTTTTCTAAAAGATCTCACGAACTTCTCGTTAAGCATTGGATCCAATTGCTCAAAATCCACAAAGAACTTGCTCGTGAACGAATTATAATGCTTCTTGTTTTTCATCCTGGTAGAATGGAAATCTTGGGTGATTACATGGATGTGTAAATTTCTCATCGACGGTATGGAGTGTATACCCGTCCTTATGAAATTGTTCTCAAACTCAGCAGCCACGCCATCGTTCAAGTTGAAGAGGACAGATTGCAAATCTTTGATAATCATTTCTTTCGCTTTCTGAACATAATTCAGGACAATCTCGTATAACTCGTCTCCATTCGTTTCGCCATGGTTTTGATTGAATACATCAAGTGGATGCTTATGAGTGATGAGTTTAGACCTGGGGATCACCAAATAGTGTCGTATGGCTTTGGGGAACTTATCCTTGATGATCACTACATTCTCGTTGTGAAAGACGACTTCTTCATGCTTTGTAGGCTCATCGATGTACGTCTGCAAAGCGTCACGGAAACTCATGTTGCATCCAAGATTGAAAAATATGGTGCGACATAGTGTGATAATATAGTGTGAAAATAGTGTGATAAAGCTGAAAAATGATTTTGACTTGATACATTCTGTTTCTGGAATGATTGACTACAGTAATTCAGCGTTCTTATTAATTCGATTACTTATAACTCTCTATTTACATAAATGAAATAATTAAAGCCTTCTCTTACTAAGCCTGATTCTAATCAGGCCATCCTACTTGTTTATTGAGCCATTCATCTGGTTGATTTTTATCAAAGCTTCTTATTTAAGCCTTTCTCTTCTTGACTGGAGTTCTGACATTGACACCAGTGGCTTCTCTCTTCTCGAATGGAATGGCAATGAATCCGGGCTTATCGCTGGAAACTTCGACTTTCTTTGGTTCTTCAGTTTTGGCATCCTCGGTCTCAGAAGAGTCCTTCTCCAACTCCTCATTGCTCTTGAGCTTGATGGTCTTCAATTCGTTGATAAACCAGATCACCGATCCGTACAACAAGACTGCAATCACCAATAAGTTGACAAAGTGGATTGATCTACTGAGGAAGATAAGTGATATCAACGATATGATCAACAATATGAAGGAGACATGGGTGGCGGTGATCAATGCAGGAGTGGTTCCGGGAGTGAACACCGAGTCCCACAATTCAACAAAGAACGACATTGATGGTGGAAGTAGAAGTGAACCTTGTAATCTGATCTTGTCCTGTATGAGATATATGCACGCCATCTACTTTACGTAAAATCAGCAATGGGCCGCGCACGCCCATATTTTTTCCATCCAAGTATGTGACCGCCAACTGGAACTTACTAATTATCAATTACACAAGTGTCAGCAACAGAACACTTTTAAATACAACTAAGCCTTATACAACACAAGCAAATCTCAAAATGGTGACCGCCGACGATTCTTTCATCAGTGACGATGAAGAGGAATACTGGTATGTATCCCCGAGTACAAATGGATCCCTAGCGAAATCATGATACTAACTTTTAGCCCATTATGTGTGGAAGAAATGGATATATCCGACAAGAACTTCAAGCCATGTCCCTGTGGATACCAGATCTGTCAATTCTGTTACAACAATATTCGTCAGAACCCCGAACTTAATGGTAGGTGTCCAGGGTGCAGAAGATTGTACGACGACGAAAGTGTCGAATACAAGACGATCAGTGCCGATGAATACAGATTGCAGCAATTGAAGAAGGAAAGAAGAGAGCGGGAGAAGAAACAGAGAGAAAAGGAGAAGAAGGAGACCGAAATGGCCAACAAGAAGCATTTGGCCGGCTTAAGAGTGGTTCAAAAGAACTTGGTCTACGTCACAGGCCTCAACCCTCCTTGCAATCCCGATGATCTCCATTCCGTCTTAAGATCAGACAAGTACTTCGGACAGTACGGCAAGATCCTGAAGATCGTCATCAACAAAAAGACCCCCAACCCTCTGGCCGCGCACCACCACTCCAATCCAGGTTTGGTGGTCTATGTCACCTTCTCCAAGAAAGAAGACGCCTTGAAATGTATCAACGAGTTGGACGGCACCTTGTGTGATGGACGCATCTTGAGAGCTGCCCACGGAACAACCAAGTACTGTTCTTCATACTTGAGAGGACATCCATGCCCCAACCCCAACTGTATGTTCTTGCACGAGCCAGGTGAGGAGGCCGATTCTTACACTAGAAAGGACTTGTCTACTCAGCAAGGTATTAAGATGGGTATGATAGGCATGTCTACCGGGTCCAGAGTCGCTAGCAACTCGAATATCCAAGGCTCCAACCAATCGTTCAATGGCCAAACCTCTTCACAATCCAACTACAGTGGAGATGAGGATACTCTTGAACAGGAGCCCGAAGTCAAGGCTGTCAAAACCTCCGTACCATCGATTGGTGGACCCGTGCTTCCAGCTACTGCCCATTGGGCCAAGGGTGACAGTGTCTCCGCAAGCAGCTCACCACAAGTCAGTAACAACACGCCTTTGGCCAACTCTGCTGCTTTCCCTACCTTGGGTGAAATCTTCAACAACCAGAAGCAAATGCAAAAGAAAGACAACAAGCAAAAGGTCAAGGCCGTCAAGTCTAGCAAAGACAACGTATTATTACCGGATGACATCGATATTGACGATGATTCAGCCATCACATTTATAGATCAAACTACAGAACAGTTGAGAAACCTCACTGAGAGAAAGGAAAAGTTACAGGTTCATTTCAAGAATTTGGCCAACGATTCCAAGAGACTCCCATTATTTGCATTCAACCCAAGTTCCACATACACCAACGATACCAAACTCGAAGATGAAATGGTTCTTTCCAGACAAGTGATTGAGCGTTTCTTATTGAAACCAATCAAAAACTATCATTTGGCTTATCAAAACCACCCTATCAGTCAACAACAATCATTATTACAAGCACAATTACAGCAACAACAGCAACAACAACGTCTGCAAACACAAATCAGTCCTAGCATCCAAGAAAACCAACTCCAACAACTTCAATTAGAACAACAAAAGAAGTTGTTAGAAGCTCAACAAGTTCAAATGGGTGACAATGTTATTGCTCAGCAACAAGCACAAAAGGCTCAACAGCAATTGTTGTTGCTCCAATTGCAACAGCAACAACAGGCACAACAAGCCCAAGCTGGTAACCCACCTAACCAAGCTCAAATCAATCTTTTGAGAATGAACGAACGTGGCAATACATCCACCCCACCACCACCAGGCTTGTTTGCTGCTGGCGGTGCACCAAAGTCTCAGATCAGTCCTTCGCAAGTTCCATCGCAACCAGCTGGCAATTACGCTGAAGCTTCGCAGGCTGCACCAGGCTTCGGTGCTGGATCCAACCCATCCTCCAGTTCGCAATTGTTGACTCAATTGATGAGTGGAAAAAGGTAATTCTTCATAATTGAAATATGTATTAATAGGCTTAATAGTAGCTCAATAGTAGCTTAATGGATTTGTTCTCATAATATGTATTAGTAGGCTTCATAGTAGCTCAATTGATATCTCAGAATATCTATTAGTAGGCTTATTAGTTCAATGGATTTCTAAGAATATCTATTAGTAGGCTTCATAGTAGCTCAACGGATTTGTTCTATACGATGTAGTATATTTGCACCCTTGGTAATTTTACAATTGTCGTTTAATGGTCATCTGAATGCTATATCGTGGTTTCCATGCGGCTATCATCAACTTCGCTGATCTTGATCTCCTGAACAGTTGCGTTGGCAGCATGCCCAAGACTTTTCATCAATTTCTTGTGTTTGACCGGTACTGCGTACGGAACAAGATGTTGGAAGTCTTGGTAATTTTCCTTGGGCTCCACGGGGTTTCCATAGACTTTTCTGAATAATCTTCTTAATCTGAAGCCATATTCAATATCATTGGAAAGAATATTAGGGTACTTTCTGGTGAGATATGCCTGCACTTTGTTATAGCAGCCTGGAGGACTACTAAACTCGTATCTCAAGAATGCCTGGTCGAAAGCAGAATGGAATTCTTTCAAAGGGTGACCCGTCTTTCTGAAGCCATAATGCAACATGAGATATCTGACAGCTTTCACGCTCACTACGACGCCAAATCTCGATTCTAGCAAATCTTTCACGTAGCTTGCTTTCTCTGCTTGTCTAGAATATCTCCGGTTTGCGGCACCTTCTATAATACATTGGACGTGCGCTTTTGACCATTGACCATTCAAAAATGTGCCTGCATTTTTTGTGATTTTCATGCCTTTTACTCTCTTGGGTTTCATGTCGGCGTCTTCGGGGATTAGCGAGGGTTCCAAAAAGCGATTGGATCCAGTGGAGGACATCTCGTATAAGTTATGTATTTTGGCAGCTTCGCGTGCATTTTCTTGGAGTTCTCTTCTGAGAATTGGAAGGATTAGAAACAGCTCTGAAAGCTCCCGGATAGGCGAGGTGTCAGATAGGCTTTTCACCAACTCTTTAATTTGGGCGAATATTCGGGTATCAAATTCGTTAAACTCCAACTTTGAGTATTCAATGTAACTTTTCACAACATTATATTCGTACAAGATCTCCTCGAGGTATAAGAAAAGCTCAAAGGACTCGGCCACGCCTGCGGCCTCGGCTTCCTTGCATAGGCCGAGGTATTTGTCGATTATGAGCGATTTCTGGTTCTGGTAATTGCCCGCTTTACGAGAAAAGCTCATTTGGATGTGGTGGTGATGCGTAAACGTGAGTGAAACATCAACAGTTGCACTCAATGGAAAGAGGAGATCCTGTCTGTATGCAGTACTCTCACTATTTTTTGATAGTGAAAGATACTAGATTAGTGCTCTAAAAATCGCGTCGCTTCGAAATTGCGAAATTGTCAGAAAGACCACGTCAGTGATATCTTGCATGCATACAGGTTAATCTTACCGGGACCTAAAATTAATATTATATACAAGTTTAGACGCTATTTATGACTAGCTCTCTATGGTGAGCCCATCAAGCAAAGCATTCTGACTATTTGGTGATCTGCAACTCTGTAGTCAATTTTTTTACCTGCGTTTTTGCAGCTAATTCACTACCAGGGCGCACTTTTTACAGAGATGCTCCTCGACAGGAGCAGTGAACTTCCAGCATCTAGGACACTTGGAGTTGTCAGATGGGCCGATTTCTATTTGCACAGTCGAGCCATCCGCCGTGATTTCCGTTTTGGAAAGGTATGCTGAGTGCAGGTCCAATGGAGCATCCAAAGAGACCTTCGATACTAAGAAGTAATCATCCAAATATTGCAGGTGCGACTCAAGCATAGTTTTCAAGGTACCATCAACATTAATGTTGACCTGGTTTTCAAGCTTGTTCTTGTAGTGGCCCTGTTCGCGGAGAAGTTCCATTTCCTTGTAGATGTGATCTCTGATGGTCCAAATGGTATCGAATTCTTTCTCAACTCTCAAATTATGGTAGTGAGCAGGTAATTCAAAGAACGAGCTCCATTTGCCCATTTCGAAGGGTGAGGACTGAGGGATTCCGAATTTGGAAGCATACTCTTCCCAGACCTCTTGAGTCACAAGTGGCTGGATTGGCGCCAACAAACCGATATAGGTCCGCAAAATCTCAGTCAATACGGTTTGAACTCCTCTTCTTCTCAAAGAGTTCTTATCGTCCGTGTACAAACAATCCTTGGAGATATCGAAGTACCACGCACTCAAATCGTTGTTCATGTGGAAATTGATTTCGGCAACCACTCTGGAAAAATTGTATTCTTGATAAAACTGGATACAGTTCTTCTCGAGCGTTTTAAGCTTGGATAAAGCATATTTGTCTAATGGACTCAATTGCTCGTACTCGACAGGGGAGTCAAACTCGTTCAAGTTTCCAAGCATATACTTGAAGGTGACTCTGATCTTCTTGGAATTGTCGAAGACCCGGGTCAATACTTCGCTTCCAACATTGACATCAGAATTGTAGTTTGAAGATGCAACCCAGAGTCTCAACCCATCGGTGCCCAAAGCAGGCAAAAAAGGTTTTCCTCCACCTTCCATAGCATGCGAGGGAGAGATAATATTACCCTTAGACTTTGACATCTTATCGTTTTTGCTATCAAGGGTGAATCCATGAGTAATGATTTTCTTGAACGGAGCGACCGCCTTGAATCCGGCCCCGTTTTCACCGGATGCAATCACCTTATTGAGCAAGGAAGACTGGAACCAGCCTCTATGCTGATCACTGCCCTCCAAATAAATGTCGGCTATTGGCTCTTCAGAAGCGTAAATGCTTTTCAAGTCCTTCGATAAAGTGCTCCAGGAAGTTCCGGAGTCAAACCAGACATCCATGGTGTCTGTACCTTTGACGTAATTTTTGCCTTCTGCCTTCATTTCCTCTGGTAACCACCTGGAAACGTCATCTTCGGCCAAGAACCATTCGTCGGTACCAAACTTATCGATACGCTCGACGACGTGATCGACAAGTTTCAAATCCTCAAGTGGAATTCCAGATTCCTTATGGTACAAGATTGGGAGAGGCAAACCCCAGGATCTTTGTCTTGAAATACACCACTCGTTTCTATTAGCAATAAACGAGGGAAGTCTATTTTTGCCTGATTCCGGATAGAATTGGACATTCTCCAAGGCCAGTAAAGCAGTAGACTTGATCTTCTCAACGTTGACAAACCACTGCGGAGTAGCTCTTTGAATGACAGGTGTTTTGGATCTCCAATCATAGGGATAGGAGTGTCTGAAATTCTTATTGATATTGTAAATCATGTCACTTTCCTTCAATAATTCAATACATTTCCAGACGGTAGGAGCTGAAGTCACTTTCAAAGAGTTCAATGATTCGAATCCTGGTGCTAATTTCCCAACGATATATTTCCCTTGGTTGTCAACACAAGATGAGACCTCGATACCATTCTTTTTGGCCACCAAGTAGTCCTCTCCACCGTGTGCTGGAGCCGTATGGACAAGGCCAGTACCAGCATTATCGACCACATGATCGCCATGAAGGACCGGGAAACGTGAGACCTCGCCAGAGGCACTGTTGGTATATTCAGAGCCTATCAATTCTTTTCCTTCGAGCTTGACGTCACAAGGAGTCCATTCAGAATCAAGCTCTAGTATCAGTTCTTTACATGATTCGGCCACAATGACATACTGATCAAGGGTCTTATTGTGCAACACGGTGTATGCGAAATTCTCGTTAACACAGATGGCCTTGTTAACTGGAATGGTCCATGGAGTGGAAGTCCAGATCAATAATTTCAAGTTATCATCTGAAACGCTCAAACCTGAACTTCTGAGAATCTCGTGTATTTGACCAGGAACAAGAGAGAATTTCACATAAATGGCCACTGACTTATGGTCATTATTGTATTCTAATTCTGCTTCTGCCAATGCTGTTTGAGTTTCACATCCCCACCAAACTGGTTTCAATTGTCTAGATAAAAGACCATTTTCCATCAATTTTTTAAAGATTTTGAGCTGATTGATTTCGTACTTATGTGACATCGTTATGTATGGGTTTTCAAAGTCAGTCATAATGGCGAATTCTTTGAATTGCTTTCTTTGCAGATCTATCATTGATGAGGCTAATTTCCGGCACGCTTTTCTGATCTCTACTGCGGATAATGGCTTGGTATCTTTGCCCTTCTTGATATCGTTCTCCATATTTGTTGCTTTCATTTCGATTGGAAGTCCGTGACAGTCCCATCCCGGAACATAATTGATTTTGGACTGATTATGGATCAATTCAAATCTATTGATGATATCCTTTAATATTTTATTCAAGGCGTGTCCAAGATGCAAATCTCCATTGGCATATGGCGGACCATCGTGTAGTATGAATTCTGGATTTTTTTCATTATTTTGTTGCTGCCTTGTGTAAAGATCTTGACTTGTCTTTTGTATAAGGTTGGATCTATCTTGGCCTTTTGGAACTTTTGGTCCAAACGCTGTTTTTGGTAGCTGTAACGTATGCGAGTAGGAAACCTTTGCGTCTTTCCATGCTCTAGATGAGGTCAGCAAGGCTCTAAATGACAGCCTTGTTGACATGCTTGACGTCATTGGGGTTTAACTATGATGCACTCTCCAGACTTGACTAACAATTTTTCATTTTGGGCTGCGCACGCCTATTGATACCATAACTTTCAGTCTAAACTAACAATCACCCTAATATCAATAGTCCTAGTATCAATAGTAGTGTTAATTTAGCAGGTGGTTTAAATTCCATTGGTAGCTTGGCTGCAACTACAAATGCTTTAATTTTCTGGAACGTTTACTAAGCAGTCGAGTCGTCAATTGATACATACACCAGAGAACTGGATAATAAATAATATTTTACTTAATAAATAAAGGATAAATAGGCATGAGACTCTTTGTGATCGTTAAATGACTTAAAAGTCAATTTAAGCCTTGATGTTTTTAACCAATTCGATGTACTTTTCAGTAGAGAAGGACTTTGGTCTTTCAATTGGCAAACCCAAACCTCTGTCCAAGATCAATTGTGGCAAGACACCGAAAGCTCTGGAAACACCGAACAAGACAGTGTAGAAAGATTCTTCGGTCAAACCGTAGTATTGCAACAAGACACCGGAGTGGGAGTCCACATTTGGCCATGGGTTCTTGGTCTTACCGTGCTTGGTCAAGACACCTGGGGCGACTTCGTAAATGTTGGAGACCAACTTGAACAATTCGTAGTCTGGCATGTGCTTAAGAGCGAATTCTCTTTGAGCAGTGTATCTTGGGTCAGTCTTTCTCAAGACGGCGTGACCGTAACCTGGAACGACTCTACCGGCGTTAAGGGTTTCCCACAAGTACTTTTCGATGGCTTCCTTGGAGATGTCACCCTTCAATTCTTCTCTCAACTTGAACAACCATTCCAAGACTTCTTGGTTGGCACGACCGTGCAATGGACCAGCCAAACCGTTCAAACCGGCCGACAAGGACAAGAATGGGGAGGAAAGAGCAGAACCAACCAAGTGGGTGGTGTGAGCGGAAACGTTACCACCTTCGTGGTCGGAGTGGATGGTCAAGTACAATCTCATCAATTCCAAGAATTCCTTGTTTTCACCGAAACCCAAAAGGCTGGCCAAGTTGGCACCGTAATCCAAAGATGGGTTGATTTCAGCTGGCAACTTACCGTCGTGGAAAACGTTTCTGTAAATTCTGGCGGCGATGTTTGGCAACTTAGCCAACAATTCGATGGAGTCTTCGTAGGTGTACTTCCAGTATTCGGACTTGTTGACACCCTTGGCGTAAGCCTTGGCGAATTGGGATTCGGATTCCAAAGCGGTGACGGCAATGGAGAATTGAGCCATTGGGTGCAAGTGAGATGGAGATCTGTCGATCAATTCTTCGACGTGCTTTGGCAAAGCGGATCTGGCGGCCAATTCTTCAGACAAGGCCTTGGTTTGGGTGGCGGTTGGGACTTCACCAGTCAACAACAACCAGAACAAAGCTTCTGGCAATGGTTCGGCACCACCTTCAGCGTGGGGCAATTCCTTTTGGATGTCTGGAATGGTTCTACCTCTGAACCTAATACCTTCGATTGGGTCCAAGACGGAACCTTCCCAGACCAAACCCTTGATACCTCTCATACCACCGTAAGCTTGTTCCAACAAGACTTCACCGATGACCTGTAATGTTAGTATAATTTCTGGAATCGTTCCGGCGGGGCTCGGAGTTCGGGCGCAGAGCGCCCCTCCCCCGCAGAATCTTTTTGTGCGCCTGCACATAGGGCGTTCGGTCTTTATTCACCGGATCAACCGAGGCTCCAGCAGAGCGATGGATGATTTTTGATTCGAGTGCTAATAGCAAGTAAGAGACTTCTGGTTATGAATTGGCACAATTTTCCACAATTACAATTGGAGATTGTGCTCTAAGTATGCAAATTTAGTGCTCACAAAGAATCGCCACCGGAATATGAACTGATTGGGTTTATACATACGGTCTTACCGTGTTCCTTCTTCAATTGCTTGACTTCTTCAGCCTTTTCTGGCAAGATTTCAGCCAATCTAGCTTTTAAAGTCTGATTGCGTTAGTAAACCATTTGTTTTGATTTGTTTTGAGTTGGTTGTCGATAAATCAACCATGATTGCTTGCAAAGCATCAAATACATACTGGTTCGGAACCAGTAGCCATAGTTCTGGCACCGAGAACAGCTCTCTTGGCGAAAGCGGTGGAACGTTGAATAGATCTCAAAGACATTTTCGTTTGTATGGAGAAATAAAAAAATATGGGAAATCGATCAAATAAATACGCTCAAAGCTGCGGTGCTAGCTCCCTTCTGGTAGTGAGGCCTGAGGGCCGTCCCGAGCCCAATGCATGAGCCAATCAACGCGCGCGCAGCTGCCGGAATCGTACGGACTTGTTTCTTTTTACGTCGTGCGCAGCGTCAAAGCGCTTTCCGGTGAAGACGGCTTCAAGATGCCAGAGCCACAAGCTCGGAGTGGACCTCGGGTTGTCTAGGACGTCATCGTGGCTACTTTCCCACTAAGAGAATTGACCTACGCTACAAGCGATTAGAAAGCAGCGACCGTTCTACCCCACACTTTCCACCCACCGCCGGATAATCTCGCCACGACGTCGATTATTGTGCCACCCCCACACACGCTGCCTTGAGCTCACAAAAAGTCCTGGCGACGCTCACGACTACGTGACCCCCGTATTTATGTGGTGTTTTCTCACCCGCTCGAGTCTCCTCCAATCAAAGTTGGGTTGCTAACGGCGGTGTAGCGTGCCATTGAAAAAATTTGGTATTGTTGCGTCCAATTCCCCAGATTTCGGAGTAGAATATTTTTTTTTTTTCGTGATCATGTGAAGCTCGGTACTGACGAATCGTCACCGTTCCCCGAGAACCGCTCATAGTGGGGTCGTGGGAACAGCCTTGATCACCGGTAACCCCTTTGAAGTCGCTGTTCGGAACTATTTGCGGTTCCAATTGCAACCTTGCAACCGCTGACTAGCCCCAACAGATCTTGTCGTGGCCCCTGAATTGGTTTCGGATCCGGGTAACACCTGCGCCGGGTAACCGGCGGAACAAAGGATCCGTGGGCCGCCATCAGTTCCTCGGAGTTTGCATGCACATAGTTCGGCAAAAGGGCAGCGGTCTTACGTAGCTAAAGTCCTGAATTCCTTGTGGCGTCGGTCGCGACTTGATGCCATTTGTGGGGCCCAACCGGTCTCGGTCTTGCGGCCGTTCTGTCTTGCGTCTCAACAGACGTTTTGTTGTGTTGTTTCCGTATATTTGCGTTGGGACACGTTCGCTTCTGCGCTGGTTCTCTGTAGCACGTTTGTTGAGTGTCTGCCATTGGGATCTGCATGGGGCCCGTGTTTAATTGTCTGAAAATCCCAATTGTGTAATAAGAAGTGGTGTCGTACCATTCACTATTCAAAAAGCAGGCTTAAGCCAAGAGCTGGGCAAGAAGTTGGGTTGCGTTGTGCCATTTTCTGTGCATGCCTGGACCATGATGTCTGAGAAGACGCCAAGATACGCTCATATTCGTATTTTGCTCCCAATTGCTACAATAAGGCTGTTGACTGGATATTTGGCCCACCGTTGGGTTCAATTATTGAAATCTGATTACTGACTTCCTACTCTTCCAACTGTACGTCACACAATTGACACCCCCAGATCGATTTTGCATCTACTGATTTTTGTTACACAAAACCAAAAAATTTGCAGGATTGAATTTCTGACATCACATCAACTAAACCAAGTATTCAGTATAAAGACATAGTATATCGGCCATGGTTGAAAGGATTTTGGGAGGCATATACATCTCGTCGATCGAGCCTCTAAACAACAACGTCGATCTCAAAGCTGAGTTCGGAATCACGCATATTCTCTCGGTTCTTCCAGGGCCCATCTCATCGCATTACACCACCAACTATATCCACAAACAGATCAATATCACCGATGAAGAAACCAGCAACATTCTCGAGCATATCACCGAGTGCAACCAGTTCATCGAAGACGCATTATACACCAATAAAGACCAAAAAGAACCAACAGCCATATTGATCCACTGCGCTCAAGGTGAATCTAGATCAGCCACAGTCATCGTCGCCTACTTGATGAAAAAGTTCAAGCTCGACCTCAAACAAGCAATGCATGCGGTGACCAGAAAGTGTCCCAACGTGGAGCCCAACCCATCCTTCAAGCATCAACTCGAACTCTATCATTCTTGGCAGTGCCAAGTCGACCCAAGCAATCCAGAATATAAGCAATTGGTGGCAGAGCTCAAATTGAAATCAGATCCCTCCGGAGAAGAACTCAGATCCCACATTCTTGCACAAAAATCATTACCCGAAGTTCAGCAAAATCAAGAGAGTGATTTCGATTTACGCTGCAGAATGTGTAGAAGAGTATTGGCAAAAAGTACCCATTTGGAAGAGCACCTTCCACCGGATGAGACTTCGACACAATCCAAATTTATCAAGAAAGCACCAAACTCCAGGCGTATCATCTCCGCACAAACGGCAAGCTCGCTGTGCTCGCACTATTTCTTACAAGAGCCATTGACTTGGATGCGCGAAGAATTGTCAAGAGAAGATATAGAGGGAAAGTTTCTTTGTCCCAAATGTGAGTCCAAGGTTGGTGGATACTCTTGGAAGGGATCACGTTGCTCCTGTGGAAAATGGATGATTCCAGCGATTCATTTGCAATCTGCCAAGGTCGATAAGATTAAATCTAATGTGTTGAAGAGTCAGCCTCAAACTTCGGCACAAGAATAATGAAAAATAGCAAGAAGTCGGCATTAATCAATACAAGATAATAAGAAGTCAATCTCGAAGATCAATTCAAAGTAATTGCTGATTCAGAGCTGGAAATAACCTCTAGAATTGCTTTATTTGCGTCTTAATTTATCCTCACATCCTACATAAAAATCTCATGTATATATCCAATGAGGCCATGGTTATTTGTCACCAGCATATTTTTAGTTTAATGATCAACGAATTATTTCAAGTAAATAATTTGATGAACTTCTTATTTCAAGTATGTATTGATGAACTCATCATTTTAAGTATATAAGTTTATAGGTATCATTGCCATGTATATTAGTTCTCTTTCAAGTCAATGCACTTCTATTGATCATTCTTCAAGTACCATATCTTGATCAGACAGTTCATCATCGACGTTTTCGTCGACACATTCTTGAGCGTTAGAATAAATCGAGCTACTTCCCATAAACCCCGACTCACCAGTGAGTGGAGTCACAGTTGCAGCCACGCTTGCCGAGTTTAAGTTCGTCAAAAATGACGATCCGGAAACACTAGAATTCATCATCATTTGTGCATTATCAGCTGCAAGCGAATGGTCTTCTTGATATTCCACCTCATCGGCCATGAATCCCTCTGCCACAAGATTGGCTCGAGTAGGGGCTGGTGATTCTGCTTGCAGAACGTCGTATTCGTCACGTATATACCGATCATTGGCTTGAATTCGAATATCAGCCTCGTTCTCTTCTTCTTCCAGTCCTTCGTAGATGTTTGAATCTTCATTTGCTTCATCCATATCGAGAACTTGGGCGTCCAAATCGATCTCTTCTGATGGTGCATCCCGCATCGACATGTTACTGCCATTAACACCAGATGCTTGGCCTTCGGTGTTCGTGTTTTCGGCCGTATGTATGTATGAGTGGTCGCTGATTTGTGGATCACTAGTATTGAACCTTCTGGCATCTTCGAAGTCGACTTCCTCCATAGTTTTATTGATACCAATTGGTCGTATCGAGGTATAACCAGTACTCTGGATTTGCTCTAATTGCTGTATTTTGAGTTGGGTCAATGGGGTGGTAGTGCTGTCCAAGGCTGATAACGGTATACTCAGTCGTAAGCCGGGCAATGGTGCTGTGTTCTGGATTGTATACTCTAGCTGGGGAAGACTGGCTCCCGGGATGTCTGCTGAATATGCCAGTAAGGGAGGAGCAAAAAGCAGTCGCAAGTACTTACGCTGCTCCTCTATCATCTGCTCATTTGACTTGGTGGTACCGTTCGATTGGCTGTTGTGGGGCTCGGTGGCTCTGGTGGTGTTGCCATTTCTGAAGTCTTCGAATGCTTTTATGGAGTCTTTGGCATTGTCGTGTGTCCATAGACTATATAGGTCATTCGTGAATAAGTTGGGAGCGTACATGGATACTTGCTGATCTGAATAGACGTACACTGGTCTTTTGTTGTAAGTTAATGTTCAAGATGGACTGATCCGTAGCGCTTAAGTATTATCTTTTCCCGAAGCGCGAGCTGCAAAATTAGCAGATTAATTGTAGAGCGTAGCGAGAAACATCTTTGCGGAATAAACATAAAAACGAGGACATGTATGATTGAATAATAAGGGAGCACACATCTGATCTAGAACGATTGAAGAGTAGTTGGGATAATGTATGTTCTTTTGAAATCTCGGTATATATATCGGTTTGTTCGATACTTTCGATCATCTACAAAATGTGATCTCTACTAGAAATATACAGGTTGATTCATACCTGAAATCTTGATGACTTTCTTGATCACTATGTCGTAATTAGATCTATATTCTATAACCACAGAATCTGTTGTCTTCGTCTTGTTCCATTATAAGAATACGTCTGCTGAGATCATTCTTCCTCTTCATCATCAGTAAGAATATACTCCTTCAACACTTCCTCGTCGTTGTTATATGAATACACGTTTCTGGGCTCCTCCTTGTACTCCTCTCTCTTCACCGGCCATATGAATCCACCATCTTGCTTGACACCTCCGATGGTCACAATACAACCGTAACAAATTTGCAATGGGTTTTCTTCGTTCACTTCATGTTCCGCACCGAAAGTCTGCTTATGTTGTTCGGCATAATCTTTTTCTTCGTCTGTTTCGATTGTTGCTGCTTCATTCACTGTGATCTTTCTCAACCAACCTCTAGGATCTTGGTATATCTCAACCCCACACACTTGGCAGTGGGCAATAATGCTATCTTTTGGAGCCCCCAATTTCTCTCCCGTTTTCACCACAGTTGATGCAGTTGATGCGTATCCAGTGGCATCTAAGGTTGCGAAATAGTTGGTGGTCAAATCACGAATGGTGAGGTTTTTGGTGATTTTGGACTTCTTGATCGTAGACTCGAGCTTGTATTCATCAAGTCCGGCGAGTTTACTGTATGCTGTGATTTCGGAGTAAAGGACGTCTCTCAAAGGGAAGAGAATTTTGAAGTCGTTGCCGCGGAAATTGACGGTATGATCGGAAATGGCTTTGTAAATGGTGGAACCTCTGCCTTTACAGGTCAAGGCAATGATTTCGTTGGCTATTCTGGTCATGCTGTGGCCATAGAGAATGGTTTGACAGGATTCAAGGTAGGCAGTTTGCAAGATGAGTTCATCGTAAACGATGGTCAACAAGTCTTCTGCGGAAGACTTGTTTGGACAAAGTGCCAACAAATCTTCCAATTTGTACTCTGTGCTTTTGTCTATGGCTGAAGAGAATCCGGTAAATTCTTTGTTGATCACAATTTTCTCCAATATATTTTGGTCCATGATATACGACTGCAAAGATAAGATCTTGTAGTTGATTTTGACAGGGGAGTACATGGCGCATAGCTGGGGAAGAATCTCTTTCACGTGCTTGTTCAACGAGTAAAATTCACATTCGTCTATGTTCAATATCACCAACTCGAACCCCTGCTTTCCATGATGTCCTTCGTATTGTTCTTCAAGTAATGAGGCAATCACATCCATGAGGACAAGTGAGGACGATCCTCCGGAAATTGTAAGAAGGACCCTTTGTCTTCCCAACTTTTCAATCAAGGCGCCATACTTGACTTTGTAAATATCGTCTTGCATCTGCTTTCTTTGCTTACCACGAATGAATCGTATGAAACAGTTTTTGCAAAATGGCTCTTTCCGCGAGATCAAAAGTGCTTTGTCGTTCTTGCATCTTTGACACAAGGCAGCTCCTTCCGCTTCCGGGTCGAGATACTTGATCGGCTGATTCTCCATCGCTCAAAGTGATATTATAGATGGTGGTGAACTTTACGTAAGTGAGTAAGCTGAGATCGAAGCGATGCGATCTCATCGGTGGAGAAAATTACATGTTAGCCTTGTCCAAACTGCACTTTTGCCCGCACTCCAGTTTAGCGGGTTATCTTCAAGAACAGGGTCTACATAGCTGGAGCAACATCCAAATTCATTATGGCGTCCGAATCCGAAGTGCCTGTTGCTGTAGAGGCTACCGAGCCTCAGGTGAAAACTCCAGAACCATTAAAACCTCTCGATTCCGACAAAGTCGTCAAGGACACTACCAAAGTGGACTTCACTCAAGGTGGAGTGGATAACTACAAGTTTTACCCAGATAATCCCGAAAATCACAGACACAAGTACAGATGGTCGATGAAGGGTGCATCCAAGTTCTACGACCCATGCGAGGAAAGTAGACAGGCCTCCATGGACTGTCTCTTGAGGAACCAGAGGGATAGAACTGTGTGTCAGGATTTCTTTGATGCATACAAGGAATGCAGAAAGGACTTCTTTGCTAAGAAGAAGCAGGATAAGATTGATGGAAAGAAGGGGTGGGGATTTTGGTAAGTGGAACGAATAGATGAGCGAAGCAATCAATGAGTGGATCAACTTTTTTTAAGTACTGAAATATTCAGAATGGAATTGATGAGCGTATCGAATCAATTAATCTGAAGTATTGAAGTATTGAAGAATGTGAAGAAATAAGTTTATTCAAAGCGAGGGTGATAAGAAATAGGTTGATAAGGAAGGGGAGGAGATTGTCAATATTAAAATATTCATGTATATAGTATAATGAAGGAATGTCATAATAGAAGTAGAACAATTATACTCCAAGATTAATCTTGATAGGCCTTTTCTCTCTTAATGGAGCGTGAATTATTACATTTTCACTGAAAATTCATATTAAAGAACGAGAGTCTATCTCTCGCTATACATATGACTGCGCTCAAATTCAAAATATATTTGTTTTCCAATTGTTCAAATCAATTATATATCATAATCAATTCATACCTCACTTAAGTTGTCATTCATGGCATCGATACCGGTAAGACTATTCCAGTATTATTCCTAATTCATATATTGTATCCCAAACCTAACCCATATTATATACATTTACATAATATCGAAACTTGGACTCCCACCACCAATAGAGCCAATTCGTTTCGAGAACCCGTAGATATCGATCTTGCGTCCATCAGTATACGGATCGATCACCCGCGGCCGCTCTTGATCAAAACGGGGTCCGTCCTCTCTGGTATACCTCACTCTCAAATCATCGTTTTCGAGCCAGCTATTGAAAGGTGCGGAATCAAATGGCCCCGAGGAAGCGGAGTTGGATGGATATCTATAGACGCCGCTATCGACAACCCCAATCACCCTTCTGGAGCTTTGATTTTTATAGTTGATGTATGGTAGTGTGTTGTGGATATGGATTTGACCTGTTTTCCTATTCATGGAGCAAACAAGAATCGCCAGGATATCTTCCTTTGCTCCATGATCGACATCGAACAACTGCGTGATTTCCATCAAATACCTGAACTCTTTGTTCTCGCTATCAATAGACCTGCTTTTGATCGTTTTCAAAATGGTCGCCAAAATGCTATCCAATAATTCAATGAGATTCACCTTCAAGTTGAATAGAATGTAATTGAGCTGAACATTCACCAAGCTTTCATATTTTTGCGATGTCAAATTATTCAATAATTCTTTGCTCAAGCGCTTCTCCCAATTTTGATGATAATACCTATCGGAGTTATGTCTTGGGTCCACATTGCTGGCACTGGCAGAACAGCAATCATCAACGGTATAGGAGCCCGTTAATAAATGAACCGTGCTTTTGAACTCTTTGGCTAAATCAATCGTCTGTTGCAGACCATACTTGGGACCTTCAGAAGATATTTTTTCAAGCAGATCCTTCAATTCCTTAGCATACATCTCAAGGTAACTATCTTTATACTCTTGAAATGGCTGGAGTCTCATCCATTCTATCAACTGTAGATTGGCCAAGTTGTACTTGAAAGTTTGCGACAGATGTTTGGTGAAAGCGTACGAATCGCTGCTTGGATTCGTTTTCGAATGAGACGGCAAAAATCTCAAATCGTGAGCTTTAAAATCTATTATATTACCCTTGAATGGAATATTGAAATGCAGTGGTTTGTGCTCTGTCTTGGAGCTATTTTTGGAAAGACTCACTATTAAATCATACTCTGCTCTTTCCAAAAGGAATATTCTCCTCATTAGTGCAGAATTACCTGCCATATTCTCATGAGTATGACGATTCTCTCCACAGAAAAACTTGGCGAACTTGAATATTTTCTTCCAGTAATCGACATAGTTGCCACTATTGTCTTCTTCAATGCGAAAGAGGCCATCAAAAATTTTGTACTTGTAATCAACCCTGGTCAAAACCATATCACTCGAAGAGTTGTCCTCATTGGCAATATTTATGCCAAAACATGATCCAGAAGTGAAGAGTGAACTGTACTGAACGCTGATGATATCGTACTTCTCTTTTGATGACAAAGTTTTTGTGATATTAGGAACTGAATTGGTATCACTCGTCCCTGAATTACTAATTGAAGTCTCCTCAAAACCCACTTTTCTCCTCTTGCTACTTTTGAAAGGACTTTGAGGCTCATAAGGTCTTTTCGAGGGCAGCCTTTTCAGCAGATCACCCTCTCTTCTTATAATTTTGCGGGCCCATAGAGCTTGGCTTTGTCTTATTCTCAAAAAGGCATCCATTTTTCCCTCAAGATGGAAATTGTGTTCCAATCCCGTCATTTTGAACGCATAAACAAGATCCAATTTTTCATTTGCTTTATGGAATAAATTATGGGTTGATTTTTGGCCCTTCATTGTGTTCAAAAAATGATCAATATCCTTGATAAGGTTGACGGAGTCTTTTTTGATCCGTTCCATTGTGAGTTCAAGTTCTCTCTTCGATTCCTCGCTGTTTGCATCGGTTCCGGTTCTATAAAATACGTGTTTGTTGGAATTTCTAGAGCGAGATCGTATGGCGTTTTGGCGTCTCAAGGGGATGGCTTGAATGTTCTCGTTCGAATCTGTTGGTTCTGCGTTGTTGAAGGAGAAAATGCGGGTGATCAAACGGTTGGAGCCTGAAGTGTTTTGTCTGGCCGATGATAGAAGAAGTCTCTCTCTTGAATTTATCAGTGATTGTGGTTCTGATCTTGACTCCACTTCGCTTTCACTAGAATCGCCAGCGACATCAATGGAGTCGATGAACTGGATGGCACGCTGGGTCTCCAGTTCAGTATAGCTGAGATCAACGTCGTCTTCGTCGCTTTGGTTCATCTCGCCATCGGTGTCCTCCATTTCTTGATCTGTAGAAGGCAACAAGCCCACGTTACGCAACGGGGAAGGTAGCACATTCACCGATAAATCTGTTTCCGGTACAGGATACCAGCGGCGGGGAAGAAACGACGACAGCTCGGTACTGTGTACTGGGTGTGGTCTGTGTCTGAAGTAGTAATCTGAAATGATATTTAAGGAGTTGAGCCGGGTGCCTATCCCCCTAAAATTAGCTGGCTGGGGCAAATGGGTACGGGCATGAATAGGTAGAGCTGTGTTAATTGGTTCAATATCGCCAGAATGGCTATGAGTACGGACCAAATCGTAGCTAGTGTTGGTGATCAGAATTTCCGATGGTTGAGATGAATCGTGGGGTCCAGGAACATTTGTAGAATCGGGGGGTTCAGGATTGGGGTTGGATCGCGCCAAGGGCTGCGAGTCGCCCATAGGCGTGGAGGGAGGCGACATGTACGCTCGGAGAAGGACGTCGGTCGATAAACTTGACGGGGACCTTTTGCTATAAACAGTTGCTTTATGCCGATTTTAAAACGTTACGCTAGCTAGAAACAGGGCCTGGTTGTGCCCGAATGTCGCAATCTGAGACATGTCGTGGTAGTACGAATGCCCTAATGTCGCATGGAGCTCGATTGTCGTGGGGGTGCCATTTTACGAATTGCCAAAATGTCGCGCCCTGTGTCGCACTCGGGGTGGTACTTTTACGAATGGCATTCCTGCCACCTCAGTGCCGAGCGCACCCTTTGTTGCGCCATCTGCGCTTGCGGCAAAAGAGATGGGACTAGTTACTGCAACTAGCCGACTAAAAGCTCGTCTAGAATGTTGGATCAGGGGGAAATGTGCGATTGACGCCGTAAATTCCTGCTATGTTTATTGTAAGAGGATCTTGGTGTCGTCTCAACTCGGAATTCACATTCCCCAGTGTCACGGAGTTGTCGCGAGGAGCTTGTATCAGGTACGAAAAGTAGGAATCGGTCACAGGGCTAGCCCCGCCGCCAGAAGTGGACGACGCACCGCGATCTGGATTTGGCGACTTTTCATCCCCGTAGTATCGCAAAATATTTGTTCTGAGCTTACTTTGTTGTGTCACGTGACGCCATTGGGGCAACGCTATTCAAAAAGTAAATAACCTCCGAGCCCATCCCACATCCTTCCAGCGCTAAATTCTTGGCTTCAGTCTCTACTGTCAACTATATATTTCTGGTCTTCTGAAATCCTCGACTCAGCTTCCTCCCAGTGATCCTTTGTCGCCACATCCCACTCACCCCTGGTGCGTTTCCCCAGCCTCTCCTCGAGTTAAAGGTCACGTCAGAATTCACAACCCAGACTTCGACCCGCTTGCTGGCTCCAGCCACCGCTGAAACAAGCGCACAGTACCCGTTATACTTACGGCCTATCCAACTTTTTCTGAAAATTACCACCCTTCCCTGATCCTTCCAAACCTGCTTACGTGATACGATGGCTACCACAGGAACAATCTACATTTGTATCAAGCAGTTCAACGCCAGACTCGGAGACGAGCTCAGCTTGAAAATAGGCGACAAGGTGGAGGTCCTCGCGGACGATAGCGAATACAACGATGGATGGTATATGGGTAAGAATTTATTGACTAACGACGTCGGTTTATACCCTAAATCTTTCACTCAGCTATTACAGAACCAGAGCTCGGAGCCAACGCTTTTACGGTCTCGTTCCAGAAGAGTTCTCAGCAACAATAGCACCGCTAGTAATTCTCCTATCACCGGAACTCCTAATAATAATGTTGGTAAGCTTACTGATAAATTTTCCAAGTTGGGAGTGGATAACGAGTCTCCCTCCACCAATGCCAACAAGACCTTAAATGACATCGACAAAGCGCTTCAAGAACTCCAAACTGAGAACTATTTGGGCTCAAGCGGTAATTCCAACAAAAGTCAACTGAATAATGAAGAACACAAGAGTAATCTCGATCCTGGCTCATCAACCGAACACCTTAATGGCATTAAATCATCATCTGAGCAGAGGTCATCACACAAAAGGAATGAATCTACCCAATCTTTAACTGAAGACCTCAATCCATTAAAGGCAGCTGAATGGACTCCACAGCAAGTTTCTTCATATTTCGCTATAGTATTGGGCTTTGACATGGAAATCGCTGGAAAATTTGCTAGACACAAAATCACAGGAGAAATTCTTTTCCAGTTAGATTTGGCCCATTTGAAAGAGTTGGATATCGACTCTTTTGGTACTCGTTTTGAAGTTCACAGAGAAATTGATAAATTGAGACAAATTTCATCCAGAGTACAGCAATCCTCAATGAGTCGTTCCGCCAGTAAGAACAATTTGACCTCAAATAGCACTGAACTCGATAGCAGTCTCACCAAGGATTCTATTCCAGAAACCTCGACCCCAGAAGATGAATTTGTTAGTCCCTCACGCTCCAATACTCTTTCTGGTAACAAACTCAACAATTTACAAGATAAACGTTCTTCCAAGCACGCCAGTCAATTAATGCCATCTGCAGACTTGAAGACTTCATTTTACAAGGGCCATCAAAGAAAGAGATCACAATCAATGGATGATATTAGCGACCATCACTCCAGTTTCATCGCCAATATCGACTCATCATTCGTATCACCTAGAAAAGCACCCCAACCACCCAATGAATTCAGTCCAGTGGACAGAAGCTACAAATTCGGAGCTCACAGTCCTAACGATCCTTCTTTGTATACCACTAGAACAAACGCTGCTGGTTTGGGGTTGATCAACGGAGCAAGTAGACCTTCTTCTTCAGTTTACGAATCTTCAATGATAAGCCACAACAGGAATATTTCTCAAAACTCGCATAGCTATCATCACCGGAGAAACTCTTCAGTTATCACTGGACATAAGAGACACTCCTCATTATTCCTGTTCTTGTCTGGAGCTGACGAAAAGCCTGCAAATGGAAAGAATGGGAACAAGACCCAATCTAATAAAGTACGAGACCCAAACAATACCGAAACAGACTCGGCTATTGATAGTGAAGCTGAAGATGATAAAAACACTCCCAAACTCATATCACCAGCCAAAGTCAAACGGGAAAACGCTCTTTTCTCACCTAAGCAAAGAAAGGGCGCTGATGGCGAGGATGCTATTGATATCGATAGTGCATCATTTTCTCCTAAGAAGCTGAAATCGATTTCATATAAGGTTGATGACAGCAAGAAACATGAAGTTGATGAAAAGAGATCCACCTCGGACTCGACAGGAGTGAGTGCGCCCCCAGTATCCCGGTTGAAGAATTTAAGAACGACCTCCACCCAAAATTTCAAGAATTTGACCTCTTCGAAGAAACTGAAAACTTCCGCTTTCCAAGAAGGGATCAGAGATGTCACTCCAGATGAAGCCATTAAATCCGCCAACCACAGTGGTTGGATGTCTAAGAGATCTGGAAACACTTTGAGCTGGAGATCAAGATACTTTACTTTGCATGGAACAAGACTATCCTATTTCACGTCTTTGAAAGACAAGAAAGAGAAGGGATTAATCGATATCACTGCGCATAAAGTCATTCCTATCAATGCAGAATCAGAAAGTAATTCGGGTTCTAATGATAAGTATATCGCTTTATATGCTTCATCTACTGGTTTCGGAAGATACTGTTTCAAGCTCGTTCCACCAGCCCCAGGTTTCAAGAAGGGATTAACTTTCACCCAACCAAAGACCCACTATTTTGCAGTTGATACCCCTGAGGAAATGAGAGGATGGTTGAAGGCTTTGATGACTGCTACAATCGATATCGATGATACCGTTCCCGTGGTCTCGAGTTGTTCGACTCCTACGGTTAGTTTGGCAAAGGCACAAGAGTTGTTAGCTAAAGCCAGAGAAGAAACCCGTTTGAAAGATGAAGAGTTGAGATCGAAGGGATTCATTCGTGATGGATTTGATGACTATGGTCTGTATTTGAGTGAGATCAACACCGACATTCAGACTTCATTGGACTCCAACAACTCGCCTATCATTGACTCGCTTGATGAAACCACAATGTCTTCAGTGCAACAGAACTCGAATGGACATCCAAAACTCTCAATTGATACGTCTGCCTCTTATTCCAAAGCTAACAAAGGCCCAACCACTCCTCAAATAGCTTCTAGTCAAGGCGGATTTGCTTCGCCTTACTTGCTTGCCTCCGGCCTCTTATCCCCCAGACTGGCCCATAGTGGACACACCTCTTCACCCAATGGTACTCCCAGCTCGAACCCAAAGGGCATTGATTATTTCCAGGATAATCAAATTGGTAGTACCGCTGCTGGAACTGGAACTGCGACTACCTCTGTTAGTGAGGGGACCCCCAAGTCCGTGTTTTCCAACAGTAACGGCAAGGTGATGGCAGGCAGAAAGAAGTCGATTTCGGAGAAAATGATGGCATATACTAGTGATGGTTCAGGTAATCACACCTTTGTGATCAAGTCCAAGAAGTGATATATAGTGATGCATGATGATATCAAGCTTCCTAGATGTAGTGAAAGATGTAGAGAGAAAGATGTAGAGAAAGATTTAGAGAAAGATTAAAGAGAAAGATTGGAGAGAAAGATTGGAGAGACCAAGATATGGTGGGAACGTGTTTCTGTAAGATACGGTGACACATATGGTAAGAAAACTTTATTCAACGATAACAAAACTTGAAGCTGGTCGCATGGTTAAATCCTGAGTACTTTTACCATTTAGTACGAAACCTAAACTCGTCATGAGTCTTCCTAACTCTATTACCTGATCATATCATGTCCCATACGTGTTTTGCCCGCGCTTTATCTTCAAAGATAGACCCCGATAAATGTGCCACCAAACCCACTATAAATCGTAAACGCGTTTTGATAAATACTAGCTTATGACTACATCCACTTTCTCTTTCATCAGAAGCTTTTCCCATCTTTAAAATACCCACCTCACTAACGATTTCCTTTTATAATACATAACTCCCCATTTACTACGGTCTGTAACCCCCAGAATCAGTGCGCAACTTTTGTTTACAAATCCACGCTACTGTCTCCGAACACCAGCTAGCTACCTAACCGCTAACCTCCCTACAATAGCGTCACCGTTAACGACTCCCTCATCCCTTCCCTCCCTATAATAGCGTCTAGTCTCAAGATGCAATCGGAGTCTACCAACGACTACGTGCTACAGCACCTCAGGTCCATCATCATCCACTCCCTAGACACATTCAACTACAATAATGCCGAGTTTGCCTGTGAAAGACTCCTTGCGATGGACGGCGATAATTACGAGTCCATATACCTCTACTGTCTTACCTTGTTCCATCAGGGCAAGTACAAGTCGTGTTATGGGCGTTTAGTGGACTTGGTGTCGTGCTCTCACTTAGGGTTTGCGTTTCTCTTCGCCAAGTGCTGCTTGGTGTTGAAGAAGTACAAAGAAGGGATCTTCCAGCTTTATCGCCTCAACTACTTGTACGGAGGCTCTACCTTTGATCCCTCTGCGTCTCTGGCTAATCCGTTCTACTTTATCACAAACCAGCAGAAGTTCAACTATGAGCAGAAACGCTCGATCTACCCTGATTCCTCCAGTATCTACCATTTGTTGGCCGATTTGTACAAGGGGATCAACGATACCAAGAACAGTGCGCTCAACTATGTGCAAGCGCTCAAACATAACCAATATGACTTCGAAGCTTTCCAAGAATTGTGTAAACTTGGGGTTAATGTTAAAGTCAAGTCGATATTCAAACCGAATCATTTGCGAAGTCCAAATATTCTAAACCGCTCCACCGGTGCCAACGACGATTTTCTTTCGAGCTCCGGTGCCAACTTGGTCAACCATAATGATTTTAATGACAATATTTCGAATCCTTTCTCAAATTCAGGCAATCACCCCGCTGCGTCAGGAAGTATCGAAACTCCTGTAATACACCCAGATGATAGCTTCAATCACTCTATATTGACGCCAAGAATGAAACCAACGGGAGTCCCTGATGCCCCTTTACGAAAGACTAATCCAAATGCGAGCAACACCAGCAACCATTTCGAGTTTACCAAGCCTACCTTTCCCATCGATGGCGGCAACGACAAAAAGTTGAAAAAAGAGAGCACGTACTCGAAGATCACTTCCAGATTAATATCACAGCCTAATGGACTGAACGCAAACACAAGTGCGAATATGGCATCTAAAACTGTGGAAACACCTGCCTCAAAGAAACCAGGAATACGAGCTAGTCTCAAGCGTAATAGTTCCAGTGGGATAATACCGACTATGAGTAGTGACTCCGACTCGCAGGCATCAACAATGTCGATTATCACTATCAAAGAAATCGAAAAGAGTGAGAAGCACTTGCTCGATTTGTACACCACGTTTGCCAAAGCATTCAAGTGTATGTGCAAATACGATTGCTACAAGGCGATAAGAATTCTCGAGTCTTTATCGGAAAAAGAAAAGGATACGCCATGGGTATTGAGTAAACTAGGCAGACTTCATTATGAGATTGTGAACTACAAACAGTCAGAATACTTCTTCATCAAACTCCGTAAATTGGACAGAACAAGATTGGAAGATATGGAATACTACTCAACTCTTTTGTGGCATTTGCACCGTAAGGTTGAATTGACCTACTTGGCCAACGAACTTCACGATCTTGAGCCAAACTCTGCCATCACTTGGTGTGCTATCGGAAATTTATTCTCATTGACTAGAGAGCCAGATGAAGCTATCAAATGTTTCAACAAAGCTACCAAATTGGATGACAATTTTACTTATGCTTATACATTAAAGGGACACGAATATTTTGGAAATGATAATTATGAAATGGCTCTCGAAAACTTTAGATTGAGTTTGCTCATTGACCCACGTCATTACAATGCACTTTACGGTATTGGTATGGTCTATATAAACCTTGGAGACTACCAGCGGGCGGATTACCATTTCAGGAAAGCAGTCTCAATCAACCCCATCAATATCATTTTGATCTGTTGTGTTGGTATGGTCCTCGAGAAGTTGGGTAAAAAGAACTTGGCATTGAGACAATACGAGTTGGCTAATAAGCTCCAACCTTTGAACCCCTTACCGATATTCAAGAAAGCACAGTCATTATTCTCGATGCAACAATATCCTCAAGCATTGAAATACTTCGAGACTTTGAAAGAGTTGGCGCCTGATGAAGCCTCAGTTCATTTCCTTTTGGGACAATTGTACAATATTCAAAATGACAAGTTCCAGGCTATCAAGGAATTCACTATAGCGATGAATTTGGATCCAAAGGGCAATTACTTGATCAGAGAAGCCATGGAAGCCCTCAAAGATAAGTAAATATATAGAGCTTCATATGCCACCAAGTAAGGGATGTTAAGTCTAGACACTCTAATTACAAATCTAATGAATACGCTTTCACGAAAATTCGAAATTAAATGTAAATTATCTCAAAAAAAATTAATATTAAATCAATAGATTTTGGAATCTTAAATATTATAAAACCAACGAAAAATCGATGGAGTTTACGGAAGGCAAAGTAAAATAATGCTTGGTTTCTATCATGTAAGCAATGTAAGCTTATTACGGCAACGAATCTCTCTAGAGACTTCAATCTTAAAAATAAGCTTGAGCTTGCCACATTCATACTCTCCCTCAAGCGCGTCCAATAAATTGCCAATGTCCCAGAAAGGAAAGTCCCCATCTATTTCTTCGTCAGTTCGATTTTCAATAAATGTGCATACAATTGTCACTTTAAACAATCTAATCTATTATGTACGCGTGTAGAACACACGAAACTGCACGGGTGTAAGCGTATAGTCTAAAATATGCGACGGTTATCGCGATTCTCGTATAATTGTAATACAACGGTATGCCTTATCGGGAAGATGGAAAATATATGGAAGCTACGAAATCTTCTCTTATTATTTTGCAGACAGCTTATAAATTTCCCCGACTCGTCCCTCTTTACAGTACGTTGTCACTCGTGTCACCTCGTCGAAGCATTCCCGAAGTTAGTGCAGAAAATATGCAGACTTTTCTGCACTCACATCGTCTGACATAGGCCTAACCAATGGTCCATTTTACAAGTGTAAGACCCTGGTGATAACTCAATTGTTTCTCATTGGGTAAACACAAAGAAATGCTGCTATTCTTCCCTATTCCTCAAGAAGAATATTCCTATTCTCTTGCCAACTTCTCTTTCTCGTGTGCATGCACTCTTCCATCTCAACGCTTACACATGCACGCTGCCTCCCGGAGCCTCACTGCAAATAACAGTAATTTATCACTTATTTACCTCCAATAAGCTGGTTTTCTCTGGAAGATATTCACCTAATACACTCCCCCTTTCTAAATAGACAATAGTGACAATGGCTGTCAGCCCACTAGCAGTTCCTAACTTGGCGCGTCGGTGTAGATCAAAACATTAATAGTATTAATAGTAGGCGCCGCACCCACGGCTCAGATCATAAAAAAGACACTGGACATTGACGGTACGATTGATCGTGAGCCTGCACCATTTAGCTCTATACCAATTAGCTATTCCTATCGTTGCTATCGTACCTACTGGCTGCATCCGCCTCTGTCATCTTTCACAGGCTCCATTCATCCAGCGCCTTATCACATCAATTACTGAGCCAATCCATCTCAGAGCGACCATAGCTAATCATGATCTTCGTGGCATTGATACCATACTTCCTCGCCACATGCCTTTCGTTCCAACTCAACTCAGGGCCTAGATACTACCGCCAAGGCGAAAAGGTGGACCTCTTGGTCAACAAAGTGGAGTCAGATACCACTCAGCTTCCATATGGATACTACAACTTGCCATTTGTTTGTCCGCCAGCAGAAGACAACAAGCCCATACCGTTATCCCTAGGTGAAATATTGAGGGGCGACAGAATATGGGAAAGTGGCTACGACCTCAAGTTCGGTGTCGATATGCCTTGTATGAGACTCTGCGATCTTATTTCCAAGCCTGCGGGCTTGCAAAAAGCCGAAAAGCTCATCAAGGACGGATACGTCGCCCACTGGTTGCTTGATGGCTTACCAGGCGCCACTACCTTCGTCTCCTCCAGAGGCAGCAACAAGTACTACGCCGCGGGGTTCCCATTGGGTTTTGTTTCAGACAATATCAGCTACATCTACAACCACGTCATGCTTGTCATCAGATACCATCGCGACCGTCAAACAGGAAAATCGGTGATTGTCGGCTTTGAGGTTTATCCCAAGAGTGTGAGCAACGAGCAGTGTCCCGGCTCGTCCAAGGATTATCTGAATTTCGCCTTGAAAACCAAGGATGCTAAGGGCAATCTTCTCAAAGAGAAAACTGTCATTCCTTATACTTATGCCGTCTACTGGAGAGAAGATAACTCCATTGACTACGACCGTAGATGGGACTTATACTACGAGAACGATTCCAACACCAAAAACCACAGCATTCACTGGGTGTCGTTCATCAACTCCCTTGTCTTGGTGTTCTTATTGTCGCTCATTGTGGCCGTTGTCTTGAGCAAAGTCTTGAAGAAAGATATCCAGACCAGCTCTTCTACCTTGCCTACTTCCAAAGAGACTGATGGGCATATCACCGAGGGGGGCATTTCAAGCAACCTCATTGAAGAAGTCAACAAAGCCCCGCTTCTCCCGCTTCCTTTGGTCATTTTTGTGACCTGTGGTGTGCAGATGTTTGTTGCCACCTTTGGAGTCATCATGATCTTCGTGGTCAACTCCAAATTCAGTTTCAAAGGTGCCAAGTCTTCCAATACATTCTTCAATAATCATCAAGGTGCCTTCTACTCGCTCTCGATGTTTTCCTTATGTGTCTCTGGTGCCGTATCGGCCTATACCGGTGTTATCTTGCATAAGCTCTTGAACAATCACTATTTGAACTATGAATATTCGAGAAAAAAGACCTTGGTTTTATCCATGCTCTTTAGTGGTTTCCTCCCAACTCTCGTCTTATCTGTGATGTTGTTCCTCAATTTCTTCGTTTGGGCCAAGCAATCTTCTCATGCATTACCTTTCGGTACAATTCTTGTGCTCTTCATTATTTTATTTATCATAGAGTTGCCATTGGGTGTGGTTGGTGGTTATTATGGAAACAAGAAGAAGTTCGATGCTAAGTCATTTTTGAATACTTCTTCATCGTCCAATACCGACTCTCAATCAGTCATTAACAGTACCAGAAAATACCCAAGATCGTGGTTATTAAATCCTTTTATCAGCACAGCTGTTTTTGGACTTATTCCCTTTGGTGTCGTTTATGTTGAGTTGGTTTTCATCTTCAACTCCGTCTGGTTGGAGAAGACCACTTTCTACTACATGTACGGATTTTTATTGATCAACGCCATCATGTTGATTATTATCATCGCTGAGTCTACCATCGTGGCCATCTACACTTCTCTTGTGTTCTACAAGAATCCTAATTGGCACTGGCTCAGTTTCAGAACCGGATTCTCCATCGGCTGGTTCGTGTTTGCATATTCGACCTATTATTTCATATTCCATTTGAATGTCAAGGATTTCGTCAGTGTGCTCTTCTATTTTGCTTACATGGGCTTGGCCAGTGCATTAGTTGGGTTCAGTGGAGGAGCAGTTGGTGTTTTAACAGGATTGATTTTCAGTAAGAAAATCTATGGCACCGTTAAAATCGACTAAGCATCATTAATTCGGACATCTACCATTTCCGCGTGCAGATAATGGCTGTAATATATATAGATTTCGATCATACAATTAATAAAAGTACCATCATAATACGTGTATTTAATGAGTGTTTTGATAAATACAAGATTATAGTAAATCAAATGATTATATCTGGATCAACTTTTCACAATATTTAATGAATACGTCAAGTTTATGAGTGGATCTCAATAATATAATCGTTTTCTTTACGAGTGTATGACTTAACATTCTACAATTCTTCATGAATACGTGTATTTTATGAGTGTATTTCTTATGACTTCAATGAGATCAAGTCAAGCTACTGGAGCTTAACCATGAGCTTAGTCCAAAGAGGAAGCACCAGTAATGATATCAACCAATTCGTTGGTAATAACAGCTTGTCTGGTTCTGTTGTACAAAATGGAGTAAGAGTTGATCATGTCACCAGCGTTCTTAGAAGCGTTATCCATAGCGTTTCTTCTGGCAGAAATTTCGGAAGCGTAACCTTCGGCCATGGCGGTCAAAAGAGAGTTGGCCAAGGAGAATTCAGACAAAGTCTCGGAGATACCTTCGGTTTCCAATTCGTACTTGGACAAACCTGGAGCCTTTTCAATGGCATCGGCAGCGTAGACGGAGAACTTGGATGGTTCGAAAGAAACACCGGAGGCGAATCTGTTGTACAAGACTTCGACTTCTTCGTATTGACCCAACTTTTGGATTTCGTCGGCGATCAAAGCAACTTCGTTGAAAGATGGAGCTTCCTTACCGACGTTGCTGAAAGACAACTTCATCTTGTCAGCGTGGGTTCTTAATAATTGGGCCTTGACCTTTTCACCAACAGTGACAATGTCAACCTTACCGTCCAATTCAGCAGCTCTTCTTCTAGCAGACTTGGAGATTTGGGAGTGAATGGAACCACACAAACCCTTGTCGGAGGAAACAACGATCAACAAGGTCTTTTCGGCTTCAACCTTTTCTGGCTCGGCGTTGGTAAAGAATTCAGAGTCGGACTTGTTGAAGACTCTGGAAGCTTCCATGGCTCTTTGGGCCTTACCCAAACGAGTGGAGGCAACAATCTTCATGGTCTTGGTAATCTTTTCAATGTTCTTAATGGACTTAAGACGCATTTCAATTTCACGTAAAGTGGCATAGTTTCTAGATGTTAGTAGTGTTCGAGTTTGATGAGCAAGCATGGGAGGATTGGATTGAATGGTGATGATTACTTGTGATATTGTGTCATTTCTCAGTGATGCTTTGTCCTTGCTAAGTGATAACTCGTTATGTTGATGAATTACTGCTATGACTTCATGACAAAATTGGATGGAAATTTGGTGGACGTTCTATGCTATTGGACAATTGATGAGACTCTAAAAGCAGAGCAGGAGATATTTCTGTCCAATTTGATGGATACCGGACACTTCAATGGATTTGCTTCCCCGAATGTTGTTGACTTTGTTGGGATGATAGTTATGTGGTTTCTGACACGGTTCCTCTCCTCTTGTTGGGTCGATTGACTCCAAGATCACCCAAGTAGATCACTCAAGTCGACTAGAATTAACATACCTCACACCCGCACGGGCGACTTGAGCGGCACCTAAACGAAACATGGTTAAATGATACTCAATTCGATCTAAGACGATGCTGTAATCAACGAGCCGATTGATCAAACTTTTTCATTCTGGTTTTCGGAATTGAAGCTGGCGGCTATGATTGGCTGAGGGAACGGTGCGCGCACACAGGAGCGAGCATGGACACCGGGTGCTAGGGAAAGGTGGTCACGTGATTTTCTACAACGACTAAGATACGCAACAACAACACCAGAAGCATAGTGTGTATTTACGTGGGCTAATCACAGCATCGTGTACTAGGAAGCATACCATGTCTTATTTATAGAGTTTCTGATGATGTAGCCTCTTCTTTCAAGTAATTTTTCAGGTGAATTTTTAGGTGAATTTTCAAGTGATTATTCTTGTAATTATCATCCTATTCGTCTACACGGGGTTCTATTCAACGTGATTTAGTCATTTATTAGTGACGTTTGGTGCTAGTCTAGCTTTGGTCTCATTTATAGTTTACATGACAGTGACTGAGCTGTTTGGAATATGCATATAGTCTGACGACTATTGGAGTCGACGCAGCCACAAGGCCAACCGAAGTACCACCTGCCATCGCCAGGCGCCGCCTGTAAGAGATGCAGGGCTCTGTGTGGCCACAGCGTGCGCAACGACCGCCTTACTTGGAAGGATCGTTCTTTTGGTATCCTAAATAACCTTGCAATGGGTAGGTTTCGAGCATCTTCATGTACTTTAATATCAATGGTCTGCAGTTCTTTTGGGCGTCGTCCTTGTGGTATTGCTTACACTTTCTCAATGCATCGTGTGTCACTCTCAAGGCATAGGTTCTTATCCACTGTTCTCTCATCATGGAGTTTCTGGCGTCTTGGACCTCGGGGAACTTTTCATAGTCGATATCGTCGAAGGAGACCAACTCGGGCCTTTTGTGATTCTCGTAGTTGTCCAATCCTGCAATGTTAGTACTATTCGTGTTGTATCATCGATTCCGATTTGACGTACCCATTCTGTAGAGCTTGCCTAGATAGTGAGTTGTAAAAGAAGAATTTTAACTGGATACTTTTCTGGGCAGAAACACACGACCCGGCTAGCACCAGTGCGACTTGCTGAGAGATATTAACAGTGCGACTTTGCTGAGATCAATAGTGTTGAAGTGGAGAGGCGCTCACGTGACGCTGTGCTCGGCTCCGGAACATGCTTGGTCTCATGCAAAGCCGAATCGCGTCTCAGGTACAACTCTCCACTAGTCTCCAAGTTTGTTCCAAGCATGGCCGACCACAAAAAGACGGTGGGTGATCCCCAGCCGACCGGCCAGGTCGTGAAGGCTGACGCTCCTTTTTTCTCCTTCAATGCCAGCTTAATTGCCTACGCTCACACCATTTGTGCCTATACCGCCTTCATCTCCGCTCTTGTGGTGGGTTGCTACCTCCACTACTACAAAATCGTGGAAAATGCTTCGTTCGGGTACCCAGACGAATGGTTCCCATCGGTCTCGGCCACCATTGGTGACAGATACCCAGAAAGATCGGTTTTTCAGATCGTGATAGCCGTGACGTCTGGCCCCAGATTCTTACTTTTAGCATTCAACTTTGTCAAGCTCTACAAGCCCAATTCGATCAAGCCATGGATCGCTTTGATCTCTGGAGTCTTGCGTACCTTCACTTGTGGTGGCTGGGTGTATATCACCTCCACCGATGACCACGACTTTCACGACATCTTCATGATTTTATACTTACTCTTAACGATTCCATGGACTGTGTTCGTGACAATTGCATCGCCAAAGGGCTCCAAGGTGCGCCAAGGTAGATTCTACACCGCTGTGACCTTCTTCGTCACTTTGGTCCCCTTGGTTTACTGGTTCATCCAACACAAAGTGCATGTGAGACCCGGTGCCTATTCGATCTACGCCTATTTCGAATGGTCATTGGTCTTGTTTGACGTCGCTTTTGACGCCTGGTCCATCATTGACTTTGCCGATATTGAAATCAAGATCTTCAGCTCAGGAGTCGCTTTTGGCCCAGTTACCACCACCAAGCCAGCCGAAAAAGCTATCAGTGAAAAGTCCACTGTTGTTGACGATGAGTTCACTTTTGCCGAGTATATTGCCAACTTGGTCAACGCCTACATGTTCTGGACCGTGATCACAGCCTTGTTGTTGTGTGTGTGGTACTTCCCCTTGTGGTACATGGGCCTTTCCGGCTACGAGGTCACGATCATCGCCATCTTCGTGCCAAACATCTTTTTGGCCGTTCCTGCCATCAGAAACTTTTTCGCCAGGTTCCCCGCTGTTGCGCGTACTTTGACGGTGCTCTGCGGTATCAACGCCTATAAGCTCGAAGACCCGGAACAAAAACTCATGGCGGTGACTGCCGGTACATTCTTTGCAATTGTATCCTTTGTCGCCGAGTTTGCGGCCTTGTCTTCGCAACCCAAAAAATTCGCCTCCTACTCCACCACTTTCACTGTTGGTTTGTTGACCACTACGGTTCTCAAGTATGTGTTCTACTCCAACAACCCGGTGTGGCCCATCATGCACGCCGACAACGGTGGCTACAACGCCACCGGTGTTTGTGTGGGTTTGTTGGGTGCCTTTTTCACCCCCAAAGTTGTGGCCCCAGCAAACATCAAGGCCGTGCAAAGAACGGGCGGATCCTTATTTTTGGCTGCCCTTGGTTTTGCAGGTTACTTCTACTCGATCCAAGCCTATTTGGGTGACTCGGGTACCTTGGCCACCTGGATCTGGGAAGGTTTCCCAGTCAGAGGTGCCACCCCTATCACTGGTGGAATTATTTTTTTTGGCGCGTTTGCAGCCGGTATAATTGCAGCCATTAAATTGAATGCGAAAATCTCAGGCTCCATCATCTACAACTTGGTGGCTGGTGCAGGCAGTGCCTTTGTGTTCTTCAACGTCAAGGGATGGCATGGTTTCGCTGGCGCTGCTGTGCACGTGTTCTACCTTGTCTCCATCACCCCGCTCATTTTTGAAGGTGTCGCTGGGTTCAATCCTGGAGCCGCCTTCTTCTTGGGCTTTTTGATTGATATTATCGTGTCCTTGGGCAGTATCTGGGTTGTGGCTTACGCCTTTGTGCCTGGTGGACCACTTCTCAGAGAGAGAATGGACCTTATTGTCATTGTCTCGCTTGTTCTGATCTTCCTTGGTGTATGGAACTACAACTTGAGAATGCAAGGCTCTCATATCACCAAGCTCAACCAAGGCAAGAACTTGCTCCTGCAAACCATGACTGTTTTGACGGTTCTTATGGCCATCTCCGCCTCCACCTTCTTGAAGAGATACCCTACTGGAGTCACCAAACCCTTCAACGCCGACTCTAACTCGTTCACCGCCGGTATCTGGTGTGTTCATTTCGGTTTGGACAATGACATGTGGTCCTCGGAAACCAGAATGAAGAACTTGCTTGAAGAAGCTCAGGTTGATATCATCGGTTTATTGGAAACCGACACCCAAAGAATGATCGGTGGTAACCGTGACTTCACGCAAAAGATCGCCGAGGATTTGGGCATGTATGTTGATTATGGACCGGGTCCAAACAAGCATACATGGGGTGCAGCCTTGTTGTCCAAGTTCCCAATCTTGAACTCGACTCACCACTTGTTGCCATCTCCAGTGGGTGAGTTGGCACCAGCCATCCACGCCACCTTGGACATCTATGGAGAATTGGTAGACGTAGTCGTTTTCCATTCTGGACAAGAGGAAGACGACGAAGATAGAAGATTACAATCATTGGGAATCAGAGACATTTTGGGAAGTTCCAACAGACCTCGTATCTTGTTGAGTTACTTGGTTACGGAACCTTTAGAAGGCAACTACAATACTTATGTCAGTGAAGAATCTGGTGTGTACGACATCGACAGCACCGATTGGGATAGATGGTGTGAATACATCTTGTTCAGAGACTTGAAGAAGGTGGCTTACGCCAGAATCTCCAGATCCACTATCACCGATACTGAATTGCAAATTGCCAAATTCAAGTTGTTGACCGACGAACAAAAGGAAGCTGATGACAAGGATTTCTTGTATGGAAACCATTTCGTAAGCGAGGAAGAAATCGACCAAAACTTGAGAATGCCTCAATTGTTCAGAGGTGATGGTGTGAGAGGTCACAGATACCATGTCTTTGATGAGCCAAGATACTTCCAACAGTAGGTATAATCTCTGATATAGTCAATAAAATATAATTACAGTAATCAAAAACATCTCTATGATGATTTAGGGTAATCAACGATTTAATAGTTTGGCAATTTCGTTTAATCAATTAGTAATTAAATATTACGCTAATTTGGTTTCGAATTTGAATTTTTTTAAAAATTTTGAAATTTCTATCAAATTTTAAGTGTTTTGGAAAAGTCAGAAACCAAGTTTAATTATTTCACTACAATACTTGGCAGATCGAGTTTGATTAATTCAATGAATTACAACAGATATTTTTCAGTTCTTAATCTTGATTTCGATTTTATAATAAATTAATGATTATGCAAATGTATATACAGACTTGAATGCAATAATTAGGAGCTTAAAAGCACCTGTGCTTCGGCTTCCCGTTCACTCAAGTCATCTGGAGAGATTTGAGGAGACGAGCTGCCTTCTTGTGGAGCGGTGATCTGTTGCTGATGTCTGGTTTCGTACAACTTGACCTTTTTAGCAATTCTCTTCAATTGCCACTTGATGGGCACTAAAGGCAAAATGCCTTCTCTCTCTTCGTACAATCTGACTTGCAACCAGGCGATCACCAACAACCAGTATGCCATATACGAGGAAACACTGCCGTAGGTAGCGGAGTTGGTCCAACCGAAAATAGCGTTGAAAACCATCCACCAGCCGTCAGTCAAACCATTACAGCAGTTGACGTGCCAGACACTCTTGGCAATATCGTAGGAGCCAGGTCCACTTCCTGTTTCGCTGACATCCAAACCGCCACAGGCTCTGACGTACGATTCGAGTTCCAAGAACCAAATACCTCTACTCATCAATCCTGCGCTGACAATGTAAAGGAAGCAAGTCGAGAAGATCAAAAAGTACTGCAAGGAAAGCTTGTTACCACCCTGGTAAAGAAGATAGCCGATGATAGCGCCCAACAAGATTCCACCTGCAATAGAGAGGGGAATAGAGGTTAATGGCAGGGACATTCCGATACCTCCAATGAAGACCACGGCTTCCAAACCCTCTCTGAGCGTGGTGATCAAAGGAAGAATGGCCAAGAAGTAACGCTTGGAGAAACTGGTCTTTGCGTTTCTGGTCTCGTTGCCGTTGTTGTTGACCAAAGGCACTGAACTGTCAAGACTGTCACGCGTCTTGTCGCCCTCCTCGGTGTCGTTGTAGGCGTCTCCCAATTTGATCCACCATTTTACCTTCATCACCTTGTTGATACGGAGCAAACCGACTCCCATGACGGTGATGATAACACTGGAAAGAAGCGAGAACACTCCCTCCCATAAGCGCTCAGCATAAGACCAGTAGTCCTTACCGATGAAGTAGAAGCAAATGATGAACACCAGGCCAATCACCATACAGATGAACAACCCGAGGATTGCACCCACCCATACTTGAAGCTTCAACTTGCGCTGAACACTATCGAATTTCTTGACGGCCGCAGCGCCTTGAACGGCTGAGGTGTTAGATCGTTGGTTGATGAACGAAAGGAGAACCGAGATGATGATGGCGGTTTCCAAGGTCTCTCTGAGGATGATGAAGAAGATCTGGATCGAAAAATAGTCCTCTATCATGGTTGTGGATGGAGAAACAGTTACAGATTTGAAATGTATGCGAGATCCTGAAGCGTGTAAGTAGGTCATGGTCAGGTCACGTGACGCAGTCAAAAAGATGACTGCCTACATAAAGGTGGCAATTTTGATTGGCAATTATGGTTAGCAAATGTGGTTAAAAGAAGTGTATATTAATTCTTGTATAAGGCTTGAAAATCAGGCTCAGTAAAATCAAAAAAGCAAGCAAAAAGAAGTACACTTTTAACTGCAGAGAATCTAAAAAAGTCAAACATGAAATAAACGTCAAACATGACGCAGATTATTCCCCTGTGCCACTAGCACAACGGAGTTATCCAAAAGACATTAAAAATTGATGCCTGAAGTATTGAATACTAGGTTTTTGAAAAGAAGGCTCTAGTTATTGCCACCAAGGCTTGGAGGAAGGAAGTCCACAGTGGCGGTCAAACAAGTGATGAACACATCGTCCTTGGTGTAGGCTCTAGCATTGATGATGTATCTGCCTGGAGGAACTTCGTTAGGGATTTCCACAGTCTTCTTGATGACTTGGTTACCCTTCTTGATTGGACATTCCAAGTCGACCTTGGTGATTTCCTCACACAAATCGAAAGTTTGATGGATCAACTTGATGAAACCGTATCTGACATCAACCTCGACGTAAGCACCGTCTTCCACATCTTGGCTGAGCACACCTTGGGCAGTGAAGGTCAAGTTTTGACCTCTGTTAGGAGGGTTAGGGTCAATGACCACTTTTTGCAAGTTCAAGAGTTGTGGCTCGGAGGCATCACATTGCACGATAGGGGAGTCTCCTGGAACAGGCTTGGTGTCTTGACTTGGGAAAACCTTGATCACTTCAGGCTGTTCGAGAGTCGATGAAAGTCCGAAGACGGAAGCCACTTCGTTGTAGAGTGGTTCAATTGCAGGAATGAGGGATAATGCAGAGATAGAGGTCGTGGAGAGACCCAAGAGAGCCAACTTTTTGACGGAAACCATGATTCAACGAGAAGGAGAGTGGTGGTGGAGGTGAAGTAAGGGGCAGTTGGAGATAATGGGGGAATGATCACCGCCTCACGTGCACACGAACGTTGCGGTTGGGTCGTGCATCACATTTACGCAACAAAGTAGAATCTTGGCTCGGAATTAACCGAGTTCGGTAGATGGGACTGATAGTTACGTAAGCAGAGCTATTACTATAGCAGATCTAATGATGAGTTACGTAAGCAGATAAGTAGCGAATACGGGTTAATTAAGCAGAGCCACAGTCACTACACATTTATTGACCCGGTAGTTTATTTACTGGTAAGTTACAGAACAGAGCTAGCAGTCATTTTATCGAACGAGTTACAAAGCTGATATTATCATATTTATTGATGAGTTCAGGTATATTTATAATATTGATGACTTTAGGTATATTTATTAATGAGTGGAATTAAATGTATCAGGTAGTGTCTATTGCTTAACCTGCAATCACTAAGTTTGCCGTCATGGTGTCGAACCTTTCCCTTACTAATTTGGTTTGGATCTTGAGCAATTCGGTCAAAATGAGCTCCCCATTAGGGTGCTTCAAAAGTTCAGTGAGCTTTTGATGTGGAAGCTTCCAGATCACAGAGTCGGTGACTGTGGTATAGTTCATTTCACGGTAGTTTGGTCCGGTATCGTAGAGATCACCAAATGCGGTCATTGGCAAGATACTCGAAGTCAAGGTGCGATTATCACTTTCGAAAGTGAACACGGACAGTACCAAACCAGACTCCACGATGAAGAAACAAGGAGAATCGCGAGTGGAGTTATAGAATTCGTAGTCTTCAGGAATCTTTTCTTTGACCAAAAACTTGGTCAATTGAGACCAGAACTCTTCATCCTTATCGGATAAACCCTGGAATGTAAGCATGATCAATGGCAAAGGTTGCTTCTTGAACGTATCATCACCATGGCCGTAATATTTCTTCAGGAGCGTTTGCTCGTCATGAACTGTTCTCTTGGCTTGTTGGTATACATGGGTAGTACGGGGAGTTCCGAAATCGAAGTTCTGAGACATCAATTGCTTGTTATTATCCGAAGCAGAAGCAATCGATCTTTGATGCAGGAGATTTCCATCGTATGGAACACTGATCTTGTGCTCCTTTCTCTTGACCGTCTTGTAAGTGGCCAAAAAGGTGTTTTCACACCACTCCAAGGCATAGTTCAAAGTGTTGAACAACTTGATGCTATGATCGTCACTTCTGCCATCCCACAAGCCGGCATCTCTCAAACCTTTAATGATATCATCTTCTTCAATAACCGAAGAAATTATCAATTGGGTGTTGAATTCGTTGGTCAAGTTCAAAATTCTTCTGAACCCTTCAGCAGCAGAGAAATCAATCGAACTTACTCCCTTCATATCAATGATCAAGAATTTGATTGGATTCAAATCATAAATTTCATCTTCGAATTTTCTTCTGATGGACTTTTCGACTCCACCAATCGATCCGAAAAAGACAGTTCCTTGCAATTTGATTACACAGATTTGTTTACCGACGTTCTTCAAGAACTCTTGTTGCTTAGGATGTCTCAAGACAGTAGATCTAGCCACATTACCCGAGTAAACACCTTGAACAACGGGGCTTCTGGCTGCCTCGACCACAAACGAAAGACAGGCCAACAAAATACCCACGAGAATACCAATCACGAAATCAAAAGCACCCATGGTGACCACAATGATGATCACAGTGGTATATTCGATTTTTCTCAATCTGCCGTAAGTATCGTAGATAGCTTCCTTCAACAATTCGTAACCCAATAAATAGATCAAAGAGCCGACCACACAAACAGGAATGTAGCCGATAACACCAGGACCAGCAAACATGACGGCAGCGGTTGCAACGGCCAAAAGAACACCGGCCAATCTTTCATCGGCACCGGCTCTAATAAATAAAACGGAGTTAGTATAGACAAGATAATTCTGGATCGAGCCCACTAATCCGGACAAGGCATTCGAATAGCCATGAGCCACCAATTCCCGATCAACATCGAATTGGTCCATTCCAACCGTGACTGCCAAGGCAGGCACGTTGATGGGTACATGCAAAATGCCAAAGAAGGTCAATGCTAACATTGAGGGCAATTGTTTGAGAATACACCACCAGTCGACCAAGCCAAACTTGTACAAGCTGTAGAAACCGTACCATGGCTGGTTGTCTTCCACGGCGGGGAAAACCCAACCGTAATCTCTGGCGATTTTCAAGTTCCAAGAAGGAACGACAAGAACGATAAGATGGAATGCGGCGAACACTGCGATGAAAAAGAGTGGCACAAGCAAGGTGTTGTGGTACTTGTGCTGAAGACCAATCAAGACCACGGTCAAGAATAATGGAAGCGTCCACTCACTGATGGTGATATAGTTTTGGAAGAGATACTTGAAGGTTGCGAGATTATACTCCAAACCTCCTTCCAAACGGGACGAAACCTCGATACCGGTGGCAATCAAAAAGTAACCAACACCTCCGATACATCCCACGAGAATATGTCTGGGGAAGAAACCGACCAATGCACCCAATTTGCACTTGCCTAGTAAGAAAAAGACCAATCCGGTCACAATCGAGGAAACGGCATAAGTGGTGATGGTAGTCGCAATGATGGCGTCTTGGTCAGCACCAGACATTTCAGCCACAATCGATAAGGCCATTGAGTGGAAGAAAGGAGTGACTTCGATCATTTCAGACCCAATACCCGATTTGAAAGCAGAGCCTCCTAAGGAGTACACCAATTGCGAAACGATACATGACATGTAGAACATGGATAAACCGGCTGGAGCGAGCGACGAGAAGACGGCCTCGCTGACTGGGAACATGATCATCCCGTAAGAAAGACCATCAAGAATGTTCAAAAGCGTTCCTAAAAAGACAGCCGGGGTGAACTGGATAGGCTTGACGATGTACTGGTGGAGCAACGATGGCTTTTTAGCAGAATCGTTGTGGGGAGGACTCATGGAGCCAGGGTCTGGCAAACCTGCTGGAATGGGCAAAGCACTCTCCAAATCATCGACATAGGGCTTGTGCTTGGTTGCAACCAACGGAGTCGAAGCGCTTTTGGGCGAGTCGGTGTATGCTTGGCCCTTGATGGGTATAGGTGGCGAAGAGCTGACGGAGCCTGGATTGGCGTAGTCGTAGTCATAGACGTCGTCTTCGTAGTCTTGACCGGAGTTATTATCATCGTCAGTCACACCGATATTGGCCAAATTGGCGGTTTGTTCATGGACCTTGACGCCGGAAAACACGGTGGGCGAGTTGAAGGTGATGCTTGGTCTCTGCATACTGACGTAGCTTCTGCCTCCGAAGTCGAAGGGCAGTGGACTCATGCTATTTTGGAAAGACCCGGCAAGAGCACCAGAAATGGAGAACTTCCTCTTATTGGTGGATTCTCCACTGTCTGGAGTGAGCTGCCCTGCCGCGTCGATGTTCAAGGGTCTACTCTTGTCTGGGGAGTAGTGACTGCTCATTGGAGATGGTAGTCTGGGATTTTAGATGAGGAATGCAATTTGGCAGTATATTCCAGGATAAGGTGGAAGGATGCACGGGAAAGAATGTGGCACAGGAGTGGGGGCGTTTGCAAAACGAGACTCTAGAGTTTATTTGAGCCACAGGGCTTGTGGAAGAAAGTCTATGAGTAGAGAAAGCACGCCGAACTCGTCAGGACCCTAGGAGTGGTGAAATAAATCCTTCCACTTTTGCAAGCTTATGCTCGCGTTCGAGCTGCTTACGTAACTGCGGCTTTAACTTTGCGATACCAGCGCAGGGCGCAAGACAGAGCGAGATAAGTGAATGCCAATAAGATGCGTCGCATAACCTTCGACGCTTGATAGGTACAAGATAAGGCTCCAGGGAACAGCAAGTTATATACAGTAGAGCACGAGGGATGTGGGAGATAGACGAAATATAGAAGGAATAGAAAGATTGCTACGACTATCTATTAATTGCCTCGGAGGTGGCGTCGAGTGTGGGCAGCTAGTGGCATCTGTGCGTGCGGTTTTATGCCGGCATTCGACATCAAACCGTGCGAAGGCACCAGCACAATTGTGGTGATTGTTAGGGAAAGCACACACGAGTGCTAACAATACCGCGAGGCTCTGGCGAGACGAGGCCATCGTCTAGCGGAGGGGCGTGGAGCTTGAGGCTTTTTGGGCTTTTACAATAGTATTGGCTACAGGTGTGCAATATGGTGTGAAAGCTATCGTACCTGTATTAGGTAAGGTATCCGCCCTGTCCAGCTTCCGCTGCGGAACGGGGTCCAATAATCGCTTACATCGGTAGGCTCTGACTGCACATAGGGATCCAATAATCGCTTACATGGTTAGGTTCCGACTGCACATGGGGACCCAATAGTCGCTAATTTCAATGGATAAGACTGGGGACCCGGGTCACGTGATGCGACGCTATTATTGGGCAAGAGCGTGCGCACCTGATTATGTACAATTTCTACGTCATTATTGGAAGAGGTGGGAAGAACATGAAGAAATTGGATGCAAATTGGAATTTTGAGAAAAACAAAAAACAAGAGAGTATTTAGAATCACTTCTTGAGTATGTAAGCGTCTTTTTTCTCTAATTATTGGTCCAAGGGCTCCTTCTTTTTAGCATCTAGATATAATTTCGGTTTCCGCACGACCTGACAAAGCATCACCCGTCCGGGTAACTTTACTGATCTTACAACGCGGTTAGCTCTGACTCATTGCCGTTTTGGGCCAATCCCCATACGGTCTGAAAATTTTCACAGTTTAAATCGACCCTTTCTTCCTCTTCTTTCTTTCTTTCATCTATTCCTTGCTACAGATGATTCTTCAATCCATCATCAGTAAGTCTATCCCAAGACTTACCAAACCTGCACAGTTCTCGACCTGGAGTCGGTTGAAATCGTCGCAAGTGTCATACGCTGGTGCTGAATTGTTAAAGAAGTTTAATGACGACAACGCCCAAAAATTGGTCGATGTCTCCAAGGTGTTAGTCATTGGATCCGGTGGTTTGTCAATTGGACAGGCCGGTGAATTTGACTACTCTGGATCGCAAGCCATCAAGGCTTTAAAAGAAGCCAACAAGAAGTCGGTGCTTATCAACCCCAACATTGCCACTAATCAGACCTCGCATTCGTTGGCGGACGAGATCTACTACCTTCCTGTTACTGCTGAATACATCACTTACATTATAGAGAGAGAGAAACCGGACGGAATCTTGTTGACCTTTGGTGGTCAAACCGGGTTGAACGTTGGTGTCAAATTGGACAAAATGGGTGTCTTTGAAAGATATGGTGTCAAGGTTTTGGGTACACCAATCAAGACCTTGGAGACCTCTGAAGATCGTGACTTGTTTGCTCAAGCATTGAAGGAAATCGACATTCCTATTGCTGAGTCTATTGCTGTTGAAACCGTCGATGATGCCTTGGCTGCCGCTGAAAATGTCGGTTACCCTATTATTGTCAGATCCGCTTATTCTTTGGGTGGTTTGGGTTCCGGATTCGCTGCCAATCCCGAGGAATTGAAGAACTTGGCTTCGCAATCCTTATCGTTGGCACCACAAATCTTGGTTGAAAAATCCTTGAAAGGCTGGAAAGAAGTCGAATACGAGGTTGTTCGTGACAGAGTCGGTAACTGTATCACTGTGTGTAATATGGAAAACTTTGATCCTTTGGGTATCCACACCGGTGACTCCATTGTGGTTGCACCTTCGCAAACCTTGTCCGACGAGGAGTATCACATGTTGAGATCTGCTGCTATCAAGATCATCAGACATTTGGGTGTTGTGGGTGAATGTAACGTGCAATACGCCTTGCAACCAGACGGATTGGACTATAGAGTTATTGAAGTCAATGCCAGATTATCCAGATCTTCGGCCTTGGCTTCCAAGGCCACTGGTTATCCATTGGCTTACACCGCCGCCAAAATCGCTTTGGGCCACACATTGCCCGAATTGCCTAACCCTGTCACCAAAACCACCTCTGCCAACTTCGAGCCTTCTTTGGACTATATGGTCACCAAGATCCCTAGATGGGACTTGGCCAAGTTCCAACACGTCAAGAGAGACATTGGTTCTGCCATGAAGTCTGTGGGTGAAGTTATGGCCATTGGTAGAAACTTCGAGGAATCGTTCCAAAAGGCAATCAGACAAGTTGACCCTTCGTACATTGGTTTCCAAGGTGACCACTTTGAAGACTTGGACTTCGAATTGGCCAACCCTACCGATAGAAGATGGTTGGCCGTGGGTCAAGCCTTGTTGCACGAAAACTATACTGTTGACCAAGTGCACGAGCTCAGTAAGATCGACAAGTGGTTCTTGCACAAGTTGATGAACATTGTTAACATGTACAGAGAATTGGAAAGCGTTGGATCTTTGGAAGCTATCAATAGTGACCTCATGAGAAGAGCCAAGAAATTGGGTTTCTCCGACAAGCAAATCGGCTTATGTGTGGGTGCAAAGGAAATGGAAGTCAGAACCGTCCGTAAAGATTTCGGTATCATTCCATTTGTCAAGAAGATTGACACTTTGGCTGCTGAATTCCCTGCTAACACCAACTACTTGTACACCACCTATAACGCCACTTCTTCCGATTTGGACTTCAACGAAAACGGTACCTTGGTTCTCGGTTCCGGTGTCTACCGTATTGGTTCCTCCGTCGAGTTCGACTGGTGTGCTGTTTCCACCGCCAGAGCCTTGAGAGAGTCCGGCAGAAAGACCATCATGATTAACTATAACCCAGAAACCGTTTCCACCGATTTTGACGAGGTCGACAGATTGTACTTCGAAGAGTTATCTTTGGAAAGAGTCTTGGATATCTACGAGTTGGAAACCGCGCAAGGTGTGGTTGTTAGTGTGGGTGGCCAATTGCCGCAAAATATCGCGCTCGACTTGCAAAAACAAGGCGCCAAAGTTTTGGGTACCAACCCAGAGGACATCGATAAGGCCGAAGACCGTCACAAGTTCTCGCAGATTTTGGACTCCATTGGTGTTGATCAACCAAAGTGGAAGGAGTTGACTTCGGTTCAAGAAGCTGAGGCCTTCGCCGAAGAAGTGGGCTACCCTGTCTTGGTCCGTCCTTCTTATGTTTTGTCTGGTGCCGCCATGTCTGTCATCAACAGTAAAGGTGAATTGGATGCTAAGTTGTCCAACGCCTCCAAGGTTTCCCGTGACCATCCCGTCGTGATCTCCAAGTTCATCAAGGGAGCCCAAGAAATCGATATTGATGCCGTTGCCGCCGATGGTCAAGTTTTGGTCCACGCTGTTTCCGAGCACGTTGAAAACGCCGGTGTCCACTCTGGTGATGCCACCTTGGTGTTGCCACCTCAAGGCTTGTCCAAGGAAACTTTGGCTAGATTGAAGGAGATCGCCGACAAGGTCGCTTCTGCCTGGAAGATCACTGGTCCATTCAACATGCAAATCATTAAGACCGATGCCGACGAATTGAAGGTTATCGAATGTAACATCAGAGCCTCCAGATCCTTCCCATTCGTCTCCAAGGTTTTGGGTACCAACTTCATTGATGTGGCCGTCAAGGCTTTGATCAAGGAAGGCGTTCCTCAACCAATCGACTTGATGAACAAAGACTACGGCTACGTTGCCACCAAGGTTCCACAATTCTCCTTCACTAGATTGGCCGGTGCCGATCCATTCTTGGGTGTTGAAATGTCTTCAACCGGTGAAATCGCTTGTTTCGGTAAGGACTTGGTTGAAGCCTACTGGACCTCCATTCAATCTACCATGAACTTCACCGTTCCTCAACCGGGCCAAGGCTTGTTGTTCGGAGGTGACTTGACCAACGACAAGTTGGGTAACGTCGCAAAGACTGTCAGCGGATTGGGCTACAACTTTTTCGCAGCCTCTGCTCCTGTTGCCGAGTACTTGAGCAAGTACGTTTCGGAACCAGTCGATATCCTTGATTTCCCTAAAACTGATAAGAGAGCCTTGAGAGAGATTTTCCAAGCCAACAAGATCAGCGGAGTGATCAACTTGGCCAAGGCCAGAGCCGAAGATTTATTGGACGAAGACTACGTCATGAGAAGAAACGCCATCGACTTCGGTATCGCCTTGTTCAACGAACCTAACACTTCGCAATTATTTGCCGAATGTTTGAAGGTCAAGATTGGCTCGAAGCAACCATTCGACAAGATTCCGGATGAAGTTGTGGTTCCAGCCGAAGTCCAAAGATGGAGTGAATTCATCGGTGGTAAGCCGGTTTGAGCTTATCATCTGATCTCGATCAGAAAACCTTTATAGACCTTTGATGTGTATGAAATAATGTATAAAATAGATTCTAATCCAGTATTATGCTTGAATTATTGTACAAAAAAGACTCTAATCAAGCATCATACACAGTACAAAATAGATTACTATCCCATTATCATGCTTGAATACACTCCTATCTCAGTATCATGTTTGAATACTGTATAAATAGACCCTGATTCCAGCTTTATGCTTGAATTAATGCATGAAATAGATTTCTAAATTCCAGCGTGATGCCTGGAATTGCAACCGCAATAGCCGAATCGGACTTTAAAGATGCGAAAAAATACTTTTTACTTTTTTCACGTATTGAAGGGTCTATCAGATCCACTGAAATCCGTTCCGTGGCTTGGCCGATGAAAATTTTTTTTTCTTGGGGATGAGGCAATACGGTACCTCATCGCTTGGTGTTACTGGGTTATGGAAAACATAGACCGCAACACAGATGAAAGTAAAATTGACAAGGTGGTTATAACGGGAATAACGGCAAAATAGCGCGCAAGGCTTCCAACGATGAAATTATCATATGCAGAAGAATGCCATTAATAAGGGCTTAATAAGAGGAATGTACATATTAATTAAAAATTTTTTTTCTTGAAGTATCAACGGGTAAGACCGCTGGCCCATCTGATTATAAAAATTGGGGTTATTGCATGTACGCGAGCCGGTTTGTAACGTAAAGGATCACAGCCTTGTTCCAGAAAAGACTTGGCTCGATCTTTCAGTGAGTCACTTACGTGGGAAATAAGGCATTTGAACAGTCTTTAAAAGCAGTTTTTGCAGACAGAAATAGGCTAGTACTTGGAGTGTCACCTTCGTCCCGTCTACGTTTGCTTCTCCGAAAGAAAATGCCCCCTCTTTAAAGTTCGCTGTAAAACGTAAATGCAGGGTTGCGGTTACAAGCGCTGCGGACCAAGACATGTTCCTATTGTTTTGCCAGTAACTGCTAGCACATTAAGGTTTGTGCTCCGCCCAATTGAGTCAATTATTACGAGGCCGGTTTGTAGTCGGGACGAAATTAGGCCTATAGCGCCCAGGAACTCGTTTCTTTTGAGATGAAATCGCCGAAGCCATTCGGCTGCACTCACTATATAAAAGCGCAGGGTTCTGCGTTATCTTTTCCATCTCCCTCAACCGTTTACAGTCAATGTCTCAACCGACCGCTGCGCAAGAGACCAATGTGCCCGCTCAGGGCACCCTTGATAACGCAAGCTTCAAGGAAGGTAACTCACAACACTCCTACTCTGCTGACGAAGCTACTGTTCCAGTTACTCGCAAGTCGCTCGGAATCAGAAAGGTGGAGTTGTTGAACAAGCAATATCACACCCCAGTTTACAGAGTGATATTTTTCATTTGCATCTTCTTTGTGGCTTACTGTTACTCGCTTGACGGAACTCTTCGTGGATCTCTCCAAGCTTACGCTACCAGTTCCTATTCCAAGCATTCTCTTCTTTCCACTGTCAATGTTATTAAGGCAGTGGTGGGTGCTGCTGCCCAGCCTACTTATGCCCGTTTGTCCGATAAATTCGGTAGATTGGAATTGATCGTGATTTCGATCATCTTCTACTCGATGGGTACGGTGATCCAGTCCCAGGCCTACGATGTCTACAGATTCGCCGGTGGATCGGTGATGTACCAGATTGGATACTCCGGTGTCATCATCATGCTTCAAATTGTGATTGGTGACTTCTCCAACTTGAACTGGAGATTGACGGCATCGATGGTTCCTGCCTTGCCCTTCATTATCAACACCTGGGTTTCTGGTGACATTCTTAGTGATATGGTTGCAAAATACTCCTGGAACTACTCCATTGGTATTTGGGCCTTCATCTTCCCCTTGTCGTGTGTTCCATTGCTCGCTTGTTTCGTCCATATGTTGATTATGGCCCGTAAGACCGAAGAATGGGCTCAATTGAAGGAGGAGAAGAGACTTCACCATCAAGAATTGCACGCCGGGAAGTCTAAATTCCAATTCTTTTTGTCCGAGTTGGTGGAACTCTTCTGGAAATTGGATGTTGTTGGTATTCTTTTCGTGATCTGTGTCTTTGGTTTCATCTTGGTTCCTTTGACCATCGCCGGTGGTGTTCACGAACAGTGGAAGAAGGGTTCTACCATTGCACCATTGGTTATTGGATTTGTCTTGATTCCTGCCTTCGTGGTCTGGGAAGGTAAGTTCGCCCGTTTCCCAATCATGCCATTGCCTCTTATGAAAGACCGTGGTGTCTGGTCTGCGCTCCTTATCGGATTATTCATCGATTTCGTCTGGTACATGCCTAATGACTTCATGTATACCGTGCTTGTGGTCGGTATGCGTGCCAGTGTCAAGGCAGCCTCCAGAATCACTTCGCTTTACTCTTTCGTCTCTGTGATTGTGGGTCCTCTCTTAGGTTTATTGGTGGTTCGTTTCCGTAACTTGAAGGTTTTTATTATCTTCGGTACTGCTTGTTGGGTCGTTGCCTTGGGATTATTGTTCCATTTCAGAGGTGATAACGATGGTGTTGACAGTGAAAAGTACTTGAACGGTGTCATTGGTGCCTTGTGTCTTATGGGTTTCGGTGCTGGTTTCTTCACCTACCCAACCCAAGTCTCGATCCAGTCTTGTACTAATCATGAGTACATGGCCATCATGACCGCCCTCTACTTGGCCTCTTACAATATCGGTTTGGCCTTGGGTGCCAGTGTCAGTGGTGCCATCTGGACCAACAAGATGTATCCAGCAATCTTGAAGGAATTCACCAAAGCTGGCCTTGACCCAGCAGGTGCTCAAGAAGCTTATGCTGCACCATTGACTTGGATCACAACTAATGTGTGGGGTACGCCACAAAGAATCGCAGTCGTTTTGGCTTATGCTCATGTCCAGCGTTACTTGTGTATTGCGGGCTTGGTCTTATGTTTCCCACTTATGTTCTTCACTTTCTTCTTGAGAGACCACCGCTTGCCTTCTATCCAATCTTTGGAACTCGAAGGTGGTGACCACAAGGAAGTTGTCGTGAACGACTACGACGATGACGTGATCCTCAGAAAGATCAAGGGCTTGTTCAAGAAGAAGTCTGCTAATTAAACCAGAGAAGTCTAATGAGGCTTGAAGAAATTTACAAATATGGCTTGAAGAAGTCTGATACTAATAATTAATGAATGCACCCATGCGAGTTTATATAATTTCAATAATACTAATACTAATGTAACTATTTTCTTTATTAATTTAACCCTATATTATCGAATCAGGTTATCGTAGAGATCATGATTTTTGGATAAAGACGAAGGATTGACGGGATTTGTCGGCATGTTTCGAATCATAGTGTGGGGAACTGTCGGAGTCCTCAACCCTCAACAGAATCCGAGGAAATTGCGAAATAGTTATAATAGATTACAAAGCGGTATGAATAATTCGCCACAAGCGGGCGAGTGTGGGAAATGCATTCTAGCGTGACAGTTAATCCCGCAAGCATTCTAGACAACCGCAAATCAACGTTCCTCCCTTAGATATCGGAACGCTGTCGACATTTAGTTATTGATCATCGGTAATGCACAAGATAAGCCTGTTCGCTTAATCGAGATCCATTGAGCCGTATTGAAAGATCAACTATGTTTGAACTAAATTCACCTGATTCTTAGTGGGTCAACTTTGGTACGATTCAACAATAATTCGCGTTTTGAGAGGGGTTTTGCTCTTATAAGGTCATTCTTGAGTAGATCCCCTCAATTAGCGCTGCGCCAATGACCTGTACAAAAGTATGGAGTAATAATGACTTATTAGCGGGTTATCAGCTATGATGTATTCCGCTTCGAAATGCCGTTTTTGGTGGCACGCCTCAAACGGTCAAAAATCTATTAGTGTCCTCCCCCACCGGAATCACCTTACTATTGTGGTTTGCTGCAGCAGTTTGAGACCGATAATGTGCGATAGCCGCGCAATTCCATTTTCGGAAGACAGCTTTCAATCAACGCCGATAGACACCAACTAGCGCTATTGCCCCTCATTTCGATAAGCCCCACCAACAGGAAATACCAGTTGTACTAAAATGTGCTTATCTGCATAATTTAGCTGCAATTAGTGGCTTAGTTTTGTTTGGATCAGCTCAGCGCTCATATAAATTGCAATCTTTTCGACGTCTAAACTGACACCTACATCGGAGAAACCCCAGCAACATGTCTGAAACTCACCGCATAGACAAAGAAGCGCAACTACCACTAGACTCTTTAAACGTACCTGGGACCATCCATCTTATCGATGTGGAAGGTCATTTACAGGTGAAGAAAGACCGTGGTGATATTATCTTGCAGCCACAACCGAGCTCCAACATCAATGATCCATTGAGATGGAGTAACCGCAAGAAATGGTTACAGTTTGGCCTACTTTGGATCTGGTATGTATATTCTGAGAAAATCGTGATCAACATCTGTCAAGTTGTTCAATATTAGTATTCCAAGTTGTGAAATATGATCATGCTGTCAAAAATTCTGTCAAATTCTTATTGTTCAATACTAACATTCAGGTCTTTCGTTCTAGCTGCTACAGTCGGGTTCACCGGGCCTCTTTGGGCCATTTGGCTCAAGGACCTCAACACAAACTATACCGAGCTCAGTAATAGCAATGCCCTCATTTTCTTAGGACTTGGTCTCGGATGTCTTTTCTTACAACCTACTGCGCTTAAGCTTGGAAGACGGTGTGTCTATCTTTCATGTACTATTTTGGCGATCGTGGCTCTTGCAATCGGTTCTAGAGCCACCAGCATGACGTCAATGTACATCTTCAACTTACTTTCAGGAATTTCCGCCGCTCCTGTGGATTCCCTTGTGGAAATTTCATCTACCGATGTCTTCTTTGTGCATCAAAGGTCCACCGCTATTTCGCTCTTGATTCTTGCTTTATACGCTGGTAACGATCTTGCCCCTGTGGCCGCTGGTTACATTGCCACTAATATGGGATGGCGCTGGACGTTTTACATCCAAATCATCATTTACGCTGTGATGCTTGTTGTGTTTTACTTCTGCTTGGAAGATAGCACTTTCACCAGAAAGAATCATCTGAGTGATTTGGAGGCCGAAATCTTGAGAGAAATCACTTCAAGAACCTCTCAAATGCCAGCAATCTTAAGCGACAAGACCAAGGATCATGGAGCAGTAGTCAGCATCAATGATGCCAGTACTACTTCCGACGACTCCCTGATTGACGATTCGATTCCAAAGAGAACCTACAAACAAAAATTGAGACTTTTGGAGCTTGAATACAATGATAAGAGAAACTGGATCACCATCTGGTATAGACCATTCTTATTAGGAAACATTCCTGCTTTCATTTTTGGTGGTATTCTTTATGGGGCCCAAATGATGTGGTTGTCGTTACTTAATGTTACCCAGTCATCTATCTACTCGTCACCTCCATACAGTTGGTCTGCAAATTCTGTGGGATTGACCAACATCGCTGCGTTTGTGGGAAGTGTCTTCGGTATGTTCTACGGTGGTAATTTTGTCGATTGGTTGGTAATCAAGTTGGCAAGAAGAAACAAAGGTATTCTTGAACCCGAGTTCAGAGTATGGGCCATGATAGTGCCAATGATCCTTAATGCTGCTGGTATTCTTGCCTACGGTTTGGGTGGTGCTACTGGTGCTTCCTGGCCTATATCGACAGTACTTGGCCAAGGGTTCCTTGGATTTGCCATGAGTTCTTCCGGTGCCATTTGCTTGGCTTACGCAGTTGATAGTTACGACAAGGTTGCCAGTGAAGGTTTGGTTTTGATGCTTTTCACCAGAAATATGATTGGGATGATCTTCACATTTGCCTTCCAACCTTGGTTAAATGCTTGTGGCTTGAGCTTGTTGACCTGGTTGTTGTTCATGTTGTCGTTGATCATCAACGGAACCTTTATTATTATTGTCTTCTTTGGCAAGAGGTTCAGAAGATCGACAATAGAGTGGTACGACAAGGTTGCGGATCCTAGCTTTGGTGCTTTCAGAGCTTAGTGAATATTCACTAAGTCAACTTGAGTTGAAGCCGAAGGTGAGTGAAATATTTATGGTCAATTTGAGTTGAAGCTGGATGATGAATTGATTTCATCTTTCGGTCTTTCTAGGACTTTACCGTTTAATTCTTTATAATATTTTTAAATTTAGCTAGAGCTTATGAGATGATTGAATCACTTGAACGCTAGTAAGTCTATAGAGCGTGTATCATGATTCTCACTTGAATAATTGAATAATTGAAGAATGATCATGGTTCAATTGGATGTTTCAAGTATGATTACGGTTCACTTCGATATAAATTTACAGTCATTAACGTTAGTTCACCTGGAAATTAAGTATATACGTAAAGCAAATTAGAGAACACTCCATTGTCTACAACAAATCCTCTTCGTCCTTCTCAACCACACTATTCTTGATCTTCAACAACAATTGCGTTTTCAACTTGTCCAATTTGGAGAATTGATCATATTCGAAAACCTTATCACTGAAACCTTGGACGTCTCCTTGGTCAATTGCCTCGAAAATGTCCTTGACCAAACCGTACTCTCTGGTTTGCTCCCAGCTTGGATCATCCTCAAGGTATTGCTGAGACTTCTTGTGGGCTTCAATCACATCTTCCAAGCCCAAGGTGCACAAAACCAGCTTCAAGAAGTAGTCCTTCAAGTTCCATCTGCTTAACGAGCTGTTCTTCAGCTGCTTGATGATGGTGTCGTACAACTCCACCGCCTTCTTGTAGTTACCGGAAACAGCAGACAAATCAGCACACTTCAAGTAGGACTTGTTGGCCAAGGCTTCGGCGTGGTCGGTGGTGAAGTAGTCACCGGCTTGCTCGTAAGCCTTGATGGCGTTTTCGTTGTCGCCGACAGACTCGTAAAGTTCGGCCAAGTCACCTGTGAAATTGGCGGCTCTTCTGAATTGACCGTTTTGAGTGAGGAAGATGTGGATTGCCTTCAGCAAAGCAGTGATGGCTTCGTTTGGCGACACGCCCTTGTAGCACTTGTAGGCTTCGATGAGGTGGTTGGCGACATCGTTGTGGTTGCCCAAGGACTCCTGGATGTCGGCAGCCTTGACGAATTGTTGACCCGCCGAGTCGAACTCCTTTCTCAATCTGTACTGGTTGGCGGCTTGGATGTAGAGATCGGTGGCTTCTTCCATTCTGATGGACTTGGAGGAGCCGGAGATGAAGGAGAAGAAGCCCAGCTGGGGCTTGGTGAGCTTGTCGGCTTCTGCTATCAATGAACGGGGATCAGACATGACTGAGGTGTGATGCTAGATTGGAGATGTTAATGCGGACTAAAAGTACGCGGAGACTACGCGGAGACTCGCACTTACACCAGGGCGATTTAGCGGTAGGAGAGAGACTAGGAAGAGAGTGAGAAGAAAGATAGATAATGAAACGGAGTAAAATAGGGAGAATAGTTCATATGGAGATATTGGAATGTATAGGATAGGCATATATACTACTGGGGGAAGTCTTCTTCTTCAAGACTGAGTGTAGTTGGATTTTTACTGTCTTTCTATAATTATTCTCCCACTGGGCTAGCGAGAAGTGCGGCAGTCCTGTGGTCTCTAAATCTAAATTACGCGCTGCTATAAACACAACATGTCTGATACTAAAGCCCGCCACGAAGACTCCACGGAAAAGATCCGTTTCGAGAGACTCCAGCTAGTCTGTCGAAAGGCCTTGGAGCAGGTGATCAAGAAATCGTTGGATATCGAACAAATCAAAGAATGCTACCCTACAATCACAAAGAATGAAGACGGTCAAAAAACGCTAGAAACAGCTCGGAGTCAAATCATCAAATTCTGGCACTCCAGCTCCATGAAAGAGTTCGAATTGATCTTCGAAGAGCGTGGTATCGAATCGAAACTCGATGATCTCGATGAAATCATCCAGGTGGCTCAGCGCCGTAAAGATAGTCATGTTGAACATCCAGCCAATATCGACAAATTGAGCCCCAAGGAGATAATAGAGGCCACGATCTTGAGTGGCTCAGAAGAGTCGCTAGACAACCTCAATATGATCTACAACCAATTGTGTGTGGATAACGCAGAATTGTACGAGGAACTCCAAGAATTGGGTAAAACCAGCGCGGAGATCAAGGGGGATATCGAAAGTCTGTTAGAGCTGTTGAAGAAGGAGGTGGAGGTTTTGGGCAAAGATTTGCGGTTGGACGACTTGATGAGTGAACTAGAGCCAATATAGGAAGATTTCGAGAAGGATGGAACTGTCTTTCGAAGATGACAGCTAGAAAGAAACTGAAACCTCCTATGAATGAGAACTTTCTATGGGAAAGCTTCTACAAACAGAAAGTCCTATGAAAGAAGACTTTCAATCAACAACCTTCTATGAAAAGAACTTTCTATGGACGATTATCTCTTACAACAGGCAAGTCCCGCCTACTATATCGGATTGGCTTACGACTCTCGTTACATCTTATGACCTTGATGTGCCGAAACCATTCAATCCATTACAATTCCACTACAACTTTCAGGTCTTGGAATAACGTGTATTCTAGTGTATAATATATGTACAAGTAATTATGACTTCTCTTGGAGAATCTCATGGTTCTTTTTGGCCAACTCGTTGTATTCAGCAACTCTCTTTTGCAAGTCAGCAATGGCATCCGCCTTCTTCTTTTGTTTCTCAGACAACTTGATCAATTGCTTGTCGCCCCAGATCTTGAAGTCTTGGAAGTATTGTCTGCCCATGTTGAATTCTCTGGTGATGACATCATCAGTCAAACCCAACTTGGCGATGGTCAAGTAGTAAACCTCGGGCTTGTCCTTCTTCAAGTATTTCAATAATCTTTGTCTATGCTGCACTAACTCACGCACGATTTGTATATGGTCTTTGTCCTTTGGGTTTTGCTTGACGTGGTCCATTCCGAAGTGGATCTTGACTGTCAAAATGGCGGCCTGCACTTCGGGAGAAGCGGTGTCACCTTCGTGTCTTTGGAACTCTTCTCTTGCTAACTTCATTGCCAAGGACTTCTTGTCTTGAGCGTTGGTGTTTCTGATGTTCAAGATCGTCAATAATGCTCTCTTCTTCTTTTCTTCGGTGTTTCTGATACTTTCGTTCAACACTTCGGTTCCCTTGGCCTTGTCCAAAGCGGCCTTTTCGGCACCGTATAATAACTTTTCGAACTCGGCTCTTTCATAACCGTAGGCCAAATGGGTACCTTGATCTTGGACCTCTTGTTTCACTCTGGCAACGAAAGCGTTGTTTTCGGCTCCCAAAACGGGGTCCACTTGGAACTGCACGTTTCTGGAAGAGTGCTTCTTGAAGTTGTTGACATCTCTGATGATTTGCTTCTTCAATCTGGTCTCTTTTCTTCTCAAGGTTCTGGCTTTTGATTTGGATGCGTCGGGGGATATGAACTGTTTGGCGGCAAGCTGCGGATTTATCTTGACGGCGCCGGAAGCAGTGGAGGCGGTGGAGTTCGCCACCACACGGGCCTGTGAGAATAGACGAACTGGTTGGAACATCACTTGAACTCAGAAGCTAGCTTTGGTTAATTCAGTTTAGTGAGTGAAAAAAATTTAGAGCCTGAGAGTGTAGTTTTTGCGGTTTGCGCACGACCTCTTATGAGTGAGAAAATAGTATACAATCTAGGATAATAGCACTGAGATCTCCACATTTCAGCAGTGAGTTTGTTTAGATAATGAAGGCTCGGCTCTATTCACTCTCCAGAAGATGGTACCCTCGAGAACCGAAAAAACTCAACGCGAATTTGCTCATCAATGAGGTCCATCAAGCGCTCTTTGACGCTCTCCCCCCATCACAGCCAGGCCCATCGCAGAGCCAAGTGCGATTGTTGATCGAATCGGAATACTTGGAGCGCGTTCTCTGGCATTTCTTCACCGAAGATGCTTCTTTGAGACACATCGAGCTCATATTGGTGATATTAATTGCAAAAGCTGAAGAAAACGGCATCTCTTCGCAATTAGGCCATTTGGTGAAACAACCCGAGTTCGACTTGTTGATCAACAGATTGATCCAGAGCACGCTGAAAGTGGCAGAACTGGCCAATTTCCGGTACTTGGGGCTTGTTTTACGCTTCATCGGTGTGCTAGTATCAGAATATGTTGAGGATGGGGAAATTGCAGCCAAAACAAAACTGCTACTCGATATCACTATTTGGAGTAATCTCCAAGATGTGAATTCATTGCTTGATGAAGAGACCAGAGAGGTATACGAAAGTCTGATTAGTGCTGTTCCATCAGACCAAAAACTGAAAATGGAGTTTCACATGAAAAATTCATGGATCCACAATATGATGATGACCTCTGCACAATTGCTAGTACAATCAGAATCCGCAAAATCTACCGAGTTCCAGTACTTTGTGGAAAATATTTTATGGGTTTCTACTGTTCTCTCGTGGAAAGGGAATAGCCATACCTACTTCAGAAAAATCTACGAAGCCACCCAATTTGGTTCATTCGTACTGTTGCATGCTAATAAGTTCAATGAACCCATGAGGATAGAAAAAATGTGTTACATCTTGGATTTACAAGAGTTTGGCCTGAAATATGAAACCACATCCTTCTTCGATATCTTTCAAGTTGCTTGCTTTTCGTTGTTCCCAGAAGTTTCTGAAGATGCAATCGCTTCTCTAGCATCTGCTGATAGTTTGGATCCCTCTATTCTAAGCACAGTTTTGGGCAAGTTGAATTCTGATCAGTTGGCGAGTCTTTTTGAAAAGACATTCCAATTAAAGTCGACCAATTTCATGTCTAATCGTTTCCAGATAGAAACGGGGAAAATGATACAACACATCTTCAAATCCAGACTATTCCATACCAACCCTACCCCAAACATGTTTTCCGATTATAGTGAAAACACCTTCGACTACTCATTAAGCTGTTCTAATTCTACCGAGTCTCCACTTAATATAAGCCCTGGAATTTTCCCAAGGCATTCAGATGCCTTCTCGAACGAGGACCTCAGCAATATCGCAGTACTTACAGAACAAGAGATCAGCAATCATCTATACAAAGTTCTCGAACGATTAGACATCGACTCGAAAATGAATTTCAAGGGAAAGGATCCGCACTGTTTCCAAATCAAAGAAGTCAAATCTCTTCAAGGGTCTGAATATGTCATAAATTTGAGCAAGAGCTTTGACGCTAATACTGATATCGTTGCTTTAATCGAACTCGTTCTTCCCAACAAATACGCCAGAGAGAAAAGAGTCCAGAATTATGGCTTTAACATGGTCAGACTCGGTCAAATAGCACGCTCAGATCAACCAAAATCGGTGACTGTGATCTGCCATGATTCCGCAAAATCCTTCGGAGAGAGAATCAAATATCTCATAGCGATTCCAAAGACCTTCAATATGGAAATGATGGAGTCTTTGGATCGACTTACTTCCTCCAATTCCAAGAACAGTGCGGATATTTTTAATATTATCGAGAATAAGCCTCATGAAATTGATGATAATTGTGCCGAAGAGAGCAAGAAGAGGAAAACAGGTCCAAACAATTCAACTTCGCAAGAAGATCTACTCTCCTCAATCCTTACCAACAACTATACTGTGATTAAGGCTCACAAATTCTCAGGATACGAACAGACTTTAATAAGAGCATTTAACGAAATCAAATCAGAAAGGTCAATCATTATTGCACCATCAGCAAGCTATGTGAGGAACCTATGTGAAAATCAAACAGCATCGAATGAGATCAATTATATCGGCTATGGCGTTGATCACGAGTTAAAGAGACTAGAAAGAAAAGCCCGCTCATGTATGAACTTGATATCACAATTTTTCGTGGATCCAGAAAATAAGAGAGAACTGCTTGATTTAAACTCTTTGGACTACTATGAGTTCCATATCAGGTCTGCTTGGAAGGAATATTTGGATAATTACAAGACGAATCCCGATGAAATATTACAAAATTACCCTTTCGCTGGAAAGAGCAAGTTCAAAAGCTTCAAGGAGATTGTACAGTCGCACACCACTCTTTTGCAATCGATCGAGTTTTTGAAGCTCATGAGCTCTATTTGGCTGAATAAGGGATTCAAATCAAATAGAAGGGAAATTTGGAACTATTTATTCCTGAAGTTCAATCCTATTATTTCTGCCGAAGACTTTGTTCGTTTCAAAACGGACCATTTCTTCAAGAATATATTTATTATCGGAGAAACACCTGCTTTGTTGCAATTGATTTCTCAAACCAACAGAGTAAACATCAAGCGAATGGTCATTGTCAATGGCTACTTGGCCAATTCTCACAAAGAAACGATAAGCTTGAATATGCCATCAAATGTTAGGAACGAGTTCGTTGCTGGTGCCCCTGAAAATAATAAAAATCTCAGACCCTTCAATGCAGGCTTCAAATATACTTCACAATTGATCGAGTGCAAATCCAGCTTGGAGGAAGCAGAATACTGCACAGCATTGTACCGATTCATGATACTGATAGGGTATCCAGCTTCATCTATTGGCATTTGGGTCTCTTCAGAAGAACAAAAAAATTTAGTTGTTGATTTACTTGAGAAAAGATCTGATAAACTGGAGAAAAAGGTACATGGTGATAATAAGCCTGAGAAAAGATCTGGTCAAGAAAATAGAGGTGATGGGTTAGATTTACCAAATATCGTTGTCAACGACTCAAAGCACACATTAGACTCCTGTGAGTATGCTATTATTGCTTTGGGAAATACTGGTTGCTACGCTGGCACACCAGGCAGATTGGGAAACTATTATTTGGGCCAAAGACAGTATTTATTACAGGCATTTGCACCCATTCCCGAAACTTCAACTTTGCAAATTTTCGAGGGTGAAACGTATAATTCCACCAAGAGGACTAGCTCTTACGAGTTGAGAATCGACAACTACACCCACTTGAGAAGAATAGCTGATGGCAACAGGGAGACCAAATCTAAGAAATGATAGTATATGGTATCTCACGTGTTGGAACGTCACGTGAGGTGCGCTAAAAATTTTCAACTTACATACCAAAATGCGTCTAAAGACTTCAAATAATCATCACCAAAATCAACATGCATAGAGCCTTATTTACCCCTTTCACCAGAGCAGTGGTTGCACGTGCAGCCGTCCGTCCTGCTTTGGCTGCAAGACCAGTTATCGCCATCCCAAAGATGGTTCGTTTCGCCTCCAACGAAGCTAAGCCAACTGAAGGCGATGCTGCCGCCGCCGAGAAATCAGAGGCCAAAGAAGCCGAAGCTCCTAAGGAAGAAGCCGAACAACAAGAAGTTGACCCAGCCGAAGAGTTCAAGGCCCAATTAGCCAAGAAGGACAAGGATTTAGCCGACATGAAGAACCACTACGCCAGAGCCGTCGCTGATTTCAGAAACTTACAAGAATCCACCAAGAAAGAAGTGCAAAAGGCCAAGGACTTTGCTTTACAGAAATTCGCCAAAGACTTGTTGGAGTCCTTGGATAACTTCAACTTGGCATTGAATGCAGTCAAGGAAGAGACCTTGACCACCAACGATGAAGTCAAGAACTTGTACGAGGGTGTCAGCATGACTCAAAGCGTTTTCGAAAAGACTTTGAGTAGACACGGAATTGAAAAGATCGATCCTATCGGTCAACCATTCGACCCTAACCAACACGAAGCCACTTTCGAGATTCCTCAACCAGATAAAGAGCCAGGAACCGTCTTCCATGTTCAACAACCAGGTTACACCTTGAACTCTAGAGTGTTGAGACCCGCCAAGGTCGGTCTTGTCAAGGATGTTGAAAACTGAGTCATGTCCACCTGTACATAACGACCCATTGACATGGTTAATTAATGAACTTAATGTTGCTTGTATATACATTTAATCAGAGGTCGCCGATGCCCGCCGGGTTTTCGCCTTACAAACTATAGAAGTGGAATTGTAGAACTGAAATTGGAGAGCTGGAATTGGAGAAGTGAAATTGCAGAGCTGGAATTTAGAACTGGAATAGTGATGGTATCACTAGATAGTTTTATGAGTGTCTAGTTGGTTGGTCAGCAATTACGTAAGCTTTGATAAACCCGATACCGGGTCCTAGATCGGCTTCTGAAGATAAAGGTGATCTGGTGCTTCCTAGTTGGGATTGCCGCTGATATGGCAACGTGACATGACTCATGTGCAAGATCGAATGTCGCACCTGCGTCATCGGGATAGTACATTGAGGCACTCAATTTCGATTAATTACTGCTCGACATAATCAGAGTTCACTGATAGGTTTTTGCTTGCTTTTGAGTTTGAGGTTCCTCATTGAAGCCATGCTAACTGAAAATATTAAAAAATTTTAAATATCTAAAATTACAATTTTTCTTAAATTATTAGTATCTATCAATGGATTATCATTAAATAAATTAATTCCAGAAAGTACAAGGTTGATTTATTGTTTCTAAGAAGATACAGAGGTGTTCCATATTATCAGCAATGCGCTATATATCATATAATATGTGAAGTTTGACAATAGATTGGTCTTATCGAGCTAGAAATCTCATTCTTTCACTTTCATAGTTCATTTTTTGTGTCACTTATTGCAATACCTGATCTCTAAAAAAAATGCATAAAGTCAAATGATCCTGTCCCCACACATCATCAGCATACTCAAGATAACTTCCCCTTTACCCCCAAGCTCTTATTTACCCAGTAGAGCCCAGCTCTCCATTCACCACTTACTTTTCCCATTTCCCGATTCCAGAGGTGCGACATTATGACTCTCACGTCTACCGCGCTTAACCTCCGCTATCACGTTCTCCAGACTAATCAGCCTGCAATTTTCACCCATCTTTCACACTTGATTTCTACTCTTTCATCATCAAAATGTTGTCTGCTGTTCGTCGTTTCTCCACTACTCCCGCCGCTCTCAAGTCCTTGAAAATCGGATTGATCCCCGGTGACGGAATTGGCCGTGAAGTGATTCCCGCTGGTAAAGCCGTGTTGGAAGCTTTACCATCCAAATACGACTTGCAATTCGAATTCGTGAACTTAGACGCTGGTTTCGAATTGTTCCAAAAGACAGGCACTGCCTTGCCAGACGAAACCGTCAGAGTGTTACAAGACGAATGTGACGGTGCTCTTTTCGGAGCTGTGTCGTCCCCCACCACCAAGGTCGCTGGCTACTCCTCTCCAATTGTGGCCTTGAGAAAGAAGTTGGGATTGTACGCCAACGTCCGTCCCGTCAAGTCTGTCGAAGGAATTGGCAGACCGGTGGATATGGTGATTGTGCGTGAAAACACCGAAGATTTGTACATCAAGGAGGAGAGAACATACAAGGCCGAAGACGGTACCAAGATCGCGGAAGCCATCAAGAGAATCACCGAGACTGCCACCACCAGAATCTCCAAGGTCGCCTACAACATCGCCTTGCAAAGACAAGCGATCAGAGACGCCTCTTCCGTCAAATCGCTCCACGAGAAGCCATCTGTCACTGTTACCCACAAGTCCAATGTGTTGTCGCAGTCAGACGGTTTGTTCCGTGAAACTTGTCGCAAGGTCTACGACGCCAACCCAGAAGCCTACGGCAGCATTGAGCACAAGGAACAGATTGTCGACAGTATGGTCTACCGTATGTTCAGAGAACCGGAGATTTTCGACGTCGTGGTGGCTCCAAACTTGTACGGTGACATTTTGAGTGACGGTGCTGCTGCCTTGGTGGGTTCTTTGGGTGTTGTTCCATCTGCCAATGTCGGAGACAATTTCGCCATTGGTGAGCCATGTCACGGTTCTGCCCCTGATATCGAAGGTAAGGGCATTTCCAACCCTATTGCCACCATCAGATCCACCGCTTTGATGTTGGAATTCATGGGCTACACTGAGCCAGCTGCCAAGATCTACGAGGCCGTGGATGCCAACTTGAGCGAGGACAAGATCAAGACCCCAGACTTGGGCGGCTCCTCTTCCACTCAAGAAGTCATCGATGATATCATCTCCAGATTTTAAGAAGTCTTTGATATCATATTAAATGAAATTTGATGATTTAAGAGATAAGTCATTAGTATTATTTCCAGATTTTAATTGTATGAAGGGAAATAGGCTTGAAAAGTCATGATTTCCAGAATGCATGGAACATAGAATGAACAAAAAGAGATCTAAACGATAATGTACATGTAATATAAAAACTGTAATACTATAATTTGGATGAAATTGAGCAGACATCAATTTTTGATGCTCAATATGCTGGGAACGCAGGTCCGCATTTTCTTGAAGTTTAATATGCTCGAAACGGTAGACCGTCTTTCTTTCTTGAAGTTTAATTTGCTTTAAGCGGCAATCCGTTCTTCTTTCTTTGAGCTCAATATGGCTTGAAACGCACATCAGAACGTTTTTCTTTCTTGTCTTTCTTGTCTTTCTTGTCTTTCTTATCTTTCTTGTCCTTCTTATCCTTCTTATCCTTCTTGTCTTTCTTATCTTTCTTTTCCTTCTTCTCCTTCTTTTCCTTCTTTTCCTTCTTTTCTTTCTTCTCTTTCTTCTCCTTCTCCTCAACAATTTCCTCTCCATCTTCCATTTCTTCATCCTCATCTTCATTTCCTGCTTCTGCTTCGCCTAACTCGTAAGGAAGTTCCCACAACTTAACATTGCCGTCCTCACCACACGAAAGAGCAGTCTTGGTGTACGGCACGACAATAAAGTCTCTGACGACTTCTTCGCCATGTGCTTGTGGGAACCACACTGGTCTGTTGAAGTCAAACTTCTCTGTCTTGGAGTTAAATGGGTACAATGATAACTTCTGCTGAGAGTTGGCACCGTAAGTAAGATACCCCGCTGGGTTCACGTCAACGACGTATTCACAGTCCGGCCACGAGGATCTGACATCGCCAAGACTGTGGGGTTGAGGTTCATGGGTGTCTTCGTAATTGGAATCGTTCAACTCGTAGAATGCCAATGTCTCCATATGAGACAAAACGGAGATTCTGGAGGAAGTGACGAAGTTACATGAATGAATAGAGGCGAAATTGATGACCTGGTGCAAAGCTTCGTCCTCATCTGGTTGGCTCAAGTCGTAAATGTTGACATAACCGTCTGTGGATCCAGACATCAAGTACTTTTCTTCTGTTGGGTGGAACTTGATATCGGTAATATCATCATGATGTGAGTCCACGAACGATCTCTGAGGTGTACTCATATTCCTGATATCCCAGATGTGTAGTTCGGCATCGCTTCCCGAAAGCTCGGTGCCTCCAGCGAGTAAGCCTCTGGCGCTCCCTAAGGATAAGTAGTTACCAGTGACAGATTGGGTAGACTTCCCCGTTCTTAAATCCCACAATTTGATCCCGTCCAAGCCACACGACGCCAAGGTGTTAGGATCGCATTGTTTGATCAGATTGATACTGCCGCTGTGGGCGCCAGCGATTTTCCAAAGCGGTCTATCCAGGAGGTTTTGCAACAGATAACTGGTGATAGAACCATCGGAAGACGAAGTGATAAAAGAGTGGTTATCTTCCAGAAGGAGAAGATTGAGGGTCCAGTTGTCTTTCAGTCCCGGTGTCCAGTTGTAGCGAGAAGTTGCTCTCATTTTTGGTGGTGATTAGCAGAGTTGGTGTTGCCTTGACTGAGAAATAAGCAGATGGCTGTAAACGTAAGCGCCGCGATGGGATGCGCACAAACAATCAAATAAATTAAGGTGAGCTTTTGAAGATTGAGATCATAACAACACCAGTGGAGAGAAAAACTGGCCCAAAACTGGATCGACAGTTGATTACTACGAAATTTTAAAAGTACCAAGTACACTTTGTTAAGCGCTTTGGCTCATTTTTGTTGATACACTTCTGACACGTTTCCACCATGAGTAGTATTGTCAAGAAGTCTACACATTTCACCCCTAAGCTCCGGAAGAAACCGTTGAAGAAAAAGGTCGAAAAACCACAGCTCACCCCTCCAGCCACTCAGGAACAGACAAAGGACCAAACCGAGATTTCCCCCGATGTTTCTACCGCTGAACTCACGCAGCCAAATTTGACGCCAGCACCTACCCAAGCCGTTACTACAACTGATGCACCAGGAATAAGCACACCAGAGGCTACGCAGATAGCGCCTCCTTTGAAAGAAATCCAAAATGACGGACGTAGAGCGAGCCAGGTGGCCGTGCTGTCCCCGTTGAAATCGTTCAATTTCAAGGTGGTACCCTCACAAGAGGACCCTGAAGATGTCGATCCCAAAGACTCAACGAAGAAGTTAGACCACCCAGAGTCAGACAACGACAAATACACCTCTGATAACGACATTTTCAAGGAAATGCCAAGAAGAAAATCATCTGTTCACCAGCGGAGGTTATCCGGTATAACCCCGCTACACAGAAACAGGTCTACGTCTATTTCAGTAGCAAGCGGAGGTTCGATTGGATCAGAAAACCAGGAAGACTATACTCCGGCTAAAATCGGGATCCCGCTGGCCAAAGCTGTGAAAAGAAGAAGATCACTGGCCGCTCATACCAGAAGTGCAAGTAAAAGAGCATCAGTGATAAAAGCCGCGTCTATTTCGATCCCCAAAGACCCTTCGCCTGTACCCGAAGAGGAGCAGGCCTCTATCGAAGGTTCTAAGGGCAATGTGATCAAGGATGCAGAAGGCGAGTATGTTATAGGGATTGATCCAAAGACCAAAAAATTATCCAAATTCAGACTCAGACCTGCTCTGGAATCCAAAGCCGATAACAGTGATAACGAGATGGACGAGCTCGACCTTGCTCCTGATAACTTAATCACCAGCATTACTAGTGTCCGTCAACTTCCAAGAGCCATCAAACAAGAAGACGAAGAGTTGTACCGTGATATCAATTTCGATATCAACGAAATGACAATGGCTGATCTTTGTAAGCCTACGTTGCCCATTGGACAAGTCAGCTCTAATTACGAATCGGTCAAGGCTGCCGAAGAGAAAATCAAGCAGAAGAAGGAAACAAGAAGAAAGAATAGGGAAAGAGCTAGAGTTGAACGTGTGCCATTAGAAGAGATTTTGGCCCAAAATGGTGAAATTGAAGACACAGAGGAGATGAAGAAGAAAAGGGACGAGCTCTTGAATGCCGACGTACCTGAACAATCACATAGCACCAATTTGCAAGTTATGCTTGTGGATGGTAAAATTGGCTTCGATGCCGACTCTGCTATCGTTAGTAGACATAAAGGAGTGGACAACAGTCACTTGTCGCGTGAAGAGTCCAATCCGTTCGAGAACCCAATTACTTCATCATCATATTCCAAAAGAAAACATACCGATCGTTGGACTCAAGATGAAGTGCAACAATTCTATTCGGCATTGAGTACTTTTGGAACTGACTTTTTGTTGATTTCTCAATTATTCCCTTACCGTACCAGGAAGCAGATCAAGCTGAAATTCAATTTGGAAGAAAAGAATTATCCAGAGATTGTGGAAATGGCATTGAAACGGAAACTTCCAGCAGACTTCAAGGAGTATTGCGAGGCCTCGAAGCACGATATCAAGAGTTTGGAATACTACAACAACAAATTGCGTGAAGTGAGATTGGCGCACGAAGAGGAATTAGCCACGATGGCCATGGAGCGTGAAAAGGCTTTGAAGGACGATGCCGAGAAGAACAGACAGCGTGAAATCGAATTCAGAACCGGTGCCAAGTCGATGACCAGAGCGGAGAAGATCAAGGAGTTGAGAAAGAACGAACAAGTGGTGGGTTCTATTGATGGTAAACCGCAAGCTGAAATTGTGGATGTGAAGCCGGCTATTTGAATGCTCAAACTTCTAACGACCTGATGATAACGAGCGCGTCAAAAGCTCCCTACTGATCAAAAGATTCCTTTCTAAGATCAAAATAATCGCTCCCTAAAAAGATAAAAGAGATAGCTGAGATTTCAAGTGAGATTTTATTGATGTCAATTCTCGATTTAAGTGTACATTATAGATAAGACAATGAACGAACTAACCCAGTAAACCCACCTCATATATAGCTAGTTTCGTGAGGCTGACTCGGTTATGACTCTTTCAGATCGGTGCTCGTGTTAGTGAGCCCGCGAGTATGAAAGTCCACGTGATATCACCATACCAGGAATATCCGCTATCGATTTTAGCATCTTTATACACCACACCTCTGCTCTGCACACTTCTGGCCATGTCGTCGCCGAAGAACTACTCCCTAGAGATCACCCCGCACGTGGACGAAAGAAATGTCCAGCACTCCAACCTCATAAAGTTCACAGTCAAAGGGAAACTGGATCCCATAAGTCGGCTCCGTATACCATATCTCGTGCTAGCGGCCGCCTATTTGATCTGGCAAATCTGGCAGTTTTCAAGTGTGTTTGAGTCGCCGTGGTGGACGTTCCAGAACGTTCTGGAGAATCCCAAAGCATATACGGTGCCATTTGCAGTCATACTAGTGGGGATTGTGATGTTATTGAAACAGACTCCCGAGGATAGCGTGATTGTGATGAAAGATATTGGCGTCCAGCTCATCACCAAAAAAGGATGGAGATTCCAGAACAACTCCGAGGTGTTTGTGCCTCTCAAAGAAATCATCGATTTGGTGATCCACGAAGCATTCCACAACTACGGTCAAGTGATCTTCTACTTGTGCGTGTTGACCAAGCCCAATAAGGACGATAATACCAACGATCACGAGAATATCATCAAGGTGGTGTTCCCGGAGTTTTTGCCTCGCAAGGACATACTATTGAAGGTATGGAAATTGAGCAGAGGACTCTTGTTTGGCGAAACCAGAAGATACTTCAGAAGAGTGCCGGGCCAGGGATTGAAAGAGATCCATTAAATCGAAAAGGAATGCCTGAAAGAGGCCACAAAAAGAATCGGCTAGAAAATGGAATAGAAGGTCAATCAAAATAGATGGCCAGAAATATTACCACTAAATTAGATCAGAAAGATAGCCACTAAAATAGACCAGAAAGGGCCTGGGAGCATCGCAAAATAATGCATTTATATGATAGACATTACAGTTGAGCTGTACTAATAGATAGAGAATCATGCTAGATGTAGATCTGAACCAATTTCAGAGCAATAGAGAGAAAATTGCCCTCGTAGTAGATATGTGAACGTTTTAGAGCTAATAGTCTCATATTAATTGTAGAATTTGGTTAGCAGTACCGATAAAATAGATTTAGAAATTTTTTTAAGGTTTATACAATAGATACCATGGTTCACATCTGGATTGTTAGATAATTGAATATAGTCCGCTAGATCTTACAATGGTATAATTCCGATTTGTTCATTAATTAGTCTATTTATTAGCCTGTCCTGGACTTATTCACCAGAACCGATAAGCCCGCGCGTTATGAAATGAATTAGTAATAGTACCCAAACCAACAGCAGATCATTCGCCTAATTGTTTGAAAATGTACTCGCAGTGTTCAACCTCCGCAACTCGGGCAACCCCGAGAGATGCCAAAAGATAGGCTCCGGTGCTAAGGGCCATCACTCCCGTTTTATTCTTTGCCTTGAAAGACAATTGGAGTGGCTTTAGTATGCTTGATTTGAAGACACTTCTGAAAGTTGGTGCAATTGATGACATGTTTGACTGATGATAGATGAGTTCTTCGACATGAATATCATCTTCCTTATATACTTGTCCAGCTTGCTGTTACATCGGGTGTATCTTTCCTAACGGGACGCAAAGCTCCATAGGGCGAAAATCTGATGATTGGGTGCAAATTTGTAAGTGGCATGATGCGATCAAATAAAATTATAGGTGCGCGTCAGAACACGGCAACGAGAGGGAGAAATTGGTGAGTTAATATGTAGTTTTGAGGTGTATGAAACCAGTATGGATACGTTCATGGTGTTGGTTGAGGCTGGATAAGTTAACTATTTCTTCTGCTGGTGTAAAAAGCGGTTCTTTTACATTTGCCAGGATTTCATAGAGCACGCGATAAATCGGGTGGTGGCCAAGCCACTTCCAATTTTCTCCGAATGGTGTTACTATCTTCGCTTCCTTAGTTTCCAATTTTATCCGAATGGTGTCATAAATCTTCTATGCGTCCGAGTTTTTCCGACCACGTCGCCTTATAAAGACCACATTAGCCTTGTCTATTGATCTCGCCACGCGTTGCCAAACTTTATTTTGATGTTGGCTCCGAAGAGCATAGGTGCCCGCCTTGCGATGAGATCGATCCAAGTGTTTCTTGATTTAAGGGTGAAAAAATGGCGAAGAGTTACGTCCAGCAATTTGGGACTTCAATGACACAATCATACAGTAAACTATCATACTTCTACTAGTGGCGAAGATTGAGGCTCAACTTCTTTGCGAAACTGTAATTGAAATCTTTAATCTCCTGATAGTATACTTGACCTCTTCGAAAGCTCTTCCTCGTTGACCTGCTCAATTGGTATTTCAACACCTTCTTGTGCTCAAATCAAGTCACACCTTCCTTCCGTGCTACAACCAACAATCTTTGAGACATCCTAAAATGAAGTATTGACTGCTAGTTTTTTCGGCTTTCTAATTAATGCGCAACTCTTAGTTGGGTGACTTAGGAGTGCATGCATTACGTCACGATTCTCCGTTTTGGCCGCAACTATGGCAGTTTGCGACAGACATACACGCCCAGCCCACGTCCAGCTCCACACTGTGAGAGGTCTGTATGAGCCCTACTTTCCCTCCTTTCGATTGGTCATTGAAGCGATCCTTTCAACATATCACGCAATGTTCTCCCTAATTAAAGTTCAGCTGAAAACTCGTATTTGTACGCCAGCTCAGGGTTCAAATACGAATTCTGCGTTGGCGAACTTTCTCCCGCTCGAGGTATATGCGTGGAAAACAGGGCGGGACCCTTTTGTGTCTATTTTAGAAGACACTATGTCCACTTGAAATACCGCTTTTGTGTCCTCATGGGGGAGACACGGTTGAGACTGTGCACGTGATCGCAATTATCCACACCCCCCAATGACCCTGAGGGGGTTGCTACGCGAAACAGCTTCACACTCAATCGTAATTGCAAGTCCTTCAGCAGGCTCAATTGGAAGAAATTGCATACCCCCTAGCACTTCCTGTCGCATATTGCCTCATAGATTACTCAATTGACCTAGACGCGGCCAATAGAAGCAAAATTCAACTGTCCCACACAGATTGCTCAGTCGTTTCACATGAAGTTCCCAATTGGGAAATACTTGTAGCAACTGAGACTGACCTGCCAATTGATATATAAAGACCGTGGCCACTGTAGAATGAAGGCTAACAATTCAATCAACTATGTCTTCAACTAAGTATTTATTAGGAACCGCCGTGCTTGTCGGTGGTGTTTATTACTACGATAAGAACGTGCAACCAATCATACCAAGACAAAAGCGTGAACAAATTCAACATGAAGTTAACAGAGCTGAGAACAAGTCTTCGGAATTGACCAACAAGTTGAGCAAGCAGATTGAACAATCTAAAAAGGATCTCACTCAAAAGAGCCAAGAATTGACTGACAAGTTCAAGGACACCACTTTGTACCAAAAGGTCAGTGACCACAACGATGAGGCCAAAGACAACTATAGAGCCCTCAAGGCCCCTGAGGACAAGAATTTAATTGCCAGAGGGGTGGATAACTACATTGACTTGGTCAATTCCGCCAGCGGCGTTGATACCAAGAAGACTCCATACTCCACTATGTCTGGTGATTACGAAGTCAAGGAGAAGTCGTGGTTCGGTGACTGGTTCAAGAAGGAAGACGACAAATTCAACAAAGAATTAGGCCAAGTTAAGCATGATGCTAACCAAAAGAAGGATGAATGGATAAGCTGGGGAAACAAGAAGTCCGACGAGGCCAGTAAGCACATTGAACAAGCAAAGAAAGATGCTGAGGCCGAGAAGAAGTCTTGGGTGAACTGGGGATCTAAGAAGTCTGACGAAGCTGCTGCTAAGGCCAATCAATTGAAGGCCGACGCTGAAAAGGAAAAGGACTCATGGACCAGCTGGGGCTCTAAGAAGTCCGATGAAGCCGCTGCTAAGGCCAACCAATTGAAGGCCGATGCTGAAAAAGAAAAGGACTCCTGGGTGAACTGGGGATCCAAGAAGACCGACGAAGCTGCTGCCAAGGCTAACCAATTAAAGGCCGACGCTGAAAAGGAAAAGGACTCCTGGACTAGCTGGGGCTCTAAGAAGACCGAGGAAATTTCCAACGATCTCAACCAGTCATACGCCGATGGTAAGAAGGAGCTCAACAAACAGGGCGCTAAGCTTCAATCCAACTTGAACGATACCAAGGACCAATTATCTGCATCTTACCAAGAAGGCAAGGCCGCTGCTATCAAGAGTTTTGAAGACGCCAAGGCCAAGGTCGATGAACTCACCACCCAGTTCCAAAAGTCTACCGAGCCAAACAAGGAGGAGAAGTTGCACCAAGCCAGATTGGACATGAACAGCGCTTTCTCTAACTTGAAATCGTACGGTGACGATGTTGTCAACGAAATCACCTCCAGATTCAAATAAACTTATAGTCATATAACATGAATAAGCAACCTAAATGTAGCATGCTAACGCCGTTTGAAAAAGCGACGAAGTGCGCTCATCTTTCGACTCGAGTGTAGCATTTTGGTACCACCTAGCAAGTAAGATACATGCTCTTTTCTTTCTCCAGCACACTTTTCCACTTAATAAACGAGATGTATATTTTTTTTGCAACATAATTTGGCGGTAAAAAAATAGATCCGTTGATTGTTGTCACGTGACCGGGTATGAAAAGTCGTTCGTTCCTCATTATTCAAGCACCAACCCACGACCTCTTGACCCTATAGAAAGCCTTCAAAGGCACCGAAAATGATGATGAAACGATTTATACACACTAAGACAGTTCCCAAACTATACGGTGCTAATTTGGATTCTTTCAAGTACTCAAAAACGGTCCCTACACATGAACTTTTGACCAGATTGAACTTCATCAGCCACCCCAAAGCAGGCCTTGTCAACTGGCTCCCCACAGGCTTGGCCAGTTTGAGGAAGGTTTCTGAAGTGGTAAGAAACAGAATGGACGAAATCAACTTCGAAGAGATGAGTTTGAGTGCAATTACACACAATTCAGCATGGAAAAAGACAGGAAGGTGGGACACAGGGACGGAGTTTTTCAAGCTCGATGGCCAAGAGTACCTCTTGGCACCAACAGCCGAGGAGGAGATCACAAACCATGTGGCTAGTCATATGACCAGCTACAAAAATTTGCCACTTCTTTACTACCAGATCAACCCGAAGTATCGTAACGAAAAGAGACCAAGAAGTGGATTGTTGAGGGGCAAAGAGTTCGTGATGAAAGATGCCTACTCGTTTGACGTGGACGAGGAAGCAGCAATGACCACTTATAATAAAGTGATTGGTGCATACGTCAAAATCTTCACCGATTTTAGGTTGCCTTTCACCAAGGCAGCTGCCGATACCGGCGAGATCGGAGGCTCGTTGAGTCACGAGTGGCACTACTTACACGAGAGTGGAGAGGACACTGTTTTTAGTTGTGACCACTGTGGGAATGTTTCCAACTTGGAGAAGACCTTATCATTCCCTGAGCTGGACTCTTACGACGGAGATGTCTCGGTAGCCTATTTTATGACCAAGGATAAGGGGACCTTGGTGTGTGCATATTACCCCAGTCTGCGGGAGCTTCAGCCCAATTTCATCAAGAATGAAGTGCCCGATTTGGACGTCACTCCTACTAACCAGGAAGCAATTTTGGCCGAGTTTTCAGACCCAGATACTTTAATTTCCAAGAAGATCGTGCGGATTATGGACTCCAGACTTAATTCCAGATCCAATTTCCCAGATTTCCCCATCAAATTCATCAACCGTTCTTTAATCACTACATTGTCTGATATTCCAATTGTTTCCGCACAGGAATCCGAGATTTGTGGTGAGTGTGAAGAAGGAACACTTCACGGTAACAGAGCGATTGAAATCGGTCATACCTTCTATTTGGGCGATAAGTACAGTAAGCCCTTAGGTTGCTCGATCGACGTGCCGGTTGGCAACAAAACCGAGCGCAAGGACTTGATGATGGGATGTTACGGGATCGGAGTGAGTAGAATCATCGCTTCGATTGGAGAAATCAACAGAGACGAAAACGGACTCAATTGGCCTAGAATCATTGCACCTTGGGAAGTCACCGTGGTTGAAGCTGGAATTGGCGAAACTGATTTCAACGAGGTTTATCAGCAGCTTAATGAGGCGAATATCGACTACAAGACAGATGATAGAGCGAAAATTGGACTCGGAAAGAAGATCAAACAATCAAACATGATGGGAATCCCCATCACGATGATCTTCGGCAAAAAATACCCTATGATTGAGCTTGAGATCCGGGGAAAGAAGTATGGTGATACCTGGAAGGAGGCCTATGAGAAGAGAGATTTTGAGTGGGAAGTGGAAGAAACAGAGGGGAGGGATATTAAGCATTTTGTACGTAAAGAGGGCTTGGTGAAAGCGTTGAGAGCATTGTTGAAGGATATGTAATCCAGCTTCAATCTCATTGATTCACAGATTTGGACTAATGATCACTATGTCAATTTAGTGTTTTACGGGAATGATATCTAAACCGATTGAATCGACATGTCAATCCAATCCTTGAACTGCGATTGATGATAATCTCACTTGCTGGTTGATATCAGACAGTTAGCGGGAATTTGTATAACGATTGAAGCGATCATCCAAGGGCCACAAAATGTCCAAAATCACATTTAGATCAAGATTATTCAATTGACCCCATATTTCATGTATATAATAAACCTGTTCATAGTTCATAATATTGCATAAACTTGACCTTTTCAATCCCATAGTAATACCTGTTCAATATCATGAACTACCTGTTCAGATTTCATAGTAAGACACCTGTCAATGTCGTCACTTGTTCAAACCATAATCTACAGCTGTTCAAATTTTTCGAATTATTATATTACCACTAATATACGGCTACCTTCCGGTATTCAAGGACTCTACCTATCGTGGGACCCTGTCCCTAAGTGAACTTTCCGGTAATCTTGGCAAAGACGTGGAGAATGATAACGGAGAAAATGAATCCAACAGCCAAGAACAACACCACCAATGGGTCAACTCTGAATCCCTGGGCTTCGTCGGTGAAGATCTTCATCATGGAAGACGAAGAGCCTCCGGCACCGGCGGCACGGGTCGACAAAGGCATCGAGCTGTTGGATTGTGCCTTCTTGTCGGAGGTGTTCTTTCTCTTGACTGCGCTTCTTAAACCACCTGGAGCTGCGGACTGCGTGTTAGTAGTGAAGGAATAGGCTGTAAACGGTGGATCTGAGGCGTGACTAGCCGTAGTCTTCGCAATCCATCGTCTGGGGTCAACTTACCATTGTGTGTTGATTAAGTTCTAACACGTATGCGCTGAAAATTTAATATCGACGTCGGTGCGAGTGTCGCGACCGCTTGCGACAACGTTGGCGACAGATCGCTAGACAAGACAGAAGGAGGGAAGAGAAGGAAGAAAAGGTAAATTATTAGCAACCCGTAGATAACCATATTTCAGTAGTATTATCGAATCACTAATCATTAGCACCTACAGTCTACTCTTTTTCATCATCACCATTTCCCTCCCAGGATTACTTCTATCTATTCTCATTGGCAATGCACTTATCGTGCCTCGTGACTCGCGGCCGTCGTCGCACAGGAGGCAATAAAAACTGAAAACACTTTTATAAAACTCAACAACACTCAGTGAGGATGGACTTGAGAAATTTGTCTTCGACCCCCAACCAAATGGACGCGGTCATGCAACGAAGACCATCGTTGTCATCGTTGTCTTCAACCTCCGGCTACTCGTCCGGCTACGGTAACGGGCCTGGCGGAACTTCCGCCGGAAATGGTGCGACCAACACCAGCGCCGGCGGCGCCAACTCTGGCGGTGCTACGGGCAGTCAATCCAACGGCAATAGCAGTACCGCTGGAAATACTCCCCAGCTCGCTAACCAGCGGTTGACCTCGACCTCCCGCAACAACCTCAACCTCCAAAACTCGTGGTTGAATCAAGGTGCTGGACATCCCGGATTAACGTTGCCTTCCGCCAACGTGGGTCCTTGGGTGGAACAACAACAGCAGCAGCAGCAGTCGACCTTGAACAACATGGACAACAAGGTTATAGAGTCCCTGTTACAAAAGGATAAGGCGCCCTCCATCGCGCCCACTTCGCAAGCTCCGTCCACGAGCTCGATCGATGACGACACCAAGGACAACGATAATGATCTCGATAATGATAACGATAATGATAATGACGATGACGAATTGATTCCAACCGCAATCGTGATTAAGAACATCCCTTTTGCTATCAAAAAGGAACAATTGTTGGAGGTGATGACTAAATTGAACCTTCCTTTACCCTATGCATTTAACTATCATTTTGATAACGGGGTCTTCAGAGGCTTGGCTTTCGCCAACTTCACCTCTACCGACGAGACCTCTTTGGTGGTTAACCAGTTGAATGGCCGTGAGATTGGTGGCCGTAAGTTGAGAGTGGAGTACAAGAAAATGCTTCCTTTGCAAGAACGCGAGAGAATTGAGCGGGAAAAGAGAGAAAAGAGAGGCCAGTTGGAAGAACAACATCGTACCAACTCGAATGCTTCGCTCGCCTCTTTGTTGTCTGCTGCTTCCACTACTGCCGCCACAAAGAACTTAAGTGTCACTGGTGCTAGTAATGGTACTACTACGGAAAGGTACATGATCTCCTTCCCATTAAGTACTTCCTACACCAACCTTCCAATCGATTTGAACTTCAACGATCCGGAAACATTGGAATTGTACACTCAGTTAGCCTTGTACAGAGATGACGTTACTAAATCCATTTTTGAATTGGCCATCAGTCCATCAAACTTGAACTTGGGCCAACGTAAGGTTTTGTCAGTTTTGTGTTCTTACTTGAACTTGTTAGAATTGTTTGATAACGGTTTAATCATTATTAGAAGAAAGCCTGGATATATTCCTCAGACTTTCGCCCAGCAGAATTTAATTCCTCAGAACTCTCAACAGCAAAGCACACAGCAACCTCTGCAGCTGTCTCAACAACAACTGCAACAATCGGGTCTGCAACAACCGCAATCTCACTCCTCATCCATGTTGAACTTGAACCAGTTGGGTGCACCAACGCATCCAGAGTTGTTGAGATCTCAATCGCAATCGGCATTGCCATTGCCAAGATTGAGACAACAAACCTCTACCCCAATTCAACAACATTTCCCTCAATACCAGTCTAACGGCCAATTGCCTCCACCTAACCAACAAATGCAACAACACGGTGGTCCATCGCAACACGCTAGACCTTACAACCAGCTGTATAATGTTTACCAACAGCAACAACAACATCAGCACCAACAGCACCAGCTGTCGGGTCAAAATCCGCAAATTTTGACTTCTATGAATGGTGCTCCACCACAAGTGAGTACTCCAACGATGGGTTCAAGCGCGGCATCATTGTTAAGATCCTCCAACAACAGATCTTATGTTGATGTTCGTTCGACTCCTCCATTGAGTAACTACCAAAATCAAGCTCCAATGCAACAGGGATCCGTCACCGGTTCTCCAACTCCTCAGCATCACCATAGTCATCACGGACACTCTTCTGGTGCTGGGTCTAGCTCTGGTAATGGTGGACACCATCCAAACTTTTTCCAACAGGGACCTTCATCTAGCTCGCAGCCATCCACTCCAATGGCTAGTAATGATATTTCGACTAGATTCCAACCCTTTGGACAACATGCTCACTTGACTGGTAGTTACACCTCTTTACAACAGACTGGAGGAGAGGAGTTTGGCAGTGGCAATCAAGCGTCTGGTGCTAATGGACCCACCAACGAAAGATTGTCATCCAAATTCAATACATTGAACTTGAGCAATAACGGGTACGACAGTCCCAACTCGGGAATTTGGGGACCAAAATGATTTCCCGAATCTTGCTCGTTGAGCGTTGACTTCGAACTACCATTGCAGCCCTTTATTTCTATCTGAATTTATGATTATGTGTTATGATTATGATTAACTATGGTTTGCTGGTTAGTCTAACTTCATGAGCTAACGAAGAACGAGGCCATACGATGCATCTTGCAAGTATATATTCGAATACATTACTATACCATCTAATTGTAGGAACTGTGGCTCATTATAAGATAAGAAGCCGAAGTAATTCGTAATGCACTTAACTTACAAAGTGAACTTGTCAGTTCCAACGAAAATAGTGAACGTACGTGAGTTGAACAGTGAACTTATTATTAAAAACTGATAGTAAACTTACGAGTGTATTTTACAAGAACACGCCATTAATTCCAAGAAAAAATTACAGTTATGAGCTAACCAGGGGCAGATCTGAACTTATCGTGAATCCCCTTTTTATCGTAAGATACATCTCGTCTACAAAAACTCTTCTAGAAAGAAGTCAGACAATAATAGATAATAATATCGCGTGTTAAAAGCCAACTTTATCAATAGAACAAAATAATTACTACCCAAATTCCAGAGAACCCTTTACAGAAACACCAGGAAGTCTCTTGGTTCGAAAACTACACTTTTGGTCCAGATTTCACTCATCTTTCCCCTTATTGCCCAATTGCATCTCGCTTATTGTGTCTCGGAGTTCCAATCGCGGTGGCGACTCGCGTGGGCCAAGTGGTGGGACCATGAGGGGTCATGTGATGTGCCGTCAACGCGGTCTGGAAGGACAATAAAGCGCCATTGATTACGACCAGATTACGACAAATGCTACTCTATTCTCTGATTAACGATTCCTGATCCACTTGTTAACACTAGAAAACCTCCTCTTCGTAATTTTCTTCTCTTTTATTCTTTTATTACTTTCTTATCTCGCTCTCTCCTCTCCAACCACGCCTCATATATTTCTTCCCACGCATCTTCCAGACCAATCTCCAAGAGTGGGGTCCCTCCCCGACACGACCGGCTTCGGGACACTCTGCGCAACCCTAATTTGCTTGTCAATACAACCGACGGTACAAATGCTCTCAAATTCGTCCTCTCTAGCACTGTAGCCCGTGGTGGGCTTCCACCCGCCGTAGTTTTCTTCCGCCCACCGACTTTACCCGCAAAGATCTAGTCACCAATCCTGCACTCGGCGCACATCCACTCAGTTTTTCCTACAATTTTTCTCACCAGTCCGGCTCATAGACACAGCGATCGAATTCTTTGGCACCACCATCTCTTTTCAGCAGACTCTGAAGCGTTGTTAGGAACCGTTCCAGCATTACCCACCGAAGCAGACGGCCCATAGACCGCTGAATTACCCCCAGGATCGCCACTGCCTTGCCTTAGACGAACCTAGCACCTGAACATCCACCACTGTTGACAACAGCCAATCCAAGCGCCAGAATAAAATGGGTCAAATTCTTTCCCAACCGATCACCGAGAAGAGCTCCGAGAAGGACGGCGACAAGTACTTGGCGTACGGGTTGTCCTCAATGCAGGGCTGGAGAATCAATATGGAAGACGCCCATGCCACCGAGTTGAACTTACAAGAGGAAGCTTCCGGAGACCACATAGCCTTTTTCGGGGTGTACGACGGTCACGGAGGTGAAAAGGCCGCCATCTTTACCGGCCAGCATTTGCACGATATCGTCAAGAGCACCGAGGCATACAAGAAGAAGGACTACATCAATGCCCTCAAAGAGGGATTCTTGAGTTGTGACCAAGCCATTTTGCAAGACGACGGCATGAAAGACGACGACAGTGGATGTGCCGCCACCTCCGCCATTATAACAGAGAAACAGATCATCTGTGGTAACGCCGGTGACTCCAGAACCATCATGTCGATCAATGGTTTCGCCAAGGCATTGTCTTACGACCACAAGCCTTCCAACGAAGGCGAAAAGGCTAGAATCTGCTCTGCCGGCGGTTACGTCGACATGGGCAGAGTCAACGGTAACTTGGCATTATCTCGTGGTATTGGTGATTTCGAATTCAAGAAGAACGTCGACTTACCTGCCGAAGAACAAATAGTCACATGTTACCCGGATGTGATACAACACGACATAGATTTCAGCAAGGATGAGTTCGTGGTTTTGGCCTGTGATGGTATCTGGGACTGTTTGACGTCCCAAAAGTGTGTTGAGTGCATAAGAAAGAAGTTATCTGAAGGATTAGAGTTACCAGAAATTTGTGAAGCCATGATGGACTTATGTTGTGCCCCAACTTCTGATGGTTCAGGTATCGGATGTGACAACATGTCGATCGTTATCGTTGCATTATTAGACCACGCCAAGGGCGAAACCATTGACCAATGGTACGAGAAGATCAGAGGTAGAATCGCAGCTGCTGAGAAGGATGAAAACACTCCATATGGACCAATTTCTCCTGAATTCAACGAAATATATAAGGAGATGTACGGTGAACACTACGACTTGGATCAACAATCTCAAAGAAACTCTGGTGAAGACTCCAAGTCTGGAAGCGGCTCTACTATATTCGGCAGACGTGGATACGACGATGACAAGGATGACCTTGCTGAAGGTGATGAAGAAGTCAACGGTGATATCAACGCTGCCAACGGTGCCATCTCTCTCCAAAAGCTCTTGTCAAGCAACGCTATCACTAACGAGAACGGAGTTATCTATTTGGATACTTCGTCCGCTCAATCTTTGTTAGCACACTTTGGCATGTCTGAAGAAGGCGAAGAAGAAGATTCCGTGCACGAAGGCCACATTGAAGAAGAAGAAATCAGTGAAGAAGAGGCAAAGACTGCTGACGAGAAGGAAGACAAATGAAGAAGTTTTGGCCCTGTGGGTCTTGATGATGTTGCTTGATTCTTAGTTACTTTGTCATGTTTGGACTTGAATACTACATGTTTTTATCCCACTTATTTATGTTACTCGTTACGACTATCATTTATCTGCTTATTTTAAGATTCTATGTTCTTTTTAGTATTATTATTGCTTGCTTTAATACAAGTTTGACCGAATATGAAAAACAAAAAACGAACTGTAATAGTAGCATCTTATTCAAAAGTTTAATAATGACTTGAGTATCTCTCTAATATCCTCTCTTATTATAACTATTATAGTCTTCGTGACTTCTAACTTTTGATGACACGGTCACGTGACCTATAAATATATTATTATCTAACTTCTACGCGAGCGACATCGCGACATCGATTGTTGGATCACCACAACAACACATCAACTCCGACCTAGACTTCAATCGTCCCTTCCACGGCTTATCTACCACTAGCCTCCCACTCCTCTCACTGAAGCCGTTACCAAAGCTGTCACGTGGACCGTCACACCCTTCCTACTTCCCACTTCCCATCCTCACTCGCATCCAATGACGGCTCACAATGAGTCTGAAACTTCTCAAGCAATTAGAGATCGCAGATAACAGACACTACTCAAATATCGGGTCCGATTCGCAAGAGCGGTCCAAGCGTAGAAAAGCAGGCACCACTTACTCCATCAAGGAGCTCTTCGACAATGCGATGCTCAATGGAGAAGGCGCCGAGGAAGCTCCCGAGCGTGCGCGTTTTGGGGTCGAAAGGCTGCGCTCAAAATTCATAGTCAAATTCAAGTATAGGACGGAGGCCGATAAATTGAAGGTGAAATTGAGCTCCAAATCGAAGCCTCAACGGGAGTTGCCGTATCGGGGAATCTTGGGGTTTCCAGAGTGTATTATTAACGACACCGACCCATCTAATAGTGACCGCGCGTTGTTCGATCAATTGTACGAATCCGGTGAAGCCTTGAGATCTAACATTAACGAAAGTGTTCCGGAACAAAATGCGGAATCTTATCTCCAGTCAAGAATCAAAAAAATCGTGTTTCGCGACTTTGAAATCGATACTTGGTACAAATCGCCGTATCCTGAGGAATACACTCGCTCCAGCGTGCTCTACATCTGCGAACATTGTCTCAAGTATATGAAATCACCAATTTCTTATGACCGCCATCAGCTCAAAAACTGCAATCTCTCGAATCACCATCCTCCAGGAATAGAAATCTACCGCGATATGAAGTCCAGAGTGCTGATATGGGAGGTCGATGGTCGCAAAAATATCAGTTATTGTCAGAACCTTTGTCTTTTGGCAAAACTATTCCTTAATTCCAAAACCTTGTACTATGATGTGGAACCGTTCGTGTTCTATATTTTAACTGAGATCGACGAGTCTGATCCCAGTAAGTATCATTTTGTTGGCTATTTTTCCAAAGAGAAATTGAACAGTTCCGATTATAACGTTTCTTGCATCTTGACCTTGCCTATATACCAAAGGAAAGGCTACGGTAATTTATTGATAGATTTCAGTTATCTTTTGAGCCGGAATGAATTCAAATTTGGAACCCCGGAAAAACCATTGAGTGACCTTGGACTCTTGAGTTACAGAAACTACTGGAGACTCACGGTGGCATATAAGCTCAAACACATTTACCAAAAATTCCCACAAAGTAATGAAACTAACGATTCCTCTTATAAGGCACAATTGACCCTTTCGGTGGAAACAATCTGCAAATTATCTGGAATGACACCCTCAGACGTGATTGTCGGATTGGAACAGCTCGAAGCACTTGTGAAGAATCCAGCCACAAACCAATACGCGATTGTACTCGATATCGGCAAGATCGATGCTGAAATCGAAAATTGGGAGAAGAAAGGATATACGAATTTGGACTATTCCAAATTACTTTGGAAGCCGATGTTGTTTGGCCCTTCTGGTGGTATTAATTCTGCTCCCGCTGCAATAGCAGCATTGCCTACAAGCTCATCAAGACCATCCTCAAACCAACCTGCACCCAATAGTATTTCTCTGATTATCGGATTCCTTAAAGACGATATAAATAATCCATACACCTTCGAACAAGAGGCCTATAAAGAGATTGAGATGTTCCGGGACGTTATGAAAACACAAGGAAATAGCAAAAATGACCCAGATGATGATTATTCCGATACTGAAATGAATGTGGACGATTATCAAGTCTGCTACCCTGGAATTCAATTCCACACTAAAAAGAAAATACCGATTATTCAGGATAACGAGGTGAAAGAAGTGACGAATCCTGGAGAAGACATTGAAGAGGGCATAAATTTCGATGAAAATGAAAAAGACGACGAAGACGTTAACGACGAAGAATCTTCTGAGTTCGAAGAATTCGGAGACGAATCCGATCCAGGCGAATCTTCTGAGCTCGACACACCAATTGGAGATAAAACACCAGAAATATATGAGGATGATGAGGATATCATTGTTGCTCCGAAAGCTAACAAAATTCCCTTGAGAAGGTCTTTGAGAGATCGTCAAGTGGAATCACCACCCGTAATTTCTCCCCGTCGAAGCAGCCGTCGAATCACAGCATACTCACCTGAAATTGAACCATCTGATTCGGATATCGATCGGATTATTGAATCGCCAAGAAGACCCACGCGATCTCCCACGACCTCGGCAACCCCTTCACCTAGAAAGAACAGATTACGTGGTCTCAATCAACCAACCCTGACGCGAACGACGAGGTTTCAATCCCGTCCCAAAAACGAAGATTCTTCTAGACCTACGAGATCTTCCAGAAGACACGGCTAGCCTGTCTATTGTACTCTATGTATATTAATGTAAACTAGCGGTAATTATAATTAGCATCCGCAATGAAATGCATCACCATCTAAGGTTAATAAATCTAATCGAAATTCTGTCTTGAAATTCGGAATCTAATCGAGGGAATCTCTCTTGTAGTTTGAATCTTACCCAGAAACCTTCTTTGTAAATTGAAATCTTATCGAGCATCAACTCTGGAAATTTTGGAGAATAAAATGGGAATTCTGGGGCAAGAAATCTGTCATTTTTGAAGTGAAGATTCTTTTACTCCTTTATCACTTACTTGCAAACACCTTTTCAGTAGTCTCATAGACCAAATCAACGAACGTTTGCTTGTCTTCAACAGTTTCGTAACCGTATAATGCGCACATGATTTCAGCAACGTACCCCACGAAAACAGGTTCGTTTCTCGACTTTATAAGTGGGTGTGCAAATTCACCGACATGATCTTGAATATCCTCGGGATTGACGATATCAGAACGCAATTCTTCAACGCTCTTCTCGTGTTTGGCGAAGTTTTCCTTTTTAATCGATGCAAATGGCAAAATATCATCGAATTTAATTGCAGACTGGTTTTGCTTCTTTTGGTTCTTTTTCTTCGAGGCTTCTTCCTTCAATTCACTCTTTTTCTCCAATTTTGTTGTTTCCACTTCGGGATAGAACAAGTTGGGGTACGCGCCAATATACTTGTGACTGGCATGGCTTTTTCTGACCTCACACCAAGGGGCATCTGTCTCGATCATGAGTTTTTCAGGTGGAATTAATTTGGCCACAGCCAAGTTTTCTTCCGTTTTCAATGAACAGCCATTTACACCGATATAAAAGCCCAAAGCAAGCAATTTTTGCAACTCTTCGGCAGTACCTGTGAATGAATGGACCACTCCAGGGCCGAGAAGACCCTTTTCCATGAAAGGTTTGATGATTTCAATGAAATCATCGCACGCACTTCTCATGTGTAAGAATAATGGTAGGTTTAAATCCTTCAAGGAAGCCACCACTTCGAGCTGTTTGTGGAACATTGTCTGCTGTTGGGTCTTTGTAGAGTAATGGAATCTGTCATAGTCGAGTCCAATTTCACCAAAGGCTTTGACAAAACCCTTTGAATGGCCCTCTTTGGTTAAACTTTTCAATTCATCCAAAAGCGCATCCACATTGGGCTTTAAGGTTTCCGAGAACTCACCTGGCTCGGCTGCAGTGTAGAACTGAGACGCTGCACTACAGGGGTGCACACCAACAGTGGAAGTCAATGCACCGGGGTATTTGGCGCAGAGATTGAAGTGATCTCTGCTTTCTTCAATTGTGGATGCAGTAACCAACATCTTCTCCACATTGAATAATTGGGCTCTAGAGATGACCTTGTCAATGTCTGCGGGGTGCTTGGCGGCGCTGGAGCCATGGTAGAAACCTTGGAACATTCCATCTGAAAAGTTGACTCCAATATCGAAGTATCTGGGCTTCCAGGACATTTTGAGGCGAGGGAGAAGTCTAGACATAAATTGCTCAAATTATGAGCGAAATGGATGAACGAATAGATGAGCGAAGCAAATCAATGAGTGAGTTGATGAGTGAACTCTTCAGTGAATCAGTGAATCAATGAGGAATCAATGAGTGAATGAAATCGATATCAGTAAATGAATGAAGTGATGCTCCTTAAATCTTTATAAGTTCTTGATTGGGAGCAAGTCTAAGATGGTAAATCTTATGGATCAGGGCTTTTTGAACGAGACAAAGGATCAAAATAGTTGGAAACTTCAGGGCTCTGTTGTAGATTTGCAGACTGATGAGATGGTTCGTGCTTTCGCACGACAGATAAGATATCAGGCTGCGAACCAAGAAGCGATAATCAGAAATCAGACTACCATAGAAGGGATAGTTTCACACAGATCACCATCCTCGGATCAGCTTAACTTTTTTATTGATTTCACCATCATCAATAGTGTTGAATAGTATTAATTGACCTTTCGATTCATTTCATTGGCATCAGATTAATTGAAGTGATGAGCATTGAACAGATTCTAGCCCGGGAAGAAAGTGGGCTTGCCAAGGACGAAGAGATCAAGCGGATTCTCCAATGCAACCAGCACGACTACCTTGCGATCATGGAGCTCGAGCCCACCAACTTGGACGAATTGGCCTCGAAAGTGAAGAAGTTATACCGTAAGAAGTCGCTAATGATCCATCCTGATAAGGTGACTAACAGCGATGCACCCGAGGCATTTGACCGCTTGAAAAAGGCTGAACAGGTGCTTTCCAACGATGACAAAGAGGGCCAGGTATGGATGGAAAAGACTCGTCTTTTGGATATCTACAAGGACGTTTGCTCCAAAGAATCGCAGCCAGAGACGATCAGAAAACGAGTTTCGACGATTTTGGATGAAGAAATACGGGAAGAAAATATCAATAGGCTATACAACCAAAGAGTGGATGCTCAGCAGCGGGAGGAAGAGAAACAGCAAGAGTCTAGGAGGGAGAAGGATCGGAAAATTAAGCATGCATGGGAAGACGAGAGGGATTCTAGAGTGAAAAACTGGCGTACTTATACTTCCAAAATCGAGAAAAAGAAAAAGAAAAAGGTGAAGAAGGTGCTAGCTTAAATTGATAGAACAAGAAGACAATTTAAGAAGGTGCTAGCTTAATCGGTACTTATTCATTATGATAAGTTAAAAAGTAAAGGAATAGTATCATGATTATTCACCGTAATTGGTGTTATTTCAGCCATATTCACCAATAAAACTTACGGAGTTTATTGGTGAAAAACGGACCTAAGTGAGAATTTTACCCTCATGAGTTTCAAAATCTCAGCACTCAACACTCAACCTATTTGATAAACCTGATTTATTCTCCACCTCTAATCATTTTCAATCCTCCCTCACTTCCTCTTGATTTCATCAGGTATTCTTTTTTCGCACTGATCTATCACTTCAAAATCATCGCGAAATCTTCTGATTCTCCACTGCGAAATGGTTCAAGCCAATGTCAGCCAATTGGCCACCGTGGGTCTCCTTCTGTTCATAACAGGTTACTATCTTCATTCCCTTCTTACAAAGCCTGAGGCCCGTTCTTCCAAATCCAAAGCATCACGTGCCGGCTCACAACTGTCATCCGATATCGCCACAGATCTTTCCACTGAGTCAGAATCTGAAGATGAGGGAATCGACATTGACTCCAAGGGACTCAACGAAATCCCAGGAGAAGTCAGAATGACTCTCATTGTGCGCCAGGACTTGAAAATGGGTAAAGGAAAGGCAGCCGCCCAGTGTTCGCATGCTACCTTGGCCTTGTATAAGAAGATCACGAATCCAGAATCCGAAGCATATAACCCCGAAATGGTGCAGAGATGGGAGTATGGCAACGGCCAGGCTAAGATCACGTTACAGGCGCCAAATGAGGAGGAGATGGATGTGTTATTTGCACAAGCCATTTCTTTGGGTATAAACTGTTATATTGTGCACGATGCCGGAAGAACGCAAATTGCAGCTGGAAGCGCCACTGTTTTGGGGTTGGGTCCAGCTCCAAAGGCAGTGATTGATGAAATCACCAGTCACTTGAAGTTGTACTAGAGAGCTAATCGAACTTATTCGATTGGATCGACCAAATTAATAAAAACTTAAAACTAATTGAGTTAGATGTAGTCGATCAAATGACTTAAAATTATGTTAATTGAGCTGTTAGGTGCGTTCCCTTTTGAAATCGACTAATCAGCTTTTAATACTATTCGATCCAATGAAGCCGCTTCGGCTGAATCTCTTCATTAATTCCTATAGTGCCAGAAATAGTGCTTCTAAATATCAATTTTCAACAAATTAGAAATTAGTATTAAGATCAATCATTAATGAATATCTACCCGTATCATTAAACGTACATAGAGAATTAAATGCGAATAATACATGATAAATTAAACCGAGAAGTGAAGAATGCGGACGACACTAGAAACCTCAGAACCACAGCTTAGGACAGAAACGAACCCATTTCTTGCAAAGACAGCTCTTGAAACGGCAATGAATTGGTGAATCTAGTTGCAGCAATAAAGATGCCCTTTTCTGGTGAATTTTCAGTAGAAATCCACATTTCCTGGTGCTAATTGCTAATTAATCTGTCCTTTTTTTAAACTGAAGTTTCCAGTTGAGATTTGCAGCAATAAATGACTGATGACCTTAAATCATCTCAATTTCTTTCTGATGGAATCGCCGACTGCTAAAGGATTAACTGCCGAACTCGCTCTTCTCTTTCTCTTTTTCCTGGGCACCGAATCGTCAACATCAACGAGTACTTCGTCGTCCTCATCTTCGTCCTCGTCATCGCTCACTCCGATGCCTCCAATGACATCATCCACGTCGTCGTAAAAATCATCGACATCGTCCAATCCTATCGACGATTGTCTCCTTCTTCTAGGATCGCGAGATGTGGACGATCTATGGCCATTTCTCAACTTTTCCAAATGATCGATCCGCGACCATATCTCTCCTTCTGTTCTTTGTGGTAACAAGATCGAAAGCTCCGCGAAAGAGAGTTCTCTGTTTCTTCTATTGATCAAAAGTTCATCTTCGTCCATCGACCATGGGATTTTAAATACAGGGGAATTGGTGCTTTTGGTAGGTGCGGTGGTGGTGATGGTAGGTTTGGATTTGGAGGCAGCCTTGTAATCTGTTCTCTTTTTATCGAATTTTATTGGTTCTTCGTCCTTCTTCTCTGCATTGTAAGGTATCACCACCGACCCCGATCTAGAATAGTAGCCTGGTCCTGTGCCTACCGAGCTACCGTTTCTTAAACTCGACACTGTAGTTGAATGCTGGATTCCCCCAGGGCCACTTATACTGGGGTTTCTGGATGGACCACTGACACTACCACTTCCAAACAAAATGGGCAAATGAGCCAAAGCATTGTTATTCAGTTGATGATGTGGAATGTTCATGGATTTCGAAGGCAATGAAGAAACCGAGGCTCTAGATAACGAAATCGAGTTCCTTTCATCGCGGACAATTTGGATGATCGAGTTATTATGAAGGTTTTGATGCAGGGTGGTAGCTGGGGCATTCTGATTGGCAGTAGAAACGTTGGACGAGCCATGCGACGAAGAGTTTCTAGGGGTAATACCATGGGGCGTATGTGGATGAGGCTGGTTATGGGGTAAATTCATCGTAGGGTCGATGGAGATATCGGCGTAGTAACCACCTCCCGTGTTGGTAGAAGCATTATTATGGGTCTGGGGGTCCATTATCACTTCAGACTTGGGCGAGCCGTCGTAGGTGGAATGGTTGAGTTGGGTGGAATTGCCATTTGTCACTCCGGGTGAGTTTATACTTGGGGTGGAAGGATTGGTATTATAATTGGGCAATGGACTGGAGATGTTGGAGGGGGTGTTGGACAAGGCGTTGAGTCCTGCCAAGGCATTGGAAACGTTGTTATCAATGCCGGTGAAAGTGGCATTGGATATCGGGGAATAAGCCGCTGGGAACCCGGTTCCTGGCCCAGACCCCAACAGAGTGCCAGACTCAGACTTGAAGGCGGAGGAGGAGGTTTTCTTGGGCTTCTTGAGAGATTGGGTGGGAGAAGTCTTGGAGCCCGTTTGCGGCCCCAAAGCGGATGCTGACTTGGGCGGGTTTTTGAGATTACCCGACTTCAACCGCCGCCATCTGAACTGACAAGCATTGGGGGTTCTATTGTTGAAATGACTGGCAATTTCCTTCCATCCCAATTTCTGAGAGTCCTTGAGATGCATGAGCAAGATGTCGTCTTCGGCGTCCCATGAGGTTGGAGTCCGGGAGAAGTTCTTGGATGTAGGAGACGCTGCGGTGGGGCCAGGCGTGGAATCGCCAGGACTTGCGGGCCTGGTGGGGTCTTCACTAGGATGAGAGTCACTCATAACAAAGCGGTACAATCAGGGTGTCTAGAAGAAGCTAGGGTAGCTGTATGTGACTGGTGTCCAGCGATAATGGGGCAGAGTTCCGGATGGACTGGTTGTGGATCTTAAGATGATCATCGTTGTCTCGACGTTCATTAGTCGGTGTTCGCGCCAGGCACGTGATTTCCGGGTAGGCTTAACTATGGCAGCGAGCACACACGACTGGGCGGCCTGCCCGGTATAGCGGCGGCGACGATCGTTGTACGCGTCATAACTACTAGTACTACTGGAAGCGTAAATGTCTTGTGTCAATTGAGAGTTGCACCGCAAGGTGAAATGGCCGTTGACTGCGTTTCTGAGAGGGATTGCTGGTTTTAATTGCTGGTTATGATGAAGTGGGCAATCTAAAGGCTGACTGTGGTAATTAGCGGGCCTCGAAAGGCCACTTCTACCCGAAGAATTACCGTATTATTTACTTGTTGGCTGGCCGTACTGCTCCAAAAATGGTGACCGAGGATGCCGATGGGCGCGCCAACATTGAGCCCGAATCTCTCGGTCGCACTCTAGTCGGAAGTCATCTTCAGGGTCTAGATGATACGAGGCTAGTGAATTTGAGTCAAGTGCCTGAAAAGTGATTGGAAACGAATCGTTCCGGCAAGACCACTTAAATACATCATACAATCTTTCTGCGAACGCTTAAAATTTCTAGGCTTTGCTGTACTTTCGATGCAATTGCCAAAGTCTTGGCTCTCGGTCGCGGTGTCACTTTGTGGCGAGTGCTCGCGTGTGCGTAGAGCGGTGCAGTGTGGGGACAGCGACGTATTTCACTGCGGAATAAAGCTGTCCGACGCTATTGTATTATTGTGGTAGTTAGTTTCTGAGCCTTGGCTGGGAATAAGCCACCAGTTTCATTTTAGAGTTTGAATGTGGTCCTTCCTATGTACGTAGAATATTTCAGGTGAACAGAGAAGTACAGAGAAAATGTCAGGTGGCAAGTAGAAAATATTAGAAATTATTTTTACATTTTCAATGATAATTGACTCCGGCGTGAAAAGTATCGTCTGACCCTTCTATTTTGAAATGAATTTACGTGGGTGTAAAGCTTGTGGCTGCACATCTTAATACCTGCAATCTTGTTAAATTGGTTTTAACTGATGAGATGTTTGGTGGCTAATACCTGTAATCTTGAGGCTAAATTTCATGATCTGAATAATAGCTTTTTTTATCCAACATAAGCCCAAAGCTTATTTATTTAAATAATACCTCTACTATCGTCGAGTCTAATTTTATAATTCGAGTAATACCTCTCTGTTCACTCGAGGCTGAATAATACTTAATGGCTCAATCTGGTTGTACAAAATCATATATTCCTATTAGTCTATTACTTGGCCTCACCAACCTTTTCGGCCCAAACCTTTTCTGCCTCCACGATGGTATTGTTGTTCGCCATCATTTTGTTCATCGTCTCGATATACTCGTCATTCTCGTCACTGTCGAACACGATACCTCCTCCGGCTTGCAAATAGGCCACACCATCTCTGTAAACCATGGTTCTCAAAGCGATACAAGTGTCCATACTCTTACCGTCGTAGCCCCAGTGGCCCACGGCACCTGCAAACACACCTCTCTTTTCCTTCTCTAACTCAGCAACAAGCTCCATCGCTCTCACTTTGGGTGCACCACTAACAGTTCCAGCTGGGAAAATCGATCTGAACGCATCAAAACGGGTCTTTTCCGGTCTCAAGGTACCACTCACTTCTGACACAAGGTGCATAACGTGCGAGAAGCGCTGGATGGTGAGAAGTTTATCAACACTGTTGGAGGAAGGCTCACATACTCTATTAACATCGTTTCTGGCCAAGTCCACCAACATGATGTGTTCTGCTCTATCCTTCAAACTGGATCTCAAGATCTCCGCATTGGCTTCGTCCTCTTCGTTGGTCTTGCCTCTCCTAATAGTACCAGCAATAGGGTGAGTAACCACCTTGCCCTTGGTGTCAGTTTGCACCAAGAGTTCTGGCGAAGCACCAATGATCTGGAAATCCACCAAATCCACGTAGAATAAGTAAGGAGATGGGTTGACGGTTCTCAAGTGACGATAGACGTTGAACGGATGCAAAGAGGTGGGTCTGGCCACTCTTTGCGAAGGCACTGCCTGGATAATGTCACCTTTCAAAATGTGCTCTTTCAAGGTGGTGACGTGCTTTTCGTAGCCTTCTTTACCGATGTTGGAGGTGAATTCTTGCGATAATTTGATAGGACCCTGTTCTGGCTCGATGTTCTCGCCAGAAGTACGGTCCTGTAAGATCTTCTCAACATCATCGATAGCCTTGCTGGCTTTCTCGTAGCTTTCTTGAAGATCGGAACTGCCAACCTCGACGTTATTGATGATCTGGAATCTGTTGAAAACATGGTCAAAAACCACCAAAAGATCACACAACATCAAGACGGCTTCAGGGACCTTCAAAACGTCTTTCATGGGTCTCTTGGTCTTTGGCTCGAAGTATTTGACACAGTCGTAGGAAATGTACCCAACGGCACCACCACTGAATTTAGGCAAACCGGCCAATTGTGCCTGGTTGAAGTTCTTCAATTCTTCCTCCAAAATGGTGAGGGGGTCCACATTGCTGAGCTCGGAGCCATACACTTCGGGGTTGTCTCCGGTCTTGATTATCTTCTTTGGTTTGACACCGATGATGGTGTATCTGTCTACGGTGTCACCTTTGACGGCGGACTCAAAGATGAAGGACTCTGAGCGCTTTGGATCGTTCAAACGGGCCAATCTTAAGTATGCTTGGTGAACAGTTAAGTCGCCGGTGGGGACATATTTGAAAATTGGGTAAAGGTTGTGCTTTTTGTCAGAGGCCTGGTCGGCGTCTACTATGGCTTTCAAGGCCTCGAGAGAAGGTTGGACAGGAGACTAGTGATGTTAGTTTAGTCACAATACAATATTAGGTTCCGTATTACTTACCACCATGATGGGTTATTAGGATGAGTAGTGATGTGCTCGTTATATTCCGGCCCGCTCAATTAGTCATAGGTGCACACCATGAAGTGACACAAACGGGAGACATAAACCGTTGAAAGTGGGGGAAAAGATACGAAGTAATTGGCGAAAGAGAATCTAAAGGGCAATTTATAAGTATTAAATTGGCTGTAGAAGATATTTTCCTTGAATTCGTCTTCTACTGTCATCTTTTATATCTTACTGGTTCAATTTTGGCTACTTTTTCAAATTTTTCACGTTTTTCACTACCCACGTCAAATTTGGGGGATCGCATTTTTCTGGGATGACAGATACTGAGGAACGACATTCTACGTTGTCGTTTACAAATTGGTAGGGGAGACCAATTGGAGTGAAATTAAGGAATCTCGACTATCAATTGTAAGTATGGTATATTGAAATAAACTGGTCTTTTTCCAACTGTTACTACGAAGTATTCCAAAATACGATATAACTGTCTCATTTTCAATTGTGATACAAAATATTCGTCTATAATTATATACATGGATGTAGTCGTTAAAATACCTGTTCCTCTTTAAAAACACATGCTCCAGAAACAGGATCCAAGAATAGGATCTTGTCACATTTGACAACGCTGCCAATATTTATAGTATTACCACTACTGCTGAGCACATCCACTTCTATTCCCAAGTCCGTGCAATAGCCTCGGCTAATCCGGTTCGCAAGCTGTTCCACTTCGTATCCCGTGTTGGTTATAATACACTCGTAAGACAACCCCTCCGACTGACTGTTCTTCTCCACTTGTTCTTCCACCAATTTCTGTTCTAACATTTTCAATGTCCAGAACCGTTTTTGCTGCGACTGAAAAAAAGCTGCAAATTTTTGAGAGTTTGCAACTTTCTCTTGTTGCTGCGCCAAAGTAGCTGAATCGAAAGGTCCTCGAATGTTATATCCCAATCCTTTCAAATAGCCGAACCTTTGGATGGTATCGACGTGAGAGTCGTTGCTTCGCACAATCTGATTATAAGCTTGTAACTGAACAAAATTCAATATTTGAAGCTGGTTCATTATAGCTTGAAAGTCGGTGAGTGTGTCCGTTAAGTTAACATATCCTTCCGCCAAACCGAGCGGTAAGTTTTCTGTCTCAGAAGCACTAGTGCTGACTTCAAAAGATTTTCTACCTAGAAAGTTGCGACCAATGATGTGTGCTGGGAGAGATACATAACCTTCGGAGTCTCTGGAAAGCAAGGTCTGATAGTAGGAGTCTGCGTAATAGTTTGGAAGTAACAAATTTTTATGAGATACCAAGACACTATCCGAAGTATTTTGGCTACCAGTCTCTTTCTCCGCTGACTTAGCAATCTCTTCTTCGGTATACAAATTGCTTTGCGCCTGGGAATACACAGGAATAGCGTTCTTGGCACAGTAGAGGGAGGCCATTCGCGCCGACAAAGTTCTGATTTCACTTGCAAAGAAATTGAATCTTTTGAGGTTTTTGGCGGTGCTGGAAACATCAAGTTTGGTCACCAATCTCTCATTTACGGTCTCGTGATGAATATAGCTTAAATCTTTGACAATGCTGGAACCATCATCAATATCAATTTCGTTCAAAGGAGCTACTGCCGATGCTCCCCTGAGGTTCCTGACCTTAAAAAAGCTCTTCAACACATTGTAGATGAATCCCACATTATGAATATCATTGCCATTGAAAATTGATGACGCGTTGTTGTTAGAGTTGGATCCACGCTTGAAGATTCTAAATGGTGAAGCATCTGATTTTCCTTCCAAACAATCTTCCCATTCACCGACTGTGGCGTTTTTAATGGTGACAGACCGCAAAGAGTCAAACGAGATTTGCACTTTATCTTCAAGATTTGCAAATGGATTCGAGTCGAAAGTATTATAAGTGAGCGAAATCGTCAAGCAGGTCAAATCGCGGGAAGTGTTGGGCAATTTCACCAGGGGCTTGTCGCCAACTCTGAATAGATCAGTTTCGCTCTCGAGACCCTGACTTGAAAAGAGAAGTTGATCGAGTAAATTTTCGTCGAATAATTGATTCAATTTCTCTCGGTCTATCGACTTGCTCAACTCCTTCATTGAAGAGCTTTTGCTTATAAGATCATTGAAGAAATCACTGCTGGGAGAAATCTTAGTCGCAATATCAGGAATATGAATATTGATCAAGTATCTTCTTGAATTGACTTTTTCCAATGAAACGGCCAAATTAGACGACTTGGCCTTATTCGGGTCATTGCTAAAATTTGGAATGCCGTATAGAACGTGATCTTTGTAGTATGACTTTTCCTTTCTCAAATGAAGGAAATTGTCGACCAAGTGAGTCGATGAAAGAAGTTTGGAACGTTCTGGAGCCTCTAAATCATTGGCACTTGAGAGTGCTAGTTGCGACAATTTTGGTGAGCCCAAAGTGTTGGCAGAAAGAATGATATCTGTGAGTTGGTTTTGATTATTATTGTACAATTTGAGCTCTTCGAGAAATGAATTTATGCTGGTTGGGGTTATTTTTTCATTGCTGAAAACTGTGAATTTTCCCAATACTGTTTGGATTGAGGAATGGGGATAAAGGATGAACAATTTCATACAATCTATAATGAAACGGTAATGTCTTCCTTCCCAAATAGTGAGATGGAAATTGAGTTCGTCATAACCTCTGTGTGAAAAAGATTGTTGTTCATGATGCAATTTTGTGAGGAAATTATCTGCTTCTTTGAAAAGCAATTCGTTCTGTGATATGTCGAGCAATTGACTGATAGACTCGCTGTTGTTAATGGAATTGATATAATATTCTGAACCGTGAATCAAAGAATTGGAACATCCTAACCGCAAAATATTCGTAAGTCTTTGACCGGCGATGTTAGAGGTCTGAATCCATATAGGCGAGCTGGAAATCGAACTATGAAGTGCCATTAACATTATGCATTGGTGGTAGTAACTTGCACTAATATAGGTCAATTGCTTATTAGTGAACTTCAAAGATTCAATAATTTCTAAAATTGAGATTGGCACAATTTTGTCTTTGATGGCATATTGAGAGTGGACCAAATTCAAACTTTCTTTTAATTCCTGACCAATTTCCAAGGTCTGCTTTACGAAGTCTTTCATAACCTTGACCAAAAATAACCTAGCGGGAAAATCGGTATTAGTTCTGTCATGAGCAATATCCATCTGCTGTATCCATTCTTGATTTAAAGCTTCGAAATTCTGGAAACTGACGTGAGAGGGAGAGACGATTTCGATGCTATTTTCTATGGTCAAGACGATTAATTTGTTCCGTCTTTCGTCGAATTTTGACTCTGAAGGTTTTATGACAATACCAAATCTGACGGATCCTTTTTCCAGATCAATATACTCGATTAAGGAACCATAAGTCGGCATTTCTTTCTCGTTTCTGTCTACTATTTCTTTAAAGCTCAGTAAGGGAGGTATTTGAAGCATTTCGGTTTCCTCGATCGGATCGCTCTGTAGTTCTTGGCTCAGATAGTATTTGTACGAGTCGTAAAAGCTTGGTCTTCCACGCATGTACTTGCTGAATTTAGCTTGTAAGTCATCATTGATTTCAGGGAAATCTTTCAAATTGAGCTGATTTTCACTCAAAATATCTGTATTGTCGCGAATTGGCTGATCAAAGTCTTCTGCCTTGAGGAAATTGGAATGAGGATCATAATCCACGTATTTTTTCTTCAAGTGGAAGCTTGTGGTGAGAGTTCTAAGTGGATCGATGGAGCCTAACTGTCGCGAGACCTCTAGGCGTATTCTGACTTTTGGCTTGATTCTGAAAATTGATAGCATTTCGGAGGTTTATTTCATTTCATTAAGAGCTTTGGAAAGGATGCTGTGGGACTATGGTACAGGAATGGGGGTATATTTACAAGATATAGGCTTGGGGTAGATGATAAATTTTTGATGAGCTCGGAATTGATTCGTCACGTGAAAATCGATGTCTCGGGAAAGTCGATTTTCGGGGGAAGGGCGAGAGAAATGGGGGACGTAAAAGTAGAATCATGGTGGAAGGTTGAGGTTAAAAACAACTTGCTGTCTTGGTTGGTTCCTCTTTAATCCCATCAAGAATTTTTACGGTCTATAGTTGATAATTTACCACATAAATTGGCTTATTTTTAGTGGTAGTTTTATATTCAACTCTAATTTGAAGTAGAATAGTTCGCAATTAATTGGTCATTCTACAAGAATTGAATCTTCTTCCTATTGCATCTAAATAGCAATTACTTGGTAGTTTTTGGTAGTTTTTATTATTTATGCCCATCTTTGAACAATAACTGCGTTCTTCAATTTGGCATCTTCCACAGTGGTTTCAGCAGATTCTTCAATTGGCTTCACTGGGAAGGCATGGCTCAAAGTAAATGGTCTAGATCCCTCGTTGTGTTCGTGGTTTCTCACGAATTCGTACACTTGCAGTATCGAGTCTGAGGAGTTGAATTTAGTGGAGGTCCGTTGTCCGTTAGCGAATCTGATTTGGACTGGCGAGTCTCCCACTGGCTCGTCTTGTGGTTTAGGAGCAGTAGCCGGCTTTTCTTGCGCAACTGGAGTTTCTGCTCTTGGCGTAACTTCTCCTGGGACTGGCGAGCCCAATCTTTGGCCAGAGCCAAAGAATCCACCGGCCTTTCTCTTTGGTGGAGTCCAGTCTTCGTCCGTCTTCTTGAACACGGAAACATCCACATCTTGTCCGAACTCGACATCCAACAAGGACATAGGCACTCTTCCTCTGTTCAACTCCTGCAAAACGCTAGCGTTGCTCTCGTCATCGTATCTATGTAAAGGTCCATCACCCACGGTGAACCCTTGTCTCCAGAAAGTGATTTCTCTGGTCACTTTGGCAGGTCTTTGGGGCAATGCGCTGTTTGGATCTTGAATCACTTCTGATGGTTCTTCACCATCGCCCAATTTGAATCCACTTCCGGTGAATTTGGGAACTTCTACGCCGGGTGCGCTGGCAGAAGGACGGTCGTCTGGTTGGTCCATCTGTTCCTTTGCTCTTTGGAAGATTTGGTCCACAATGTTTCTGTCCGCACCTTTACGGCCGCCTCTGTTGTTGGGATCTTCCACTTGTAATGCGGACTTCTCTCCACCAGTGAAGAAGTTGGTATTGGTCTTATCGTCTTCCGAGTCGTCTTCCTCGTTGTTCAAGTCTCTGAAGGTTCTCACGCCTCCTCCGGACCTTTAAGTGGTTAGTATGGGTCCAATTGCAATCTTATGTCATTGTTCAATACGTACGATTTCTTCTTTTGACTTGCTGGCTGACTACTGCTGCCAGTGTTGGCTGTGGGTTTATTGGTGGCATAGTAGTCTTCAATGGCGTCCACCAAATCGTTGTTGTTTCTGCTCAAATATTGTTCGGCCAAGTAATTGGTGGCGTTAGTGACGTTTACGAACTGTTCGATGAGCTGTTCGTGATCTTCTTGTTGCGACATAGTGATTGAGGTGGTTGATCTGACTAACAGCGGTGATGGCAAATTATAGCGAGGGTCAAATGGTAGGTCGTGCGCCGCGCACTTTGCTATTTGGTCCACCACATTAGTATCAGTTGTGGGGAGACTCTAGAAATTCTAGAAATAGCCAATAATTGGAAGATTGATGACATAATATCTTTTAGCCTTGAAAAACCATTACGGAATGATTATTCGATTCTATCACTTTGCCAATTCGAAATATACGAAATAGTTATTCGCTTCATAAGACTTTGCCAATTATTGCACTACATTAATAAATATTAAAATATATTAATATTATAACCGATGTTGAAATCCCAAATTTTAAACCCCTTCGTCGAACCAACGACAAGCATTGGCTCACTATATATAAAATAACAAGACATAAAGCAAAAGCCACAAGTCGCCTCGTGGCTTCAAACATGACTAATAAAAAAATCACGTAAAGTAAACGTAAAAATTACATTAATGTTGAATAAATGTAATCGCAGGATAAGCATCATCAACAATTGGAAGAATTGAAGAATGCAAAAGATCACTCAGGACCTTTATTCGTACTTAGCACGGAAGTGCTTAGCAGCTTCAACCATGTGGGACAAGGATTCCTTGACTTCAGCCCATCCTCTGGTCTTCAAACCACAGTCAGGGTTGACCCAGAAGTTGGCAGCTGGGTAGACCTTCAAGATTTCTTCGACTCTGGAGATGAATTCATCGGTGGATGGAATTCTTGGAGAGTGAATATCGAACAAACCTAAACCAATGTGGTTAGGGTAGTTGGAGAATTCTTGAATGTAGTTAGGGTCGTCCTTCTTGGAGAATTCAATGGAAACGACATCGGCGTCCAAGGCCTTGATGTGGTTTGGATCCAAGTCAGAGTAACAGAAGTGAGAGTGGATTTGAGTGGAGTTTTCGACACCAGAAGTGGCAACTCTGAAAGATTGAGCAGCCCAGTTCAAGTAGTCGGATCTTTCCTTACCGGCTCTCAATGGCAAACCTTCTCTGATAGCTGGTTCATCGACTTGGATGACGGTGATACCGGCAGCTTCCAAGTCTTGGACTTCGTCTCTCAAAGCCAATCCCAATTGCAAGGCTTGGACCTTACCAGAGACATCGTCTCTTGGGAAAGACCATCTCAAACAGGTGACTGGACCAGTCAACATACCCTTCATTGGGGACTTGGTGATGGATTGAGCGTAGACGGATTCCTTGACGGACATGGCCTTTGGTCTTGAAACGTCACCGACAACCACAGGTGGTCTGACGTATCTGGAACCGTAAGATTGAACCCAACCGTTGGTGGTGAAAGCGAAACCTTCCAATTGTTCACCGAAGTATTGGACCATATCGTTTCTTTCTGGTTCACCGTGAACCAAGACATCCAAACCAACTTCTTCTTGGAATCTGACAACAGTTTCGATTTCCTTCTTGATGAAGTCTTCGTATTGTTCAGCGGTGATTTCACCCTTGTTGAACTTGTTTCTGTTGATTCTGATGTCCTTGGTTTGAGGGAAGGAACCAATGGTGGTGGTTGGGAACAATGGCAAGTTGTACTTTTCCTTTTGAGCAGCCAATCTGTCAGCGAAAGGAGACTTTCTGGTAGACAAAGATTCGTTGATGGTGGCCATTCTTTCTTGAACCTTAGGGTTGGTGGTGATGGAAGATTCAGATCTGGACTTGACAGAAGCAGCGTTGACTTCCAAAGCCTTGGAGACGTCTTCGCCAGAAACGTGCTTGGCGATGGTGACGACTTCGTCCAACTTTTGGGTAGCGAAAGAGAACCAGTCCTTGATAACTGGGTCCAACTTCTTTTCGTTTTCCAAGTCGACTGGAGTGTGCAACAAGGAGGAAGAGGTGGAGACAATAACTCTGTCCTTACCAACCTTTTCGATGGCCTTGTTAACGAATTCGGAAGCCTTGGCGAAGTTGGTCTTCCAGATGTTTCTACCGTCAACAATACCGACGGAAAGAGTTTGCTTGTCGGTCAAAATAGCAGAGACATCGTCCAATTGTTCTGGAACTCTGACGAAGTCAAAGTGGAAACCAGCAACTGGCAACTTGGAGATGGCCTTCAAGTTTGGTCTAACGTCACCGAAGTAGGTGGTCAAGATCAAGTCTGGAGAGTTGCTGTTGACAAGAGCGTCGTAAGCACCTTGGAACTTAGCTTGAACTTCTTCAGGCAAGTCCAAAACCAAGACTGGTTCATCGATTTGGACTTCGTTGGCACCGGCTTCCTTCAATTGAGCCAACAATTGTTGGTAAACTGGAAGGATCTTGTCCAACAAGGTGATTGGGTCCAAGTCAAGGGAGTCCTTGTCGGACTTACCCAAGTACAAGTAGGAGACAGGACCAAGAATGACTGGTCTGGTGTGGATACCCAAAGCCTTGGCTTCGTTGAATTCAACGACTGGCTTGACTTCACCGGTCAACTTGAACTCGGTGGAGTGGGAGAAGGTTGGTCTGACATAATGGTAGTTAGAGTCGAACCACTTGACCATTTCCAAAGCAGTGACATCGACGGCGGCAGCAGTGTCGGTGGCCTTTCTTTGCAAACCTCTACCCATGGCGAACAAAACGTCAATAGGAGCCAAGTCGTACTTGGTGTATCTGTCTGGGATGACATTGAACAAAAGAGAGAGATCGAGAACTTGATCGTAGTAGGAGAAATCGTTGGATGGAATGATTTCAACACCAGCGGCCTTTTGCAACTTCCAGTTGTGGGCTCTCAATTCCTTACCCTTGGCCAACAAGTCTTCGACAGTGACCTTACCTTGCCAGTAAGACTCGGTGATCTTCTTCAATTCTCTTTGTCCACCGATACGTGGGAAACCTAAAATGGAGGATTGAACCATTGTGATGTTAGTGTGTATGATTAATACTAAGGAGCAAGAATTGAAAAATCGGCGACGGATCACACACTTATATAGTAATTTACTGCGCTTGAAAAATGACTTCGTCTGGGGCACGTTACCTGGATAGGTTGGGCGCCAGGATGTTGGACACAGTTCCCGCAACGGCGTTGGCTTGTATGCCGGCGCTGACGCGGATCCGCCTGCAGATAGTGCGGTGGTGGGCGGTCGTATTGGTCGTTTAGGCATTTTGATACTTCCACATGCGCCTGAAGCGGGATTGTGCTAACTCACGTGTGGATACGAGTCACGGTCACATGCTATTTGTTGGTTAGTCATAGGCTTCGACGATGTCGGAATGGTTTGATCTGCAGTGTCGTGCAAATGTCTCGCCAGATCGACACGTTTGGTCCGCCATTTAGCTTATTGTCGCTGATTTAGCACCCATCCCTTGACCCTGAGTCTTGTCCAGCGGGGCCGCCCGTATCGCCCAAAGCCGCCGGACATTGTGCAGGACATTCCTTACGTTATCGTCGTACACTATCGCTGGTGGCTGCCCCAGCGTCCATGCAGGTGTAGCGCCGTCGCCGGCGCGTGGCCGGGGAAACCACCCCCGGTATATAGACATCGTTCGTCTTGGCCGCCACCACGAGCCCTCGTACCGCTCGTTCACCTGAAATTACACCAGCGGTGTAGATACTGGAATGTTCTAGAAATTTTACTTCGCTACAGTCTGAAAGATTGTACAGTTGGCTCAGATAAATCTATGTTGCACTGAGGTAACCTGAATGTGTCACAGCTTATCGGGGCAGAAATAGAGCCTAGCATGGAAATTTTTTTATAGCGTGTGAAGCCTTGGAATAAGCGAAGTGACAGATTATTACAATATGCTAACTCAATGTGAGCTAACATTACATTAGATTTTGATTTTGTAGTATCTGTCAAGTTGATTCTCGTTGTTTCTTTCGATTAGAGTCCTCCTCTAACTAAAATTCACGAAAATATTTAAAGTTCGCACTAAGTATTGCGGTATGGGTTTTTCGCTGGCAAAAAGCACTCCATCAAGATTAAGATAAATTTGTGATCAGACGGGTTTTCTTTGAACTGCTTACCAGATCATCATATTCAAAGATTGATCGATTGATTTTATTATAATGATGTTATATATCACTATTAAGGGAAGTGTCCTATTCTAGGACCAAAGTAACCATCTGGAGCAGAGACTGTAGCATTAAGACTGGATTGTACACCGTTTCCTCCATCAATACCAACATAAGGAACGCTGTTGCCCCACCAGTTAATATCTTTCTCGTGATACTGTACCGCGAAGAAAATGATCACACTACTGAATGCGACACCAGCAGTCAAAGCACTATTCAAGACATAGTTGTACTTGGTCCACCAAGCAGAATACTTGTTTTTGAGGTACCACATAAAGGCGATAGAAATGTACATACCACTAGTGAAGTACGTAAGATTGTAAGGGGCCCACTCAAGCATTCCTCCAATGATTAAGGAAGGTTGGAAGAACTTCATGTAACGCTTGGGGCCGTAAAGCTTGATCACAACACAGACAATTGCCAACAAGAATCCAATCAAGAAACACCATCTTAAAATTGGATACAAGCTGTTGAACACTTTTTTGGGACCGATAACACCCCAAGTGACAGAGGCAGAGAAAAAGGTTCTCGAACTTGGACAAGAGAACTTTTCTTTTTGATGTGGAGTACAATAATCTTTAACATGATCAAGCTTAAAGTTCAAAGCGGCCATGTTGATGAAAGTTCCAATGAAGATACCGAGAATCTGAATTCTGAACATGGCTCTTGGTGGTAACTTGGCGTAATGGCCCATTTTCTGATCAGTGATATAATTCTGCGCCTGTCCATCGATATTGAATCCTAAAGCCTTGATGAACATTAAAGCAAGACCATTACCTGGAAGAGCGTAACCCATGATTAACTCGACCAACACATTCAATCCAAAACTGAAGTTCGTGGTAGAGTAAAGGGTGGTGATCGGGATCAAAAACACAAAGTTGATACCGATTGCGAAAAATATGGCCCACACTGGAGTGTTACTTGGGTACAACTCGGCACAAAGAATAGCAAACACGATAGAGATCAACAAAACAAGCAAGAAAACCCAATCAGGAACTTCCTTGTACTTGCTCATCATGATTGAATGTGGATCGGTTTGTCCTTCATAAGTGGATCTTTTCCAGTATCTAAGCGACATTGCAAACTCCTTACACGTTGCCCATAAAGCCTTGTGGGTCATTGCAATCTCATGAACAATTGCAAAAGGATAGAGAGCAAAAAATGCACCGTACAGTACCAAAGTACCAGCGGTGTAGAATGGGGGACCATATTTGTCGTACTTTTTTTGATCGAACAAACTGTCCTCGTTCACCACCATTTTGATATTATAATCGTCCCCTGTGTTCGAAAATAACTGGTTGCTGTTGATTGGAATATACTTTGTCCACTTATAATTTGAGTAGTAGACACCAAGGATTGCGAAAAAACTGATCAATGTTCCAATATATTGGTTCATGTATGAATAGAAGGGGGTGGTCAATGGTAATCTGAAATTAATAGTATTCCAATCAAATGTTGGCACTGGGTTCAAACCAAGACCTAAACTGGATCCGGTGATAATGGCGAGGTTTAAGTTGTCTGGTTTGATCCAAGTCATCCAGTTGAACGTAGAAAGAGCCGTGAAGATGTAATTTGGAAACCAGTAATAAACAAAAGTAATAGACATGGAGATTGCAAAAAATTTGTAGCTTGAAATAGTCCAGCCATTGATATTCTCCTTCTTCTCTGGACTCAACAAGGCTCTGTTAAGAGCAAGAGTTGGAAGAAGTTCTTGCCAAACGGCTCTGGAAGGATAAACCACGAATTTACGTAAAATACCGGCAAAGCCAATACCCATGAAATTGGTCGACAAGAGCAACAAAACTTGGTAACCCTTAGTTACCCAAGTGTTGCCATAAAAAGCTGGATGCTTCAAAACAGTGATATTCCATCCAACGTAACTAGTTGAACCAGCAACAGATGTCATCATTCCACACAACATTTGCTCCTTGTAAGTCCAAGGTCCTGGATTAAGCTCGATGGTATACTTCCATACCTTGAAACTCCATTTAGGAATAGCGTACTCCATAAATTTACCACAAGGGTATAGAAGCATTTGAACAACATTCGCATCTAATGAAATTGAAGGTTGTCTATCATCAAAGAACTGATTGACAAAGGCCGAGATAGCGACCCAAATAACCGCGAGGATGTAACACCTTAAAGTTTCCACAGGAATGGTTGGATCGTCAAAAGGGTCAGTAACTGCACGGACTTCTTGATATGGCGAGTGGTATGCAATCAATGCAGCTTCTAATCTTGTTTGCAAATTCCAATCAACCACATGATATGGTAACTTTTCGAGGAAGTTTTCGGATCCAGAAGAAGAATAATCGTCTTCGTCAAGCTCTTTTGCTTCAGCTTCACCATCAAGCTTATCCCCCAATTGCTCTTTGATGCCACCTTTCTCGCTATAAATGTGAGTAGGTTTCATTTGAACGAGAGTCTCATAAAATGTGTACTCAGCTAAAGGAATATTGACATCGTTTTCAAATTCAGTCAATGATTGTTCAAGGATGCTATATGCTTCTTCGATTGATAATTTCTCAATTTTCTCGATCATAAAGGTAGCCGTTAATGGCAAATCATCCGTAGCGACTAAACCATCAAGATCTAACCTCTTAAGAATGATTTCCTTCTGTGTTGTTGTTAAGCTGGTACCCACTTCTTGGAGACCAAGCTGGACCGAGGTCACTGCCTTCAAGTCCACCTCGTGATCATTCAAGTCAAGGCGTCCAGCACTTGTAATACTTCTAATGTTCTCCAAAGCTGTATCAACTTCTAAGCCCATTTTTTGCGGTGGTTTCTTTGAGTACTTACATTTAAATTTTGAGATATTTCCGGTCTTTAAATAGACGAATATTTGATCATGGTTAGTTATTTGGTTGAAGAGCCGTGCGGAGTAATGACATGTATGAGAACGTCAGAATTCACCTCATTCTATCAAGTTTCATAATATCTCAAGATAAGAGTTTTGTGGCATAAACGCACATTAATCAAAAACTTTATTTTTTGAAAAAGCGCATGCACGAGTGAAACAAAGAATTGCGAATATATTACAGTAGAAGCTTCGGCGGTCGGGAATATTCTACTACATGACAAGAGCTGCATAAAAATGATGAGAGTTGCAATTACTCTCTTTAAGGGAATATAATGGCAAAAAGGGTCATACTTGATACTCGTAAACTTTGACATGGCATGTCGCTAGCTCTTCAGGATCAAAACCAATGCCTACCCATAAAAAACAACCATGTCGTATTATCACTTATCGTAAGTGAAGAAGCAGAAGCGCAATTTTTGGAAGTTAATGCAAAGTAGAGATTTAACTCTTCAGATATCAATCTTGTAGCATTCGTCAAGTTGAGTTTCAATATCTACTACGATACCAGCCTCCCGCAAACTGTCAGTCCGCCTCATGATATCCCAGAATTATTGAATTTTTACGCTTTTACCGTCGAGAAGTCTTTGCTGAGAATTCTGTTAATAGTAAGTGAAAGTGAGATGGAGCTTCTATGATCGGGTAACTACATCATGATGTGTGCAAATCAATTGATCAAGTATATTATACGGATATCATATATCACGGTTAAGGGAAGTGTCCTACTCTAGGACCAAAGTAACCATCTGGAGCAGAGACTGTAGCATTAAGACTGGATTGCACACCGTTTCCTCCATCAATACCAGCATGAAAAACATTGTTGCCCCACCAGTTAATATCTTTCTCATGGTACTCCACCGAGAAGAAAATGATGATACTACTGAATGCAACACCAGCACCCAAAGCACTATTCAAGACATAGTTATACTTGGTCCACCAAGCAGAATACTTCTTCTTGACATACCACATAAATGCGATGGAAACGTACATACTACCAGTAGCGTACGAAAGATTATAAGGAGCCCAGCCAGTCATGGCTCCAATGATCAACGTAGGTTGGAAGAACTTCATGTAACGCTTAGGGCCGTAAAGCTTGATCACAACACAGACAATTGCCAACAAGAATCCAATTAAGAAACACCATTGCAAGACTGGATACAAGCCATTGAACACCTTCTTGGGGCCGATGACACCCCAAATGACGGAAGCAGAGAAGAAGGTTCTCGAGTTTGGACAACTGAACTTCTCTGATTGTGTCGCAGTACAATAATCTTTAACATGATCAATCTTGAAGTTCAAAGCGGCCATGTTGATGAAAGTTCCAATGAAAATACCGAGAATCTGAATTCTGAACATGGCTCTTGGTGGTAACTTGGCGTAATGGCCCATTTTCTGATCAGTGATATAGTTCTGGGCTTGTCCATCAGTGTTATATCCTAAAGCCTTGATGAACAATAAGGCAAGACCATTACCTGGAAGAGCATAACCGATGATCAACTCGACCAACACATTCAATCCAAAACTAAAGTTGGTGGTAGAGTAAATCGTAGTGATCGGAATCAAAAAGACTAAATTGATACCGACTGCGAAAAAGATTGCCCACACTGGAGTGTTAGTTGGATACAACTCGGCACAAAGAATTGCGCACATAAGGGAGAGTAACAAAACAATAATAAAAACCCAGTCAGGAACTTCCTTGTACTTGCTCATCATGATTGTATGTGGATCGGTGTGTCCTTCATAAGTAGATCTGTTCATATGTCTAAGAGAAATTGCGAATTCCTTCAAAGTCGCCCACGTAGCCTTATAGGTCATTGCAAGCTCATGAACAATTCCAAAAGGATAGAGAGCAAAGAATGAACCATATAAAACCAAGTTACCAGCGGTGTAGAATGGAGGACCATAGTCGTCGTATTTCTTTTTATCGAACAAACTTTGCTCGTTCACAACCTTTCTGACATTGTATGGAGCTCCTGTATTGGAAAATAAAGCATTACTGTTAATTGGAAGATACTTGGTCCACTTATAATTGGAGAAGTAAACACCAACGATTGCGAAGAAACTGATGATCATTCCAATATAAAGGTTAACTTGTGCATAGAACGGAGTTGTTAACGGTGATTTGTACCCTATGATGTTCCAATCAAAAGATGGGATTGGATTTAAACCAAGACCTAGTGTTGATCCGGTGATAATGGCAAGATTCAAGTTGTCTGGCTTGATCCAAGTCATCCAGTTGAACGTAGAAAGAGCCTGGAATAGGTAATCCGGGATCCAGAAATAAAGGAAAGAACCGGCCATGGTCACAAAGAAAAATTTGAAGCTTGACATAGTCCATCCATTGATATTCTCCTTCTTCTCCGGACTCAACAAGGCTCTGTTAAGAGCAAGAGTTGGAAGAAGCTCTTGCCAAACGGCCCTGGTAGGATAAACCACGAATTTACGTAAAATACCGGCAAAGCCAATACCCATGAAATTCGTACACAATAACAACAAAACTTGGTAACCCATGGTGACCCAAGTGTTACCGTAAAATAATGGGAGCTTCTGAACAGTTATATTCCAAGCAACATAACTAGTTCCACCAGCAACAGATGTCATCATACCACATAACATTTGCTCCTTGTAAGTCCAAGGTCCTGGATTAAGCTCGATGGTATACCTCCATACCTTGAAACTCCAGTTTGGAATAGCGTACTCCATGAACTTACCACAAGGGTAGAGCAACATTTGAACCACACTTCCGCTCAACGAAATACTGGGAAATCTGTCGTCGAAGAACTGATTCACGAAGGACGAAATTGCTACCCAAATCACTGCGAGAACATATACTCTCAAAGTTTCCACAGGGATGGAAGGATCGTCAAAAGGGTCAGTAACTGCACGGACTTCTTGATATGGCGAGTGGTACGCAATCAATGCAGCTTCTAATCTCGTTTGCAAATTCCAATCAACCACGTGAAATGGTAATTTGTCGAGGAAGTTTTCAGAATCGGAAGAGGAATAACCATCTTCCTCAATCTCTTTGACTTCAGTATGACCGTTGAGCTTTTCCCCCAATTGCTCCTTAATGCCACCTTTCTCGCTATAAATGTGAGTAGGTTTCATTTGAACGAGAGTCTCATAGAATGTGTACTCAGCCAAAGGAATATTGACATCATTTTCAAATTCAATCAATGATTGTTCAAGGATGCTATATGCTTCTTCAATTGGCAATTTTTCAATTTTCTCAATCATGAAAGAAGCTGTCAATGGTAAATCATCCGTAGCGACTAAACCATCAAGGTCTAACCTCTTAAGAATGATTTCTTTCTGTGTTGTTGTTAAGCTGGTACCCACTTCTTGAAGACCAAGCTGGACCGAGGTCACTGCCTTCAAGTCCACTTCATGATCATTCAAGTCAAAGCGACCAGCACTTGTAATACTTTTAATGTTCTCTAAAGCTGCATCAACTTCCAAACCCATTTTCTGTGGTGGTTTTTTGAGTTTTTGCAACTTAAACTGAGGAAATTTTCAGTCTTTAAATAATCAAGTATCTTGGTTCTAATACATTGAACTTGTCGAGGAGCCGTGCGGTGATAAGGTGTGGGATAAGTAAATCAGAAATTAACTACATCGGAAAGTTTCTTGGTATCTCCAGATAAGAGTTTTGAGGCTTAAAAGCACGACAAACAAAAAGTTTATCCCAAAAAAAGAAGGTTTGGACGCGCATGTATGTATTTGTGGACCGCGGGAATTGCGAATAATATTAAACAATACAACCTGCACTAGGGGTTATTCTAGTACATGTCAGGGACTTTATTTTTTAACTTAGACAATAAGAGTAGCAAGCCTTTTATTATACGGACTGATATGGTCAAGATTAAAGAATATCCTGGTTGTGGCTCGTAAAATTTGACATGGTGACATATCCCTGAAAAAATTGCTAGCTATTCAGGATCAGAAGCTGAAGCCGAACCTACTAAAGTAAACTTTCCATGTGACCACGTAAAGAAACTGATCAATTTAAGAAGATACTGCGATGCGGGGATTGACAATATTAAAGTTTTCGAATTTTGCAGCACCTGTCAAGTTGAGTTTAACTACCTCTTACGATTTCAGTTTCCCCACTAAATATCACAACAATAATCAAAACTGCGCACTTTCATGGCAAGAATCTCCCCACTGGGAAATCTGATAGTTTGAAGATAGTCGTCAACAGATATTATGCACCTCCCTTGATCTGGTAAATACTCCTTCGTGGATACAGATCGATCGATTATTTGTATTATACTGATGGTATATATCACTATTAAGGGAAGTGTCCTTTTCTCGGGCCAAAGTAACCATCTGGGGCAGTGGCGGTAGCGTTGAGACTGGATTGAGGACCATTTCCTCCGTCAATACCAATCCAAGGAACATTGTTGCCCCACCAGACAATATCCTTCTCCTTGTATTGCACAGCGAAGAAAATGATCACACTACTGAATGCGATACCAGCACTCAAAGCACTATTCAAGACATAGTTATACTTGGTCCACCAAGCAGAATACTTCTTTTTGACGTACCACATGAACGCCGCAGAAACATACATACTACCAGTGTAGTACGTAAGATTATAAGGAGCCCAGTCAATCATGGCTCCAATAATCAAGGAAGGTTGGAAAAATTTCATGTAGCGTTTAGGTCCGTAAAGTTTAAGCACGACACAAACAATTGCCAACAAGAATCCAATCAAGAAACACCATTGCAAAACTGGATACAAGCCATTGAACACCTTCTTGGGGCCGATGACACCCCAAATGACGGAAGCAGAGAAGAAGGTTCTTGAGTTTGGACAAGAATACTTCTCAGTTTGATGTGGAGTACAGTAATCTTTAACATGATCAAGCTTGAAGTTCAAAGCAGCCAAATTGACAAAAGTACCAATGATGATACCGAGCATTTGAACTCTAAACATGGCTCTTGGTGGTAACTTGGCGTAGTGACCCATTTTCTGATCAGTGATATAGTTTTGAGCTTGTGCATCTATATTGTACCCTAAAGCCTTGATGAACATTAAAGCGAGACCATTACCTGGAAGAGCATAACCGATGATCAACTCGACCAACACATTCAATCCAAAACTAAAGTTAGTCGTAGCGTAAAGGGTGGAGATTGGGATCAAAAACACAAAATTGATACCGATTGCAAAAAAGATAGACCACACCGGAGTGTTTGTAGGGTACAACTTGGCACAAAGAATTGCGCACATAAGAGCTATCAACAAAACACCCATGAAAACCCAATCGGGAACTTCCTTGTACTTGCTCATCATGATTGAATGTGGATCGTTGTGGCCTTCATAATTAGACCTGCTCCAGTCTCTAAGAGAATTTGCGAATTCCTTGCATGTAGTCCACGTAGTCTTGTAGGTCATTGCAAGCTCATGAACAATTGCAAAAGGATAGAGAGCAAAGAATGCACCATATAAAACCAAGTTACCAGCGGTGTAGAATGGAGGACCATAGTCGTCATATTTTTTTTGATCAAACAAACTTTGCTCGTTCACAACCTTTCTGACATTGTATGGAGCTCCTGTATTGGAGAAGATCCCGTTACTATTTATTGGAAGGTACTTGGTCCACTTGTAGTTTGAGTAGTAAACAGCAGTAACGATGAAAAAGCTTAGGATACTTCCAATATAGAGGTTTGCTTGTGCATAAAAGGGAGTTGTCAATGGTGATCTGTACCCTATGATGTTCCAATCAAAAGATGGGATTGGATTCAAACCAAGACCTAAACTAGATCCGGTGATAATGGCAAGATTTAAGTTGTCTGGTTTGATCCATGTGATCCAGTTGAAAGTAGAAAGAGCCTGGAAGATGTAATCTGGGAACCAGAAATAAACGAAAGAACCGGTCATGGTCACAAAGAAAAATTTGAAGCTTGAAATAGTCCATCCATTGATATTCTCCTTCTTCTCCGGGCTCAACAAGGCTCTGTTAAGAGCAAGAGTTGGAAGAAGTTCTTGCCAAACGGCCCTGGAAGGATAAACAACAAATTTACGTAGGAGACCAGCAAAGCCAATTCCTAAGAAATTGGTCGACAAGAACAATAAAACTTGGTAACCTAAGGTGACCCAAGTGTTACCGTAATATAAGGGAAGCTTCTGAACAGTTATATTCCAAGCAACATAACTAGTTCCTCCAGCAACAGATGTCATCATTCCACATAACATTTGTTCCTTGTAAGTCCAAGGTCCTGGATTAAGCTCGATGGTGTACTTGCCTACCTTGAAGCTCCATTTAGGAATAGCATACTCCATAAATAAACCACAAGGGTAGAGTAACATTTGAACCACACTACTGCTCAATGTAATCGAAGGTAATCTGTCATCAAAGAACTGATTAATAAATGCCGAGATAGCGACCCAAATAATTGCGAGGAAGTAACACCTTAAAGTTTCCACAGGGATGGAAGGATCGTCAAAAGGGTCAGTAACTGCACGGACTTCTTGATATGGTGAGTGGTACGCAATTAATGCAGCTTCTAATCTTGTTTGCAAATTCCAATCAACCACATGATATGGTAACTTTTCGAGAAAGTTTTCAGATCCAGAAGAGGAATAATCGTCACCCTCCACCTCTTTGACTTCAGCATTACCATCGAGCTTTTCCCCCAATTTCTCTTTGATGCCACTTTTTTCACTATGAATGTGAGTAGGTGCCATCTGAACAAGAGTCTCATAGAATGTGTACTCAGCCAAAGGAATATTGACATCATTTTCAAATTCAATCAATGATTGTTCAAGGATGCTATATGCTTCTTCAATTGGCAATTTTTCAATTTTCTCAATCATGAAAGAAGCTGTCAATGGTAAATCATCCGTAGCGACTAAACCATCAAGGTCTAACCTCTTAAGAATGATTTCTTTCTGTGTTGTTGTTAAGCTGGTACCCACTTCTTGAAGACCAAGCTGGACTGAGGTCACCGCCTTCAAGTCCACTTCATGATCATTCAAGTCGAAGCGGCCAGCACTTGTAATACTTCTAATGTTCTCCAAAGCTGTATCAACTTCCAAGCCCATTTTCTGTGGTGGTTTTTCTTGATTATTTGCAACCACAATTGAGTGTACTTTTGGCCCTTAAATAAGCCATGATCTTGATGCTAATCAATGATCTGGTCCAAGATCCAGACGATCTATCTACCATATGGGGTAAGTATAATAATTAATTGCATTCAAATAATTTACTTGGTATCTAAAGATAAGAGTTTTGTGGGATAAGAGCGCATCAACCAGTAAGTGTATTTTTGAGATAGAAGTCTCTGAAATGTGCATGTATGTGGTAAACGAGGGAAATGTGAATAAGTTACAACAATGAATTCTACACTTGGGCCGATCCTTGTACATGATGGTAGCTGTATAATGTAATGTAATGTAGACGATAAGAGTTGCAAATCTTTTATTATGGGGAATAGAGTAACAAAGAGAGTTCTGTGTGGTCCTCGTAAAAATGACATGGTGATCATGCATCTTGGTTATGGACCTTTGAAGAAAATAAAGTTAGATGCGACCTTGTGCTTTATGCCGAGGTTTTTGAAACTTTTGCCGAGAAAATTGACAAGTATTAGAGTTTGATGAGAGAAATTCTCGGATTCTAAAAGCAGCTGACTGGTTCAGACTGCGAGACCTTTAATCATTGTTGAGCCTTAACCGATATCTGGGTCTGTTAGTTTACTTAACTGTGACCTCGGCCAGGGATCGGCATGCTTGACACTTGCATGTCAGTGCGCAAAAGTCAGTGAACCTTGCAATTCCAAAGAGAATGATGTTAAAAATATTACCTCAATACGATGTGATCCGCCCCATCCGCTTTCAACTCTCAGGTAAACGGAATTTACATGTTTCAAAGGTAAGGAATTGAGCATTGCCAAGAGAAGAGGATCTTGCAGATTCAATCCACATGGTCCTATAATAGTACCCGATAATGAAGCCGTACATAAAAAGGCCAATAGGGATCTTGAGGCGTAATATAATTTTGCGATTGTAAAATACATAATTATTCACATTGATCAGGGCGGCTTGTCAATTTTGTGTTACGTTCTCCTGAAAGTACGGCTCGGTATTTCCGAAAATAACATTCTTGAGTGAAAGCCTGTATCGACTTACATTTCTCGTAGATCATAACCCATGCCGCCTCGGCTGTTTTGTTGCGGGATTAGACAAATATTTGTATCTCGGATATCTTCTCGACTCACTTGAGTTCCTCATGGCTTTTCGTCTACTAGAGAAACGGTTCTCGGGAGTGCATCCTTATCTAAAATTGACGTTTGGTTGACACTTCCGGATATTCTTGCTTGCAAAATGCGCGCAAAAAAATAAGCAACGACTTGCATCAGTCATGCGAGGAAAATCCTTTTCTTGGTAATGCTATGTTATCAGGTCTCCTCTTTGACGATTAGCTGATAAGCCCACTTAATCAGCAATATTCGCATGCGATAATTAATCAAGACATGATCAAAGAAGGCTGCTCAATGTTAATAGCCCCGACTTTTGTCCTGAAAAGATATTGCGAGGCCCGCTAGAAGCCGCCTGATGCCGGATCAAAAGCTTGAAGCGAAACTTGAAATGTGGCGCTAAACCGACATATGATTTAGCTAATTTAGGTTTTTAGAGTGCAACACTCCTGAAATCACTTCCTGCCGAGAGGGGGAAAACGGGATATTAACAGTGACCCCTTCAACCCCAATCTCATTTGTGGACTTATTCTGCCTTCTTATCTCTCAGATCCTTATCTTCTGATACCGATTGACGAAATACCCTCGAAGACCGATTCAAAATATAATTTTATTGCTTTACTAAAGTTTAAAATAATTATTTTGCTATAGATTTACCTAAATGATATCTTTCTATGACTCTAAGCTCCTTTGATAACTTGAATTAAATATATGGTTAGGAATTTTCCTTTTTCTTTAGTCATGAATAATAGCACAACCTTTTCTTTTGGCATGAATTAAATCAGATGGCACAACCTTTCCAATTGCTGTATTGGAGGTCACACACTTTTGCTTACTTCCTCCATTGATTAATTTTATTGCCGAGTTACATTTTTTTGTTCAGTTCAACGATGATTAAATCAATTGCCGGGTTTCTTCATTTTACCCTTTGTTGATACATCAGATCAATCAGCGGGTTATATCATTTTGCTTTCGATTAATTTAATCAATGAGTTTTTTACTCATTTCACTTGCTTCATTGGTGAATTTAATCAATTATCTGGCTACATCCTGCTATTTGCTTCAAATTTTGATTAAATTAATTACTAGGCTAGCACCTATCCGAGAGATAGCTCAAGTGGCACTAGACGCTTAAGGGAAATGACCAGCTCTTGGGCCAAAGTAGCCATCAGGAGCAGTGGTAGGGTCCAAAAGAGATTGTTGACCGTTACCACCATCAATACCGGCAAAAGGAACAAGGTTACCCCACCAGTTAACATCCACTTCATGATACTGAACTGCGAAAAAGATAATGATACTGCTGAAAGCAACACCCGCAGTCATGGCACTACTGAAAACATAATTATATTTGTTCCAGAAAGCTGGGAAACGGGATTTACCCCACCACATGGAAAATGCTGACAAGTATAATTGTCCAAGGTAGTAGAACAAATTCGTTGGAGCCCAGACCAACATTCCTCCCAAAATAAGACTTGGTTGGAAGTGCTTGAGGTAACGCTTTGGTCCATACCAACGGAGCAAAAGACACACGACACCCAATGCGGCACCAATGAGGAAAGCATATTGCATGGTAGGATACAAGCCATGGAAGACCTTCTTTGGACCGATAACACCCCATACGACAGAGGCAGTGAAAACAGTGGAAGAGTTAGGACAAGTGTACTTATCTTTTTGGTGGAGCTCACAGTAGTCTTTAATCGAACTAAGTTTGAAATTCAAGGCAGCCAAGTTCATCATGGTACCGATGAAGACACCCAAAATTTGGACACGGAACATGGCTCTTGGTGGAATCTTAGCATAATGGCCAATCTTTTGGTCCAGGATATAGTTCTGACCTTGGGAATTAATGTTTGCACCCAAAGCCTTGATGAACAAAGAAGCGAGACCATTACCGGGAAGAGCATAACCAATGATCAACTCAACCAAGACATTCAATTCGAAAGTGAAGTTGGTCGTTGAGTAAAGAATGGTAAGTGGGAACAAGAAGACGAAGTTGATACCAATGGCAAAGAAAATAGTCCACACTGGAGTGTTGGTTGGGTACAACTTGGCACAAAGGATAGCAAGCATGATCGAGATGAGCAAGATGACAATGAAACACCAGTCAGGCACTTCCTTATACTTTCTCATCATGATAGAATGAGGATCATTGAAACTTTCGTAATTGGATCTTCTCCAGTCTCTGAGGGACAAGAAGAAGTCTCTCAAGGATTGATAAAGTGACTTGTAAGTGAGACCTATCTCATAGATAAATGAGAATGGATAGATGGCAAAGAAAGCACCATATAAGAGAATGTTACCAGCAGTGTAAAATGGTGGTCCGTATTTTGCATATTTCTCCTTATCAAACAAGTTATGTTCGTTCAAAACTTGTTTAACGTCATATTCCTCACCGGTGTTGGAGAAAATTCTGTTACTGTTGATAGGCAAATATCCGGTCCACTTATAATTCAGGTAGTAAAGACCAAGAATAACAAGACCACCGAGGATAGTACCAATGGTTTGATTAACTGTACTGTAGAATGGCGAGACCATAGCTCCAGTACCAACAACGTTCCAGTCGAAAGATGGGATAGGGCTGAAACCCAAACCAGAAATAGGACCAGTCACCACGGCAAGATTGAAGTTATTTGGCTTGATCCAGGTCATCCAACCTCCAAAATAAGAAAGGCCCGCGAAGAGATAGTCTGGTAGCCAGAAGTATAAAAAGGAAGCCATGGTGGTGTAAAAGAAGAAACGATATCTGGAAATGGTCCAACCGTTAAGATTCTCTTTCTTTTCTGGCACCAAAAGGGCTCTGTTCAAAGCCAAGTATGGCAAGACACCTGGCCAGACAGCTCTAACTGGATAGACGACGAACTTTCTCAAGATACCAGCGAATCCGATACCCATGAAGTTAATGGAAAGCATCAAAAGCACTTCGTAACCAGTTGTGACCCAAGTGTTGGCATAGAAGATTGGGGCCTTTTGAGAGGTGATGTTCCAAGCAGCGTTACTGGTACTTCCACCGACAGTGAACATAAGACTTGAAAGGACTTGCTCCTTGAAAGTCCAAGGTCCAGGGTTTAAGGCGATTTTGTATTTGCCGACATTGAAAGTCCAGTTAGGAACGATAGCAGCGAATAATTTACCACTTGGGTAAAGGAACATTTGAAGAACAGTGGAATCAAGCGTAATACCTGGCAATCTGTCATCGAAGAACTGATTCAAGAAGGCACTGATACAGGTCCAGATCAAACCAAGAATATAAACTCTCAAAGTTTCAACTGGGATGGTGGGGTCATCGAATGGATCGGTGACGGCTCTGATCTCTTGGTATGGAGAGTAGTAGGCGATCAACACCGCTTCCAATCTGATTTGTAAGTTCCAGTCAACAAGCTTGAAGTAGCTCTTGTCAGGTGCTTCGTTACTGAGAGAGTTATTCTCAGAGCTCATGTCGACAACAGTCTCCTTCAAGGTTTCCTTGAGTTTGTCCTTGGTGGTTTCTTCGGTATAGTTAGAGACAACCTTGGCAGAATGGTCTACCAAAGTTTGATAGAAGTCATATTCTTCGCTTGGAATGTTGATATCGTTTTCAAACGTCACAAGAGCATCCTGCACGATTTCGACTGCTTCTTTGATGGTCATCTTGTCGATCTTCTCGATGATGAAGGTAGCATTCAAAGGCAAGTCGTCCAAGGAAGTCAAACCGTCCAAGTTCATTCTGTTGATGACAAGCCATTTCTGGTCACTGGTAAGTTGTTGGCCAACGTCCTCGATGGCAAGCTTTTGAGATGCAACGGCTTGTAAGTCGATCTCATGATCTTCGATGTCTAAACGACTGGTGACACTAGTGACGTTATGAACGCCCAAGTCCTGCACGGGCAGCTTCTCAGAACTCATCGATAGGGTCAATGTTAAAACCGTTAGGAAGGGATCTATCTACCTTATATATCGCTAGGGTGTGGTGCAACTGTTCATGCAGCTAATCAATCGCAGAGATAAGCATCCCGCCAGAGGCCGCTCAATCGGTGACGATCCTATAGTCTCACGGCTGCGAAACCCACAATTAATTGGTACTACAATTTCGCGATTACGATTCACGAACAATAACGACACAAAATCGTGATCTTGCATGTAGTCAGATCTCAGCCCGAGATGCGTCGAAGATCTGATGCTTTGACACCTCTTGTAATTCCTTGGCAGTTCAGAGCTTTGATCATCGAAGAAGCCCTAGGTCCAAGGAACAAACCGTTTGGCCGCTACAGGGCTAGCGGTGTATCAGAAGTATTGCTGTTCTAATGGACAGAAGTTCACATTCCCTCCGTGGCCACACATTTGCCAGGCTAGCTGCATGGTGATAGCGGGCTTCGGCAACAAAGGTGTCAGGTGCACCATGAGACGTCCTTCAATGCCACAGCGTGCCTATAAAATTACCCTGTTCCTAGTTATTACGCTGGTGGGTGTTTCGGGTCTTTATGCATTAGGACATGAGCCCGCCTTCCATGCGTTCTCACGCCTTTCCCCGATAATATTTTTTGACAGTTGCCTAATCCGGCAATCTAATAAAGCCACTCGAGTGAACGGGCTCGTCGAGGTATAATATCTGGAGTGACCATCGGGCCCTTGGTCCGGATCCCGGGATTTACCCGCTTATCATTAATAATTTCGACGCATGATGATTTCCTTTTGAAGACACTATCGCGCATTCTTGTTCAAATCGGAGCCAGCCGAGCGATATCGGAATAAGTCAACAATAACTGTGGCTCTTATCACGGAAATTCGGAAAGTGTGCCGGTATAGGCGCGATGGAAAAAGGCGGATATGCATACCAGCATCGGAGGCCGGTGTGGGGAAATGAACAATCGAGCTGAGATAGCAATCCTCGGTGATGAGTAGCCACTAATATCGCGGCTAATTGTGATGATGAGGCCTACTAACCCGAACTACAAAGAACGTCGGCAAACGAAAAAGATCCATACACCAGTAATAGATATGAAATATGCATTATCGCAAACGCATGGCGGTGTTCTTATCTTACAGGATGTTAGGTACCTGACCATATAAAAGGAAATGGATCAGGTACAGTCGGTAGTCAGCTCAGATGGACTAAGCAAAATCTCGTGTTTAGCTGAGTGCTGGATATAGACATGAGCACAAGTGTTCGATATGAGAGGCTGACGTAGCTTATCAGAAATGTGTACTTCAATAATGCGCGCGTCCTATCGTAAAGAGATGCACGCAGATCGATTGACATTTGTGACCTATTTGAAGGATGCCTGCGTGATTTTTTGAAGTGATAAAATCTTCGTTTCTAAGGTGAGAAAGAACTGGAACCCGTAGTGCAACATGAACTACTCAAACTGGTGAGAGTAGCCTATCACTACGATATGTAGGAACCCCGAAAGCTCACAAACCCCGAAAGGTGTCCGGAAGCTACCGAAGTGAAATGGATCTGTAAGCCTCACACGACGCCTGACGCCTGACGCATGTTGATGCACCAGCCAAAAAATTGAAACGCTACCCGCATGCTCCTTGCAGTTCAGAATTCCAACTTGGCAGAGCCATGGAAGTATTGTTGAGTCATGGCCGATATGAATGCTCATGGGTCATTTACTCGAACTTGAGTCCTTGCCCACTTTTTATTCAGAAGCTATGGAAAACCCTTTGGTTTTTATTGTTCAAGGCCTAAAAAATAACCAATCAAGAAAGATCTTCCCCAACTTATGGATCGAATTCCGCGCAGGGGATGATGCTAGTAAATACAATAAAGTCTCGCATCGACGCTCGATCTCACTGTTTCCGTAATCGATTTTGTCGACAACAGCATCTTTTCTAGAGTAGCAAGATTCACTTAGTCAAGCAATGAACTTTGAATTAGTGAGAAAGTAGGTTCAGCCATATATCACATCGGAATTATCTAGGATATGGACTGAAGTAGCCATTAAACAAAGAACGCGATTTCAAATGTGCGGTGACAATTATCGCATTCGATACCGCCTAATGAACATTGCTACTCCACGAACCTCATTCTTGTGCTATTGAACAGCTAAGAAGATGATTCCACTGAAGGAAATTTTCTATTCTAAATGCACTGCTGGAGGTATAGCTGTATTATGACCAAAATGAAGTGCACCTGGCTTTAAAATCTTACATGATTGCTACCGAAGCTACACTTCTTTGGTATGACGCCGCTCCACTAACGATGATACCAAGCCGGAAATACTTCGCGCATCTGGGAGGCCTATTATACACAAGAAACTGACCCGAACAAGAAACACTATAGTTGGACGCCACTTCATCAAACCTTGTTCAGAAATACTCGTGTCATACAGTAATCCTATTTATGAACGTACGACGCTTCAAAATAAAAATGATGACAGTTGTCTGCACTGGCCAAAAGTCTGTCTTCATAATTCATACGCGGAGAAAATCTACGGAAAAATAAAAATCCTGCACTATAATAAAAACGGACTGCTTATTGGATTCGCAGCAAGAAGCTATGCGGTGGAGTAAACAGCCACATCTCACTTCGCAACAAAATGTGGGGACTACTCAAAACCCTGGTTTTATTGTACGAACTTATGTTAAAATGGAACTGTTTGCAGCCGCCAAAACCTTATTTTAAGCCTTCTCTGTCAAAATTAAAAGATTATGAACCCTAAGGTGTCAAATATGTCGGGAAGACTCGCTAATTAAAAGATATTTAAAGCCGAAAAGAAATGATAGTAAATATAAACCTAGCAGTATGGGTTAGAAGTCTCGTGCTGGTGATTTCCGCTTCGAAAATGCTATGGTTTGGACTCATAGTGCTAAGAAAAGAAGGAATACTCGAAGTCATCGGGCCTAAAGTCTAACCTTATTCTTGACGCACCGCGAAACTTTATTTTAGTCCACTCGTGTATACGGCTGTGGATCTCAAACAATAAGCTGTGGCACTTTTAATATGTTACCGATACACACGGCCAATGTCTCTTATCAGCGATAACGCAATCCTTCTTAATATCGTATTGTTTAACGCCGAAATTAGCCGTTAGTCTTAATAATTGCGCTTTCTAATGAACCTGATTTAACTGGTCGTCAATTGTGATGAGGTGCGACAGGGCTCAACTGCTATAGGGTTTGAGTCCCGAGATCCGTGAGAGCCATATCTATCGTTGATAGTGTCACATGAAAACTGCAGGGGGTCTCGTGATTAAGTCTCTCACAAATTTGAATAGCCCGTCTTTGCTAACAATAGAGTTTCGTGGCTTCTATAAATGTGGGGTTTCAACATCAGCTGTGTAACTCAACGGCCATGAAATACACGGCCATAAAATAATTGCAACATTCCAATGAGCTCAGAACAGCGCTTTCGTAATAATATTGTATTTTGACAGGGTCTCCCCTCTTTCTATCATACCACTTTCCGGCTCATTCTACATCCACTTGATTCTATTCTTTTATGCTAGTTAAATAATGTGAATACTGTGCTGCCACTTTCTATGAGCTTACTATCATCTTCGTCAAACTAGGGCTTGCAAAGCTACCTCAGATTGTCTACCAGGGACAGCGGGGCTTGCCTTAATGAAAGGACAGCGAGGCTTGCCTATCATTAATATTCGCCTAGGTCATTAGGATCAATTTTGAATATCTTGTCAGGATTCAATATTCTCTTTGGATCCAAGGAAAGTTTGAGCTTTCTCATCATGTCAATCGCATCTTCTCCCAACTCCTCGACCAAGAACTGGCGCTTTGCATTCCCGATTCCATGCTCCCCGGTACAGGTGCCTTCATTTTCGAGTCCCAATTGAACCATTTTCCTCACCACCGCCTCACATTTCGCCTTGTCTTCAATTTTATAGAATAAGTCTGCGTGGAAGTTTCCATCGGCCGCATGAGCCAAAATGATCGACTGGAATCCCGAGTTCTTGATCAAGTGGTGGACTTGACTAAGCACGCTGGGAAGCCTCGAAAGCGGCACTGCAATATCTGTCACCCAGATTCTAATGTCTTCATCAATTTCGTTCTTTCCGTACTGGATCATGGCATAGAACGCATTCTTTCTGGCTGAAAATAACTCCTCTCCTTCTTCTTCGTTGGTTGCGAAAACGAAGTTTTGACACTTGTTCTCAGATGCTATGGACTTCACTTGCTGGATGTATTCGTCCACAATCGTTTGACTGGCACCTCCCAACTTGAAAAAAATGGTGGGACACTCGAGCCAAGTTCTAGTCAAGTATCCACTATAATTCAAGCACAGCATCATGTCGGTATCCATTAACTCTACGGCATTAGGCTGGATTCCCGATCTGAAAATTTGAGCTACGGTTTTGGTGGAATCGGAGATTTCTGGAAACTGGCACACCACTACTCTTTCGACTTTTGGTAAGGGATGCAATTTCACAGTTGCTTCCGTTACGATTCCCAAGGTTCCCTCACTGCCAACGAAAAGTCCTGTCAAATTGTAACCAGCACTTGACTTTCTAGGGCGGTTTTTCGTTTTTATGATCGTTCCGTCTGCAAGCACAACTGTCACGGAAATCACATTGGCAATCATGGCTCCGTATCTGGAAGCATTAATACCTGAAGCATTGGTATTGATCATTCCTGAGATCAAGCCATTGGGCCCACAGTCAGTACCCAACATCAATCCTAACGGCTTCAACACCACGTTCAATTCTTGCCAATTAACACCGGCTTGCACTTTCGCATCCATATCTTCGGCGTTGATTTCAACGATTTTATTCATTTTCGAGGTGTTCAAAATTACACCTGGCCTCGTAGAGTGGAAATGGCCCTCTAAAGAGGTTCCTCCACTAAAAGGCACCACAGGCACATTGTAATGATGTAAGATTTTCATCACTTCCGAGACTTCTTGTGTAGTTGAAGCGTAGACTACGTACTTGGGTCTTTCATGTTCCAAAGGCTCGTGAGGCGTGAAATCATTTCTGGTGTGAAATTCGAGCTCCGACTTCGAATTGGCAACTCTGTCTTTTCCAAGAACCTTGCTGATCTTTGCAATTGCCTCGTGAAGCTCATTATCCGTACAATAGACTGGTGATTTGAGAGAAGCAAGTGGTGTAGTGGAGCGAAATGCGCCCTCTGAGTCCTGAGATCTCAGTTCTCCCCATATGTACGCCAGTGTAGCAACTATCGACAATAGTATGGCGTTGGCAATTAAGAATTTGGGAGACTTCAGTTTGGTCTGGGGCTCGTTTTGGTGGTTTTGGGTGGAAAAAAAGCGATTGACGGCTGTTTTCGGCTGAATGGGCCGTCTGGGTAGCAGCCTAGCACTGAGAGGTGAGATCGCTCGATTGAACGGTATCTTGATCATCCTTTTCACAGATAGAAGATTGAGTTGATGGTAGCTATGACATCAGATAACGAATCATCATGGTGGGTCACGTGAATAGGCGGAATCACGATTTGCAATTAGCGAGCAGAGAAAAAAACGATACGCGGAAATTTCAGACTTCCTTGCGCGAAAGGTCAAAGATCAGCGCTCACCGCTAATGTGAGCTTAACAATAGGGTTCGGGGATATTTTGAAAGTCGGGTAATCGACGCAGGTGTGGAATTGTACTATTGTTTTTCACATCTGTAATTGCGCAATCTGAAGTTGCGCACCGTCAATCATATTTGAAAAGACGTCGTATGGTGAAAGTTTCGATAAGCCGAACTCGTCTTATTGAATGGAATGGAGACTTCTCTTAGCATTGCAGTAGGGTTTTATGAGTCCAAAAAAGAGAAGTGAGTGAATCTCAAATTTTTAAAATATTTACATTTTGGTGAAAATTCTATAAAATCGAAAAACTGTTTCTCCACTAGGTATGAAGATCTGAAATCGAATGCAATGACAGATAGAAAATGGTTATTTGATATACAATGGTGTTCTATAGAATAATTTTCTCTGAAAGAGAATGTATTTGATTTTTCTTCAGGAATTAAGATATGAAAAGATCCAAAAATTAGTTTCAGTAAATCTAGCGAATCTGAATATTCAGGGGTATTTTCTTTCAAGAAAACAGCCTGCGTAGCGTAATGGTTAACGCGTTTGACTTCTAATCAAAAGATTCCGGGTTCGACTCCCGGCGTGGGTTCTTCTTGCGGTTTTAGCTCAGTTGGGAGAGCGTCAGACTGAAGAGATTCAGTCACAGTTAATCTGAAGGTCCTGTGTTCGATCCACAGAAATCGCATTTTTTTACCTTTTTAAATCATCATTTGAAGTATCACCGGGACCCTTTCTATTCTTGTTGTATGATCCTTATTTTTATAATAGTCATCCTCGTCAAAATTATTATTACTCCAAATCGTCAAGATTTATTTTCTTTTGAATCATCAGAAATTATTGCTGTGAACCAATAATTATTAAGATTCATTACTCGTCAAGATACACTACAATTGATGAAATATTGAAGCTCGTAAATCCATTAAAATTAAATAATACATATCCATGAATATGTCCCAGAATTGAAAACCCAAGAGCTAGAGCTCGTCATCGAAAGTATCGGTATATGGATCCTCAATCAAGGTCTGATAAAAGTTGAGATCATTGACAGAATGCTCGAAGGTAGAAAGAAGAGAGGAATCGTTGGTGGTGGTGGTCAATAGTTCGATATTGGCAATGTGTGATAAGTTGATGCTGAACTCTTTTTCGGCATCCAAAGACGCCAAGAGGCTCGATTTTTCTTGAAAATCAAGCTTGAGCGATTCGCGGTTATTGATGGGGAGTTTGCTGGGCTCGGCCTGGTCGTAAGTGGAGTAGATCATTTTGATGAAGTCTTCATCGTCAAACACACGCGTGATGCGGTGGTGTGGTTTGGTACGTGAGTTGACTCCTTTAGGTGCAGCCATCGCCACTGCGGTTGGTTTCTTCTCCTCCAACTCCACCAATGAAGAAGATGTGGTGAAAGAAGCGGAATCGGAGAGATCGATGTCTTGGCTCAAGATCTCGGAGTTGTTCTCGAAGTCATAGAATTGAATGGAGGTCAGGTCGAAAAGCGAATCCACCGTACTCACAGTTTCTGGAGTCACTGGCGATGAAGTTTCGGAGTGCGTCTGCATTTTTATTTTTTCTGGCGTGCTTTCAGGGTGGATCACGCTGGGGCGCGAAATGGCGGTGGACCCACTAAGTATCATTGAGATCCGATTGGTGCCTTTGGTCACGGGTTTTGAGTGTGTGATCGTAGACAAGTTGGGGGCGCTGGACCGCAGCTTCAACGACTTTTGACGGCTGCCACCGCTGCCGGCGGGTAGCACGTTCTCCTTGTTCTCCACCAGCACACTTAAGCGCTGCTGGGCGGCAGAAGAGCTGTGAGAGATGGGGGAAAGCTTGGGTTTGTAGTCTGTTTTGGAGGCGGTGTTGTGAGTGGAGTTGGCGGCAGAATTGGCAGCAGTGCTGAGGGGGCGTGGATGTGGCTTCTTGCCGGAGGCGATGGATTTGAGGTCGGACATCGACAGCTTTCTGGATCTTAAAGCACCGAAAAGACCGCTGGACTTGGACATGCGATGGTCGCTGAGATTGGGAATAGACTGAGATCTCAACATATCGGGAATCGTGGGGCTAGATAAAGCGATGGAACACGAGGGGAGGGATGATTTCCACTTGACAACGGTAGACGAAGACTGGGGAGCGAGGGCGGGATAGGGCAGACGAAGCAGACTAATTGAGACGAGATGCTACTATAGAATCAGACGAGTAACAACAAAAGAATAGACCGAGGGATACGGGACTGAAGTTGAATGGCGGCGATGGTGAAGACTATAAAGAGCATGTAGGTGAAACGCATTGAAAATAACACAAATCGGAGTTTGTTCTATTGTGGAAGCTGTTTGTTTGGGTTTGGCAAGCATAGTTGCAGAATCGTGCGCGCGCAAATACACATACACACATACACATACAGATATGTACACAAGTGTGCGTGACTTTCTCCCCCTTCTCAGGCCCGCTGCTGCGAGCTGATGTACGTGTCGGCGATACCTACGGCAGTGTGAATCGAGTGAATAGGGGTTTCCTGGTGTTGAATTCGGTGTTTTCCACGATCCAAACGTTTTAGTTTGCAAGGGATGACGTTTCGAAAATTTCTTAGCTCGAATTGTAAACACCGCATCGCTCGTACACTCCATATTTTTTTAGAATCACGTCAGTTGCTGTTGTTGATCTTTCCAACAACAGTCGCGTCGTCTATGCGCAGCAGGCACCCCTTTGGGGTGCGAACCCCCTTCCAATAGCGCCGTTTACGCCCCGATTGCGCGTGCGTTTCTTGACACGGACTTGGGCTCGTAATTTCTCAATGTCTACTCGCGTGTTTACCAAATATGTCTAATACCCCGGTTTATTGTGTTTAGCTATATACAATTGGTATTGTTTAGACGTCAAAAAAGAGGTCCGACGACCGATCGACTATATACATGTGGTCAGCACCACCTTTGCAATCCCGGCCCAGTTCTGCTCCCTACAGCTTGACGAGTGCCACTCGGCGCAGCTACGCCAGCCCTGGCCGTAACCCGACGCACCTCAATTACTGCCGCATCGGGTTTAATTATTCCTCAGACAGCTGCATGCATCGGGAGGACCGTGCCGTGACGACGCTAAATTGGTGCCTAATCAGCACTCCTGGCGTACCTATTAAGGGTGTCTAAGATTTGCCCTCCTCAGCGGCAAGCCCGTTCTTCCATACATGCATGCATATCTTCTATTGTTCGCTCCAGTAATCGTACCTGTTTCCATTACCGACTAGTGTCGTGTCATCAAAATGGCCACTTTTGCCGGCTACCAAGCTGTGCCACTTAGCGATGCTTTCTCGATCCTGGCTCGCAATTTTGTCTTTCGCCGTCAAATCGATCTCGTTGCCGTTTCTCAATAATTCCATCTCTTTTGGCGCCGTTTTGATTAAGCGAGACCAAAATGGTTCCTTAGACGTGTATCTTTGGAGCGCAAATGTACTCTTTTGAAGCCAGTTCTCCTTCCGCAACGGATTTCCATTGCCGTCCCGTCCTGTAAAGGTTTTCGCGATGTATTTCGTGATCGGCTGTCTAATAATTGCATCCACTCCTGGAAGCAAATATAGAATTAGGGGCTCGTTTGTGGCTTTGCTGCCTGTGGGGACCACGTTGAGATGGCCCAATCCCTGGATCACCAAGTCGATGGGCCCGTAGAATGGTGGGATTACGAAACGTCTGAAATTGGCGAGACTTTCTTCACTGTGTTTGATCAAGAACTGTTTTTCCATTCCGGGGTACTGCTCAAGATTACAGCTGACGCTGTAGGCCTTGCCGAGGTTGCTGAAGAGCTTGTAGTCGTAGTTGATACAGTTACGGATCTGGAACATCGAATTTTCTGGAAATTGGAGGTAGAACACTCCGCCCAAAGTGAGACACTGTCCTCCTTTCGCAGTGTGGTATTTGGCGTTGTAGAAGCCCTTTTCGTACACTTTGGCCCCCTTGGTGACCTGTTTCAAGGACTTTGACAGCACCAACGACTTGAAGAGGCCGTGGGCCTCTTCCGCGTGTTGTTTCACAAATCCAGGCACGTCGTAGATGGTTTTGTTGGCGCCATCTAGATCGACTTGGATGAATCCACGCGTGAAACCCGGAACATGGGACACACCGGGGCCCACCCTGGACCTGAAATAGGTCTCAAAGTCGCGGGACTCCTTGCGGAGTTTGGAGCGGCTTTTCACGGCCTGTGTATCTTTCATATTCATCAATTTGTCCTGTTCTTTCTCCAATTTGTTACGTTCTTTCGGCGACAAGAGTGCCTTGTTCTTCTTATTTTGCGTGCTCAAGTAGTAGAGAATGGACTTGATAATGGTGGACTTTCCGCTGTTGACATTGCCAACAATATAGCTTCCATCTTCGATGAAATCGAGCATTTTTCTGACATTCCAGTTGATTAGGCCACTCACAATCATCACGTTCTCCCGCGGCACCCCAAACTTGGAGTGGAGGTAGTCTTGCATGAAGGTGAGTCCGTATTTGAGACTCAACTCGTTATTTTTGAACAAAAGGTCGGACTTATTGATGAGAAACTTGATTTGGTTGGGTGATCTGAACTGGAAGATTTTTGGATCCAACGTCATGGGGAAGTCCTGGGCAGAAACGACACAGAAGATCTTGCCGTCAAGCGGGATTGGAGCCATCACAGCCTCGATCGACTCCACTGGGTACTCGTTTTGTGAAAGATCTCTGAAATTGGACCTATAAGTGGCATCTCTGCACCGGGTACACTCGATGGAATTGTGTGAGTCTTCGTCCAACTTGAACTTCTTCTTTTCAGCCGCCTTCTTGAGTTCTTGCGAGACTGATTTGGGGTCTGTGAATGCTTTTAAATGGTCGTTATTGACTTCGTGAACTTTTGAAAAATCGTTTATCAAGAGCTTTTGGTCCTCGAGGGATAATTTCCCAACGTACTTGTTGAAGGACTCATCCGCACTACTCCTCAGCACCTTCTTGTCTTTGGAGCTGGCCGAATCGAGGATATAATAGCCCGGTTGGTTGGGATCTTTGGATTGCAATTTGATTCCACACGATTTGCACGACTGAAAAAGGTTGCTGAGCAACGCCGAGGTCGCTAGCGTGAGAGACGCCGACGAGTTGTGCCGCCTCGTGACGTAGAGGCACGTTCGTGCGACTTTGAGGTGGAAGGGTCTGATCATTATCGATGGATCTATGGAACTGGGGCCTAAGATGGATTGATGTAAGATGAGGTCACGTGACTTAAAGTCACGCGCCCCATCGCTCACTGTCGAATTCAAGTGTGATACATTTTCCTGCACCTCTTTTGCACTTCCTCGATGAACGGTGAAGATTTTTTCCTTATTTTTTCGGGGTTTTGACCTCACGGTAGTGATTGTTGTTAAACACACCCAGCACTCCAAAAACAAGCCCCTCTCTTTGTATCTACGGAAAAAAATAATTTGCCCAAATTTGCTCGTATATCGGCAAAGTGTAGCAGCGGGCGCATGCGTTAATATTCCTTACATCGAGACCAGATGCACCAAGTGGACAAGACTGTGGGAATTAGCTCGTAGATTACGACTTACGAGCGGTAGCGATAATATTTTGATAGTGTGGAGCTATTCGCCCGAAACGAGAACATTAGCGCCCAATCGGAAGATGTTCGCTGTGATTCAAAGGCCGAAAAATAACGCGGCCGTGAAAGTTTCAAGTAATTTCCAGCAAAGCTGGAAAAGTCCGAAATGGTCCGTAATGGCTCCGTAATGAGTTTGAAAGATAAGAGCATAATATTGCATGGCTAAAGCAATGCGTAGGCACACCTCTTCACACTAGCAAACATTACGCACGTATTTTTGGTGAAGTGTCTATGCATGCAAGACCCCACCTCGATGGTCATATGTACGTCAGTTGACATAAGGCTTAGAAGGTAGTTCTTTCCTATTAATTGAAACAGGTCCGGCTAAACACACACACACACACACACCAGTGGGCATCAAAACAGGCGTGTTAGTCCGGTCGGTGAAACTCAATCATCAATTTTCTCAAATGCCACATTTCAAGCAAAACCCGAGAGAGGGGAAAGGTGGTGGATCCAGCCGCTCGTTCGCTAATCTGAAGCTACAGCCAGAATTAAGCTTGGCTTCCAAGAGTTCCAAGACTACTACTGCTACTAGCGACAACTCCAGGATTGTTGGGTTGTTGGGTCCCGCTTGATTGAAAAGTATCGACTAATTCAGCGGTAATCCACCTGAATTTTGCAAAGCCCTTCCCTTGCGGACCTAGTGCAGACTATTGATGCAGAGGTGCCCTTTCCAAAATTATTTTGATCTAAAAACGTTATATCGCCAATACAACCTTAAAGACAAATCCATTCTACAGTGGATGCAACTATCTGCCGTGAGACGTAGAAGCTTAAATGTTAGCTGTTGTGAATTTTGTGAACGTGTAGTGAAAAAGGCTACTGGTATATTTTTTATGCGGGCGCTCTTATCCGCACGGAATTGATGTCGAACTGAATTTCGCGCATGCTATCATCTTGAAAGCGAAGCTTTCTATGGTTGCGACTGCGATTGTGAGCAAGGCAGTACGAAAAGATCTGATTGTTGGGGCCAAGCGCAAAAGTCGTGATATAAATATAACACCACGCATCGCTAAGAATTCGACTACATTGCACAAAGTTTCTTCGGACATCTATGAACTGCCCTAAATGCTTCATGTAACAATAGCCGAGGTTGGCTGACTCTTCTCCTAAACGCTGCGATTTAAACTTTACTTTAGACTGCCGAAGGGCCCGGCGCGAGCCATGTCCTAAACTTAAAGTTTGAAACTCCAGTGGCTTATGAACACAGCGCTTTTAAGTCTCAGACTTACATGAACGACAAGCGGTCCCTTAACGTTGATAATTGCAGAGTTTCCTGGGGTTTTATGTGGATAAACCTATAGCTTGATCTCGTTGTGAGCCATCTGCACGTTATTATTTCTTGGGACAGCTAGAAAAGCATAGCTTTGCGAAGAGCCAAAAGGTGATGGTGTGATTTTCGGTTGGGATGTTCAGGTTTAGCCTGGAACACTGAATATAATATGCGTGACGCATGCATTTGGATAGTAGGATATACGCCCGCGGAAAAAAATATAAGACACGCATAACCAGGGACATGCAAATTGCGCGCTACTCGTAATGTTTACCGCCCACACGGGACGCAAGACCTAAAGTGCGATCAATCAGAACAAAGCCAGTCAAAAGAAGTCAGAATGTAGGTGGAGCCAGTACCACACTGCTTCCACTCACTCGGAAATAAATCCAGAAGTGATCTTCCCCGAAGTGAATTATTGCCGAGAACGACCGAAATTGTAACCCAATCAGGTAATAGGGGTATTTTCTTAGCCTCAACGTAAATATGTACAAGCATGCAAGTAGCAACCTTGCATTCTTCTATTTTTTTGAGACATAACGATGCTGGAATTGATCTTAATATTAACTCCAGCGCTCGAATTGCCACGCACGCATTCTGAGTGGATGACATGAAACTTCCTTGCTATGATTTTCAACAACAATTCTAGCCTTGTAAATCCCTCGATTGATATCTTATCCACTAAGCAAAGAGCAGATCCCCTTTGATCATGTAGGCGCCTTAGCAATAGCCAGCGAGTGTTTACATTTAATCACACCTTTGTTCGACCCAAAGACGAATATCGATTACGACTCCAAATATAAGCAGACTTATAAGACAATCGGTAGATGCCGAAATCAGCAACTTCACAGCCTTCTTGGCCTAGGGTGGTCGGAAGTCCTCAGTCAATGTTCACAATCCTACATATGCGGGCATCCTGCGATGTCAGGTCAATATTGTAGCCCAATAATCTTACATATAAAATTCGAGTCAGCCCAACGATCGACTCCGGGTTCCTAGCCCGCGCTAGAACTGGACACAAAAGCTTGTAGTTAGATTCAGCGATAAGCCACCTGCTAACGAACCCTCACACCATGGATGGACCCCTTACGATAATCGGCAATTCTTCTAGGGAGGATAGATGGTGATGAAAGCTTTTCAAGCATCGGTGATGAACGGGATGAGTCGTACATGTGGCATACATTTTGCGAAGAAGCATTAAGCGAGTCTAGTATTTTTTGATACTGCGCGTGCTTTTAAAATAAAGATACTGGTGCGACATGCCGTCCTAACAATATTGTCTTGCTGTCTTTTGACTTTTTCGTTATTTTCTGGCTATGTGAGGCTAAGAGGTATAAGTCAGTTACGGAGTTGCGATATGCAAGCATGTTTCAAGCTTTCAGTAAAGCGGACATTAGCTAATACCGCCCGAGAAAATCCAGCGAGTCATACGAGGGTGGAATCACCTTATCCATCTCGGTCCACATGGGAAGGCACTGACGAGTACATCCAAATTATGCATACTACATGCAGACTTCCATTTCCTTGGAATAATAGCGAATCGTCAATCCCTCCTGCATGGCTGTTCTTAGTAGCGCGAAATGCGACAACGGTTTCAATCTAGCTTTAAAAAAAAATTCTCCATAGGGTTATGAGGCTGCGGCAGGAGTATCTTAGCTCAAACCTTAATTATGCATAAGAATCGCTATTATCGCCATGCCACGGCTTGCGAGACCGTCAACAGCGGTCGCTAATCAAGACAATACTGTAGAGTCTAAATCGTCCTTGCCTGTTCCTATTGGTGTGATGAACAGGTATAAGCCATGATAAAAGGGGCTGGGTGAGCTATTTACATTTTCGGGGAAGGGTATGCTGCGTTACGACGCTCAACGGAAATATCACAGTATATGTCGGCACCGCACTTCGGATGTTTTCAGTTCCTTACATGTTGCGTCGCATACTGCACATGTATTAAATCATGATGCATACCACTAGTGTTTGGAGTATTCATCGCCTCACTGCAACTCGTAACTAGAGTTTTAAAATAGCGCATGAGTAGGACTAACGCAGATTCTGAATAAATTTTACAATATTTTTTAACATTTGCGCAGATGCTTCCGCAGTACACATGCATCAGAATAGCATGTTCTCGTACAGATGCGTCTCACTGCGGTAATATCGGATAAAGTAGAGGCATGTAACCTCAATCAGATCCCAACGGCGACGCCTCGACCACGAAACTAAGATACTACGACATTATCAGGACAGCCAAGCTTATTCGCGAAGATGTAACACTGCCTTATGGACGAACAGTCCTACCCCGATGTCGACGAGCCGCGTAGCAACTGATATATGCAAGCTGAGACACAACAATACATCGCACTTCGGACCACATTGCCGTTCTCAGATGCCTACATTAAATCCTACAATAGGAGAAAAAGGAATCCAGGAACGCCAAGTTAGTCTATCGCTCGCTTGTAGCAACGTCCCTAAATTCAGCTCTCCACCTGTACAATTCTTGATGAATGCCTCATGAACGCCACTTTTCCATCCTCGGATCGTGGGACGCACGGATTGTAGCCAAGTCCTTCAGAATGCTCCCCTCACGTCACTGATTGATGGTTCTGGTGAATCCATTATGCTGAAGTTTAAATCGGTACTCAAAGTCTAAAGAGTATTTCAAGCAGTTGGTCTGTTTGGCGATTGATGGGGCTTTTAAACCAGGTATGTGCTGCAGCAAAAAGGCTACCTTATATGAAAAGTTTGAAGCGTCGCGGCCCGTTAGATGCCCAGACAACGCACTTGTTACAGAAATGTGTGAGAGTAGGTTTTCATGCATAACGAGTTGCAAAGACCACTAGACGATGCAGGAATGTCGCTGGATAATCAGCTGAACGTTGAAAGAGTTTGACGGGGTGGGGGCATGGAATAGCGATAATCTGCCGGCTAAGCAAACTATAAGCGGAGTGGGTAATGCGCGGATGCATCAGCCCACTTGGGGTGAAATTTATACTGGAATGTAGACCTACAAATGTTCGATGCTGCTTCGAGTTTCCAGATCATCCAGGTGCATGACGCACCAGTGATAATTAACCCCGAGCAATTGTTAGGGAAGAAGGGACATAAAAACGCACAATAGATCAAGATAAATGCGCCGTGCGCGCGTTTGCCAGCATGGATTTAGCGTATTGTTACAGAGGAGAAGGGGTTTGCATGAAATTCATGAGGGCTGTGGTGGGGGATCTTAGGTGACATTTGATTGAAAGCAAGAGCCGAGGTGGGGAGCTAGTCGATGTTGTCGTGTAAGCGGCAGTAGGGTCCTTTTAAAATCCACCAGCTTTGGATCATACATTTTTAAAAGTGGGCGCATGGCGCGCTGTACTTCGGAGTGCAACAGAAAGTGGACCCAGTTTGTACTGTTAAAGCCAGGAGGAGTCCGGGGCAGGATGGGTGATATTTTCCAAGCATTGCGTAACCAAGAAAATATAATATTTTTCAAAGAAAGGTATTCTATAGGTTAGGCAGGATGCATGCAATATGTGTAGCCTGCGTCCATGTACGTTTAATTATATTTGACATTACATTGCTCGCCCACTTCTAAATAAACATCAAACATGTTTTTTCTTCAAGAACAATGCTTCCAGCTAAAAAAATAAATAAAAATAAGCTGCATGCATGATATTTTTTAGGTAGTAGATTATACTTTCTTTCCCTTTGTGTGTTGTGATTTTTGATTTTTAACTGTCCCGCAGTGGTGATAGACCTGCTCCAGCAAAAATCTATTAATTCTACGAGGTCCGCCAAAAAATCCTCCCTCTTTTGCATTTTTCTTGTTTCTAATCCGACCATCTATTCCATCCACTTTCCCGCTTTTCTCCTTCATTAGAACCTTGGAATGGCCAAAAGATCTATCTCGCTGCAATCCCCTCCTTCAAAGCGAGCCCACCTCCAGAAGGACGGTGGTGCCGCCGCTTACGAAGCAAGTGTCACCGACACTTGGATCGCTTGCGGTAGTTGTGCCAACACGTTGGGCCTTACCGTGGCCGCCATCAAAGCATACGAAAACGCCGTCAACCACGATCCCGCCAGCGGTGCCGCCATTTGCGGTCTCAGCTACTCGCTTCGTCTTAACGATATCGCCTTGAACGAAACCGTCGGTTCTCTTACCTCGATCGACCGTCTCAACAAGGCCTTGGAACAACACCCACACCTTGGCAAGGATGCCGCAGTCTTCAAAGAGTTGGCGGAATGTTACCTTCTCATTGGCTTGAACGACCAGGCCCACCAAGCCATCCAGACCTCGATCCAATTAACGCCCAACGATGCTCTGTTGTGGCTCTTAAGCGCCCAGACCTTGATTCGGGCGGGCGCCCGTTCCCACGCTGCAGGGCTGTTGACGCACTGCTTGTCAATGTTGCCAGAATCGCTCAACCAGTTCTCCACCAGTGACATCGAAACTGCGCGTGCCGCCCATGCAGAGTTGGCGGCTATTGCCACCGCGGACGGCAACATCGAATTGTCAATCGCCGAGTTGACCGCCACTTTACTGTTGCCACCACCTCCCTTATCCAGAATCGACGAACACATTGCCTTGTGGTGTGCTTTGGCCACCGTCAAGGAAAGAGCCAACGATATCGTGGGCGCCATCCAAGCTTGTGAGAGTGCCGAGATTGCAGTCGGAAACTCTCCAAGAATCTTGATGACCCACGCCTACTTGTTGCTTTTGGACAACGACAAGAACAACGCCGAACAGGCCATCATATTGTTGAGCAAAATCATCGATTTGGAGAAGGAAAAGGACGCAGAACATCCCGACAACGATGGCGACTTCTTGCCGTGGTACTTGATGGGTAAAGCATACTCCTTGGTGGACCAGCCCCGCCTTGCCTACGACTCGTACCAGGTGGCCTTGAGAAGAGCCTCCAACTCGCCAATCACCTGGTTGGCCGTCGGAAAGTTATACTTGCAATTGAAGCAGTTATCCGATGCTTTGGCCGCCTACTCGCAAGCTTTGCGCTTGCAAATCGACGAAGGTTCGCCTGGAACTGCCACCGCCTGGGATGGTTTGAGCTGTGTCTACGAGCGCTGTGACGACCAGTTGATGGACGCTTCCGACGCCTGTGCCCGTTCTGCCGCATGTTTCAAGGCCGTGGGAGACATCAAGAACTCCTCCTACTTCGAGGAAAGAGCCGATGCTTTAGTGAAGGCTTCGAAAAAAGAGGGTCCGGTACCTTCGTTAAGAGACCCTCCTGAAGTTCCTAGCTTTTTGTTGAGAGATCTCGTTGCATTATTGCCATCGGAAAGAATCGCTTTCATCCAGGGCCCTCAACAAGCACAAACTCCATCGCAACAGACGAACCAGCCTCAGGCAGCACAAGCGCATTCTCACCAGCAACAGGCCCACACACCAGCACAACCTGCTCAGCAACCTCCTCAGCCTCTTCACCAAAGACAGCAGTCGGCTCAACATACACCAATCCCCCAAAGCCAACAAAGCCCAGCCATTCCTGTCATCATGGCCCAGCAAACGCCTCAACAACCCACATCTCAGCATTATCCTCAGCAGCATACACCTCAACAGCACGCCTATCCAATGCCTTACAAGCAGGATCACAAGTCGCCAAGACAGGCCCAACTTCCACCACAGTTGCCCCATCCACCTCAACAAGGCTGGTCCCCAAATCAACAGCCACAATACTTCTACCAGCCCGGCCCACCACCACCTCCAGGCCAATTGCCACCTCCACACCATCAACCACCTCCCGAGAACCAAGCGGCCTCTCATCGTTCTCCTTTGAACCACCCTCAAATGGTGGCCAACGGAAACCACTACCCAGTGGGCCCACCAGGTCCACCACCTCCAGGTTACGCTTACAGTCAGTACGTGCCAATGCAAGGAAGCGTGGTGATGCAACAGCCATACGCTCCACCAATCAACAACTGGAGAAGATAAGGAATACCCTTCTTAAGATGAGAGAACGCCTCATTTTAAAAGGATGATGAAACCAGCAGCCTTTATCTATCACTCAATCACAACTGGAGAAGATACCATTAGCTCCTTTTGTCTATAACACTCAATCCCGGGAGCATAGGTGCATTTTATAGAATCTCTGATCTCTTGCATGTCTGTATACTATGAATAAATGATAACGAATGAATAACTAGGAAGTAAGGTAGTAAGAAATCAAATACAATGGTATCAACCTCAATGATATTCAACAGTAGGTAACTGAAAAATTGATAATGAACACTTGGAAGTAATTATAAAAGTAAAAAACAGAGAAGTAATGGTTTACAAAACTAAGCAAAAAGATTAATTATGATTGCACATCAAGAAGGGAGGAATTTGAATATTAGGTAAATACACAAGACTTTTATTACAAAAAAGCAACCAACCAACGATAAAAGTGTCGTTATCGGACCCATCCAAAGAAATTTAGCTCAAAGTAAAAGTATTGTCCAATAAGGTAGAGATAACTTACGCCAAATACAGCAATCCATACTATATATTAGTACAGTCCAAAACAGATTTTTCCTACAACGCTTGAATCGTAGCCTTTTATTTCAACGAAAAGTAGCTAATTTATTTAAATCAATTAAATATCTAACCATTTCACGAGATCTTCAAAGTCTCCAACAGAGACCTTTTCTGTCCAGTTTTTGGCATAATTTACTCCAATCGAGTCCAACGTTTTGAGTGCCGATCCCAGCGGCATCACCACGGCCTTATCACTTTCTAGCATTGCCAAAACGTCGGTCCCACTATCTCCAATATACAAAATATCAGAATTGCTCAGTTTTAACTTCTCTATAATTTCCTTTTTATCAATAGCAGTACGGATATCGATTTTTCTGTCCCATTCTCCAGTAGTTAATCCGGTGCTTTCGTACTCGAACTCATTGACAATAATCGATAATAATTCACTTTCTTCGAATCCCATTCTTTTCAAGCATTCTGCGATTATTTGTTTAGTCCAATTGATACTCAAAATTGTCACTGGAATCTTAGAATCATGACAATACTTTAGTAATTTATTAAATCCTGGTTTGATCTCGACAAATTGCGCTTGTTGGCAAAAATCGTCTTTTTTCAACCCCTTGAAAAGCCCCAAACGCTCGATTTCAAGCACAGAAGACATTTCTACCTTCCGCATGCCTTTTTGGTAGAGCACTTCTTTTTCAATTGAGTTTCTTGGACCGTGAAGCGTCTCAAACTCATGATTGTACTTGTTATAAGCGTCGAGATATATACCTGAAAAATGGGCGAATTTGGGCGAAAATTGAGGCTTTGCAAGGTACGCTGCATTCGCCACGAGCGAGATTGTGTCCTTGACAGTGACGGTCTCGTCCCAGTCGGTCACCACAAGCCGGGGCCTGAACATCTGTCGTGGAATCCGGAACATCGCGTCACGTGCGGTTGCCTTTACTCTCAGACAAAACTTGCGCTTTTTGTATTCTACGAGTTACATGAAACTGTCACTATTGCTTTCACGTGATCTCATCCCCACTTCTCCGGGGTCCCTCCCCCTCTTCCACGTGAACCCGACCCCACGACCAACTTTCCTTTCCAACAGGGATAGCCACACATTAGACTATCAACCAAACTTTATTACCACTTTAAGTCTTCAATTACTCATTCAATCATGTCTCAAAATCCAACATTCGGTGAACTCGGCAAGGTTTTCGACCTTGGTAAAAACCCCTCCACTCTGGAAGTGCAAACTGCAATCAAGAAGGGTTACGCCAAGTTGGAGACCTTGAAAGGATCTGAGCGGTCTGAGTATGCCAAGAAGTTGGGTAAGCTCGAAGACTACGGCAAGACCGAGATCAAGGGCACCAAGACTCCTGGAGGCAACTTGGGCAAACTTGAAGGTGACAAGCCTTGAATCGAAGGGTCTACTTAATGGGAGTCAGATTGACACATCACGTGACTTTCATAAACTACCTCTAGTAATTATCGAAACCAGGCCAGTGCCAAGTACGCTTAATATACGATTTAGTACAATAAACAAGTAATAATCTCAAAACCACTACCCTTGCGCCTTTAATTGGCTTAGCGTGTCAATATAAGACAACCTGTTAATTCCCAACGGTCACGTGCCGCACCCTTTCTACTGAAATAAGGCCATTCTCTGCAACTGTGTCCAAAAACTCCCCACCAAATGAGTCAAGAAAACAACACCAACGACACCACCGCCCACAATGCCGTCAACGAGGCCCCTCTGCCCCAAGAGCAACAATCGCTCATGACTTTGGCCCGTGCAATCCTCAATCCCGAAGGAAAGGACCCCAGAATCGACCAATACATTACTGCCACATTCAGCTACATTCTGGGCGCTCTTTACAAAATGACCACTTCTACCGATAAGGAAGCCACCGCTAATGAGATTGCCGATGATTTGAACCATAGGTTTGAAGCCTGGGTTGCGGCAAGAGAAAAGAAGGAGAAAGAAGGTGACTCCGCGGAGACCAACGGAGCCGTCAATGAAGAATCTAAAAAGGATTAAAAGAGCTCTAAAGAATTGAGAAGATTGAGGATAATTTAGCCAAAGATTTGGACCAAGGAGTTGAGCTTAGAATTTAGAAGAGTCGAGCTAAAAGAATTGAGAAGAATTGAGCCAAATATGTGTGATAAGAGTCCAAATTGTGTGTGATAATGCAAAAAGAATTGTGTTAGCTCGCCAACAATGCTTGCAAAACCGCACCGCGATGAAAGCGGGATAATAAATTGCGCCACACGCGAGGCTTATACCATTGAAGTATGGCTGCGTTTGAGGAGTGATGAATGCATCGTAAATGTGGCACGGATTATTTCTTCAGATTTCAGGTGTCCATATTTAGTGAAAAAATTATGTACCTTGTATGTTATTATGAATATTTAAAATAAGATGGATGTAGGATATTATTATGACTGAAAATAATGTGTTATGTAATTACGACTGATATACCAATTATGTAACGATGTAATTATAATTAGTAAATACGACCATCAAATGACCAGTTCAATATCACCACTTGGATATGACCACTAGTAATAATTAGTATATCATTATGTTAAGGTAGGGATTCTTGAGTATGTAATTATGACTAATTGAAACTGTAAAAGAATCATTATTGCTTGCCACGCTTAAAACTAACAACTCTCATCGGTAGAAAGCTAAATACTTAGTTTCAATTGGAGACTCAATAGTATGGAATACCCAATGATAAACTTATTCTCATTAGTAGTACTCTTCTCAACTAATACTGAATTCTACTCATAAAAGTTATCTTATGGAATCTTTAGAATAAGATAAATCTTTCATATCTGAAACAACCTCCCCTCCTCAATAGCACTTTCAAATCTATCTCTTTTCTATATCTTTCTACTTCCCTTTCTACTTCCCTATCTCTTTCCTGTATGCAGCCTCCAACGCTCAAAAGTATGGCTTTATCGACGCGGAATTACCCCGTTAGCCGCATCGCACACAACCGGCCCGATATAAAGTGCTGCTAATTCGCACGATAAACTCCACAATCATGAGACTTGGTGCTGTTGCTGCCACTATTTTGGGTGCAAGTGTTGCCGCTGTTGGCGCCGTTGCCGTCAACAACCATCAGGTGATCTTTTCCGATAAACAGCAAGATCTTTTGGCTGCCAATGGCCTCCAGGCCTCTTCTTTCCAAGAGCAAAATGACGCTCAAATTGCCGCTTATGAAGACCTCCAAGACTTCACTTTCGGCAAGTTTTCGCTCTTGAAGCTCCACAAAGACTTGATCGAGATCGACTCCACATCCTATCACGAGGGCAAGGTGTCCCACTTTCTCCAGCGCTTTCTCGAGTCCTTTGGCTTGACGGTGGAGGCGCAAAAGATCCAAGACGGCGGCGAGGAGCGCTACAATATCTACGCCTATTTGGGCAAAACGAGAGACACCAAAGTCGTTCTTACGTCCCATATCGACGCCGTGCCTCCCTACATTCCATACTTTGTGGACGGGACCAAAATCCACGGCAGAGGCTCGCTGGACGCCAAGGGCTCTGTTGCCTCCCAAATAGCCGCCTTCCTTTCGTTGGTCTATTCCGGCGACCTCAAGGAAGGTGAGGTCTCCTTGTTGTACGTGGTGGGAGAAGAAGTCAGCGGTGTCGGCATGTCAATTGTGGACCAATTGGGTGTCAAATGGGAAACCGGTATTTTCGGTGAACCCACCGAGTTGAAGCTTGGAGTCGGCCACAAGGGCTACTACATCTTTAGTCTCACCGCCAATGGTACTGCTGCCCACAGTGGCTACCCACAATTGGGAGTTTCCGCCAGTGAGATTTTGTTGCCCGTATTGAACAAGTTGATAAAGGTTGAATGGCCCCACTCCGACTTATTGGGCCCTACCACCTTGAATATCGGTAAATTCAGTGGTGGTGTTGCTCTCAATGTGATCCCAGCCCATGCCCAGGCGGAAGCTTTCATTAGAGTTGCTGCAGACCTCAAGGAAGTCGATCGTTTGGTCCATGAGGTAGTGGATCCGGTTGAAAACTTGACATTGAAGGTGGAATTCACCGGTGAGGAAATCCACCTTGATTTTGATGTTCCAGGATTCGAAACCATTGTTTTAGCCTACAGTACCGATATTCCACATTTGTCAGTCCCTCTCCAAAAACGTTACCTCTACGGACCAGGGTCCATTTTGGTGGCACACGGTGATAACGAGTATGTTGAAAACGCAGACTTGCTCGAGGCTGTCAAAGGATACCACAAGTTGCTCAAACACTCATTGAAGAACTAAAGAATTTAGAAAGATAAAATGAATCCAAAAAATGCTTGAAGAGCTGACAAAGAGCTGAAATATGATGAAATGGAGGGGATATCATCAGATCAAAAGACAATTCCTATAGAGATTAACTAAATCAACTTAAATGCCAGGGAGACAGGCGAAAATCTAATCAGACGATATCGTGCTAGTTCAAAATTGTAGGGAGGTAAATAATGTAGGTCACTTTGTAATTGCCAGCCTTAAAAAGGATAACTGACACTTCATCAAAAGTAAATACTTTCTAATATAAAAAACTATTCTATCAAAAGTATTTCGTCAATAGAGCATCTCTTCTTGAATTTCAATTGTGAACAGAAAGTAGCTGATAAAGCTTTTCCACCTCTTCAAATATCACTATTCCAGCAAATTTGCGCCCAGTACCACAAAAAGACTTCTAGTATTGAGATTTTCACATTGAATAAACCATGTATGTCCAATCACTGACTAGGATCCAACTCCAAAGCTTGAGTCCATTTCTAGCTTAGAGAAACCAATCCTAAAATATCATCCATACCAGTGGGATTTCAAGTATTTAAACTCCAAAACTATCTATGCGATCTCAAGTATGTCAAAATACTATCTATGCCAGCGGGTTTCCAACTACTGTAGCAGGGCTATCGTAGTTTCCAAGTAATTAAGTATACTCCAAAGCAAACTTCGTTTGCTTCTTGTCTTACAATAATGTATACAATCTCTATATCCACCACACTTCAAAACGTATGGCGGACTCAAACCATGTATCTTCTCTATAGCCCATGTCGAAGCAGCGAGCCATGGAAGGGCCCGCCGCAGCCCAGCAATGAATACTGGACAAACAATGGCAAGTATTTACAGGTATTCTGTGAATTCGTGTATTACTACTTGAGTGAAGAGAAATCTTAATTCTAGCTAGAAAATTTTTGCTTATATAGTGCTGTCCTGCAGGTAAGCAAATGCACCTTTTTGGCGATGCCATCTCCATATCGCGATCTCATCACCTACAACGATACCCTAACAATAACCCCCAACTCCCTGATCTTAGCGGTATATCACATCAGTCATGTCTGCACACGTGCCCGCCTGGAAAAGAATCGGTTTAAAAGTCAAAGAAGAATTGGAACACGATCCGCTCGTGATCTCCACCCATCTTGAGACCGCCAATGTCACCAATAAAGAACTCAAAAAGATCAATAAGCAGAAGAGAAAGTTGGACGAAAGCAACAAGGAAAAGAAGGAACCAAAGAGAGTCAAATTGCCAAAGAGCGAAAGAGCCCCTCCTCCGGAAAAAGACCAACTAGCCTACTTGAAACAGTACCATAATGACCGTGAAAACTGGAAATTCAGCAAACAGAAACAAAACTGGATCTTGAAAAACGTCCAGAGTATACCCGCAGACTACGAGGATGCGTTGAAATCGTACTTGGAAGGCTTGCAAGGTGGATCCCGTGGACGTGTGGTGGATGAGCTTAAAGAAGTGATTGAAAAATGGAACAAATTGGCCCAGGAGGTCGAGGATAAATTGGAGAGAGAGCTTAAGGGAGAGAAGGATCCAGAGAAAGAAAAGGAAGAAACAGAAGACGATAAGAAGTCGAAGAAAAAGGTCAAGGAGGCACCAAAGGAAGAACCAGTTGATATCGACTATGCCGAAAGATGTAAAGCATTGCTTGAAGTATTGACTGGTGAAGTGTTTGCATTGAAGGGTGTTGATGACGTACCGAAGGAACCCGAGGTCCAGGCTGAAGAAGAAGAGGAAGAAAAGGAAGAAAAGGAAGAAAAGGAAGAGAAAAAGGACAAGAAAGAGAAGAAAGAGAAGAAAGAAAAGAAAGAGAAAAAGGAAAAGAAGAATAAGAAGAAGGACCAATCGAACTTGATATTGGAAGAAGTGGACGTGAGTCAGTTCGATAAGTCATCGAAAAAGGCCAAGGGCAGAAAGTAATCAGACTTATAGACATCAATGCATATATTTAACCAGGAGACTTGTAGGCGATTGAATCAATACTTACGAAAAGAATTGTAGACACTTTCAATAAGCAATTATCTAGGAGAATTGTAGATATTTGTCTGTACTCCAATCAGTACTCATATCTAAAGGTGCGTTTCCCATTAAATTCTGCTATCATTTGGAACAAGTCAAAATCAATAAAATTTCCGAAATCGTGCAATTGGAAATTGTAATCATTTGAATTATTCATATTTGAATCCTCTTACCTCAATTTCTTCATTTCCCTGACTAGGCCCAAATTTTGTTTCTCCGAATAATCTCCAATATGGCAAATTTATCACCACGATTACGTAATCACACACTTACTCACTTATCTCAATACTCAAGCACAGATACCACACACCAATGCAAGATATCAATCTAAAAGTTCTCATAGACAAGGCCTTGGACGTGGATCCAGATCTTCGGTTCATGGCCTTGGAGGACTACCGCAAGTTTCTCGAAGGTTCCAAAGCACAGCCTTCCAATGTGGGATATAATGCAATTGAAGGGTTTATCCCCACCCTTTTTCGCCTTCTTCAAGACCACAATTCAGACGTACAAAGTCAAGCAATCAAATCATTTGCCCCAACAGTGCAAAAGTTGAGCAACGATGCCATCCTCAAGGTTATTGACCAGTTATATGCTTTGATCATTCAAGAAAGTGCCAAATCTAGAGAGAAAGGTCAATTCAAGAGCTTCACGATTTCAATTCCGACCATGGCATTGAGATCCATTTTCGATGCCAACAATGATCATATCGAAAGCATGGATGACAATGGTTCCACAGCTGTGAATTCAAAGTTCGATGCTAAGCTTTCTCGTGCAACGATAGACAAATTATTACCCCAACTCATCAAAAATGATATTACGTATGATTCGATTGAAATTATTCTTGATTTGATCAAACACTTGGGTCTGACCCTCAATGCCGAAGAGCTCTATAACTTATCCTTATTTCTTATCGAAATCTCCTTCAAGGAAGCAGGTATCATCAGCAAGAGATCGATTGTGGGATTTGGATTGTTGGTCAAATATATCATCCGCGAACAAGACTTGAACAATTCGATCCGTTCCATCCATAACCATGATTTGCGAAAGGGAAGTCGCGATACCATAATCATCAAATCGCAATTGTACTCCGTCATTTTGAACTGTTCTTTACCAATAGATCCAGAACTAGTCAGCGAGATCTTCAATGAATTCAGCGTTAACTTGAAACTCTCACAAGATTTCGATCCTGATGAAGATTTGGACTATGATAAATTACTTGAGGATAACTTGATCCGTGAAGATTCTTTGGCAGTATTGAACAATTTGGTGAAGTCCAACAACGATATTGGTCAATTTAAGGCAAAGCTTTTCGAGATCATTAAATTTTTCCTCACTTATAATCCATTACAGCGTGATGAAGATGACGAGGAAATGATCGATTTTGATGAAGATGATAAAGATATGGAGTTCAGCGATGAAGAAATCGAAGCTGAAGGAGGCGATGATGACGATGATGGACTGTGGAAATTAAGATTGAGATCATCTGTTCTTCTCAGATCTTACGTGAATAAGTTTCCTGATACTCTTGACCAGATTTATGATCAAGTCTTCAATGAAATCCCAATTGATGATCGTAACGAATTGGTCTTGAACGAAGCCATCAAGACTACTGTTCACATCATTGAAAAGAGCGAAAAGAAGCATGATAAAAGCTTTGCCCTCATTGAAAAGAAAATCATCGGTAAGCTCTTGGTGGAAGACCGCAAAGATAATGTCCCTAAAGTCTTAAGACTTGTCGAGAGTTTGAACAGATTTGATGAACGGCTGTTGATCGAGAAGACCTTCCAAAAGTTCCAACAATTGCATTTGGTGACCCATGGCTCACTTCCTTACTTGAACTTTTACAGAAACGTTCTAGAAGTTCCAACCAAAGAAAAGGTCTTGTCCGACTTCATCCTCGATTATATATCAGAAGATTTGGTCAAATCACTCGAAAACAAGTCTTTCAATGTCATCATCGAGAGTATTAAATTATCGTCAATTTTGTTCGAAATTCAAGGAACCGACAAAATCCCAAGCACTCGGGTCCAGCAAATTGTTCTGTCGTTGGTCTCGAAAATCGAAAATAGCAAGACCTATTCCACAGATCTTGTCCAATTATCAATCCAAAGTTTAGGAGAGCTCATGTTGAGCAATCTTGAGCAAGATTATACTGAACTCACGGCTGTCTTTGATAAATCACTCAAGGGTGAGACGACATTGAGAGTTACCTTGGAAACACTTATAGAGCTCGCCTCTGCAAAACACGGCATCTTCACAATCGAGCAGTTTCAAAATAATACCTTGGGAAGAATGAACGAATTAATAATCTCACCGGATGAGTCAATTCAAAGCCTAGCATTGACCTTGGTGTGTCACTTAGCAACCATCAAAATTTTAGACGAGAATATCAAGAATTCATTGAAAACGAGTTTGATTGAAATGTTGAAAAAAGCAGATTCCACCATTTTAAATGAACAATACGGTGTCTTCGAAGCATTGGCTTCTTTACAAAGTGAAGACGACTTCACTAACGAAGATTTTGGAAGTATATCCGAAAGCGTGATCGATTTGGTAAACTCCGATAAGATTGTGTTTGAAAATGAGTGGTTCTATAAATTCATTTTAAAATTGACTCACGAAAACAAAGAAAGATACAATATTTTCAAGGCCGGCTTGAAGCATGAAGGTCAAGTCAGTCCAAAGTTATTGGCGATGATTTGTGTCGATGATGCATTCAATGATGAAATCGAAGATTATGAGAAACAGGTTTCATTGTTCATTGGCCGCCAACCTTTAAGATCAAGCCATCCAAGCGAATTTATATTTTACATCACGCTCGTTGGTTTTGTTGCAGAGTCAAAAAGCTTGAATACATTGACTTATGAGGACTTTTTGAACCAACTCAATGTCGAACATGGAGATTTTAAGCCGGTAAACGAAGAGACCAAAACTACCAACGAGGATGGTATCAAGAGTGCAGCCGCAATCGCTATTGGAAGAATAATGAAATTTGATGTTAGTACTAACTTCGAAAAGCTTCTTGAACAGTATAAGGATCCAATTTTTGAAAGATCACGGAGTTATTTAGTACATTCATTCGGTATAATTTTGGACGAGTTGAATGAACAGCAGCTTACCGACTTGTGGAACACGGTTTTGCTTGTCTTGAGTAAGCTTGAGTTCGGTCAATCTTTAAGAGCAGAACTCAGGGCATCGGGTGATTTGTTAAGCGAAATTACTTTGAGAAAACACTCATTCTTTGACGATATGATCGCTTCAATGCAAGAACAATGGAGCAAGGTAAAGGAAACTGGAGCTCCATCTCCAAATGATATTGTCATGTTTTATACCACGACAGTTCTTACCAAAAAGTTACTCAGTAAGCTTTCACCCACGGATGAAAACTTCACTGATTTGGAATCACTTTTGAAACTTTCTATTGAATGGAGTTCAATTTTGAATATCGATCTCAAGCAATTGATTGTTGGAAATTTCCTCACTGGACTTCATAGTCAACCAAAATTAATTTTTGATAATCTTCAATCTTTGATTTTGCCCAGTGTATTCGCTCAATTGAAAGCTCAGCCAGAATTTAAGAAGGTGATACCAATGGGTCCTTACAAGTTCGTCATTGACGAAGGCTTGGAAATCAGAAAATTGTGTTACGAGTTCTTGTATACTTTGATTTCCTTGGACTCTTCAGAGCTTGAGCAAACTTCTATGGATCTCCACGAAACCTTGGTTAATATTGTTGAACAAGGTTTGACGGATGAGCAAAATGATATTATTATATTGGCATGCTTAAACTTGATGAATTTCTTGACCAATCATGAGGGAAGTTTCAAATCTCTGGTGGTGTTAAATGGAGGAGAAATCTCGCAAAAAATTATCAGCAATATCGAATTGCAACTCAACAAAAAGCTTTCCGCAAAGGCTTCAAGTCAAGACGTGGAAAGTTATGAAGAAAAGATCAAATCAATTGTAAAGCTTAGTAAACAAATCTTCCAAATCATGCACAAGGGTGATGATTTGGGTAATCCTCAATTGGCTCTTGAGTGGAATAGATTGATTTTGGACATCAAAGAGAGGTTCTTCAATTTTTACAATGCCTTAGAATAGATAAATCACGGATTATAATGGGCAATGAATATAAGTTCCCCTAATTTTTTGTGCAATTAATACTTTAAAACCCCTTCTGATACCAACCTTTCAATCAGTTTTGCATCAAGTATTCGCAAAGTGATATCTAGTATAGTTTCAAATCCTGCATACTTGGTAGGGATGCTTCTCCACATAATCTCAGACCCTTAAAGTAAACTGATAAGCATCAATGCAGATAATAAAGGCCCTTGAGGCTGCACTTTCTCTTTCATCCAGCTTTGTTGGCTTTCCTCAAAAAGAGTTCCAGTTAACGCTGGGTCATATTCTCGAAATAGATCCAAAGATCGACCAGACTTACAGACCCGTGGTTATATGGCACGGGCTTGGAGACCAGTATAATTCTTCGGGGATTCTTAAAGCGGCAGAGCTTTTCGATCAACTTTATCCCGGGATATTTGTCCACTCGATTTATCTTGATGTGGATCCAGAGTCGGATCAGAAACGGTCGTTTTTCGGAGATGCTAATGTGGAATTGGATGAAGTATGCGAACAACTATCAGTGATACCAGAACTCAAACAAGGCTTTGATCTCATAGGATTCTCTCAGGGCGGTCTTTTTCTGAGAGCCTTGGTGGAAAAGTGTGAAAGTGTTAAAGTGCACAATCTTATCACATTTGGTTCGCCACATTTGGGGGTTCTGGAATTGCCATTATGTGAAAATCCCAAGGACTGGGTCTGTCGGAAAAGGAATGAGTTATTGAAGAGACAAGTTTGGCTCGATAGGGTACAGAAGCAAATAATACCGGCACAATATTTTAGGGATCCCGCAAATTACAACCAGTATGTTCTTCACTCCAACTTTTTAGCTGAGATCAATAATGAAAAACCGTTTGAAACTCATACTTCATATAAGCAAAGATTCGGAAGTCTCAACAAGTTGGTTTTGATTCAGTTCACAAAGGACACCACCTTGGTTCCTAAAGAAACTGCCTGGTTTATTGATTTTGACGTATCAGCTGAACCGATACCATTTGAAGAGTCGAAGTTGTACGCTCAAGATCTCATCGGTTTGAGAAAATTAAGCAACGAAGGAAGGATCGATTTTATTTCGTACGAGACTGGCCACATGTCTATATCGGAGCACAATCTACTTGAAATGGCTAAAAGCTACCTCGGAAATGCCTGAATTACATCAGCACTTGATAGTTGGATATTGCTCATTCCCATGCAGAGTATTAGCACTTGAATGGTTGCTCGAAAATGAGAAATCAGAACAATCAAAATCACTTCCTTCTGACAATTGCCTGACTTTCGGTTTCTTGATAATCTGGAGAGACCTATTCGTGGCTAGAACGTTTCCTAAGAAATCTGGACTGATGTCCTCAAAGTAGGTGATTGTTCGCTTTGCTTGTCGCTTTCTAATTTTGCTTAATGTTTGCACCAAGTTTGTCGTAGATGGTGTACATCTTTTAGCAATTATCCTTAATAGCGACTTATACTTGATGCTTTCGTGTGCTTTTCTTATTCTAATTGGTGTTTTAATCCGACAGATAGGTGAACAGTTTCTAGTCGCCTGAGATGCCAAGTTACTTTCGAATTCCGCTATCTTCGTGTGTGTCTTCTTTTCATTGTCATAGATGATTCTCTTGAAGCACATATCAAAGCAAAACTCCCCACTAGAATTATGGAAGCAAGTAGTTTTGTTAATCGAGTTATCTTGTTCTTGATATTTCAAATCAATTTTTGTTTGATTTTCAAGACCTAGGACACCATCAGCGACCACATAACAGGCAATAAATTTATCTGACAATTGAGCTTTCAATTTTGCAGTGTAAAAAATGTCTCTCTGTAAACTAATCTTGTCAATACTGAGTAATTCTCCACTTTGAGTTTCAAATATTATTGTATAAGTATCAAGCCGTCTGAACCACTCGTCACTGCAATCTGACAAAATTATATTCCCTTCTAGCCAAGTCCATTCTTCTTCAAAATGACTCACCTTGATATTTATTTCAATTTTTGGTATCTTACCAATATCCATTATATTAAGAGTGTTCAATTCTGTTTCTGTCAATACTTTTGCAAGCGTTTGGCCATCTATGTCCCTTAATTTATCGAGGGTTGAGATACCATGGCTTGCAAATTTCTCTAGTACTTCTTCATCAACATAACGGACCTGCCTAAGCTCTTCCAGTGAATTTCTCCAGCCTCTGCAATTCAAACAATTATCAAGTTCTAAGGCCAAACGAAGTGACATTGAGTCCTTTTTTTCCACAAAGGTTTCGATCAAACCTGAAAGTACTCGGCCAATACGTCTAATCACCTCATCCTTTTCTTGCTCGAATTTCTGTATTAGTGGATCGCCTGCTTGATCTTGTGGATAAATCTCATTCGCTAAGAAGCATTGAATTAAAATCAGTGCTTTGCTCCCTGGTGACTTCAAAATTCTTGGGGGAAATCTCAATACTGAGGATTTCAAAAAATTACGATAGAAGTTAAATTCATAGTTTCTTATTGTCAAAGACCCTAATTCATTTCTCGAGCATAAATCCCGCAAGAACGATTCCATACTTCGAAACGGCGGACCTCGAATGAAGAATTGCATGGTCTCGTAATGGAGAAATTTTTTCGTCATGATCTCACCATACTTCGAGATCTTTACTGAGTTGGATCCTGGTATCTCAGTGACAAATTTCGATTCAATTAATTCGTTGATAATTTTGGTTGCATAATCTTCGAAATTATTGTTTTGTTCCACACCTTTGTAATATGAAGGGTTATTTCGTGACCTTATCGCAAGAAACGTTTTTTGCACCCATTGAATAATTTTCTCTTTGCAGTCCAAATTATTCAAGGCAATTTCAATGGCCATGCATTCAGACATGTGTTTATGTAACACACTTTCAACGTGTTCGGTTCGGTTTTCTGAATCTTCGTATTTGGAAACTTTGTTCCTGGTAGTCATAATTATAGCCTTTCCGGAATTTTCATATTGTGGCCTTCCGGCTCTACCAATCATCTGCATAGCCTCAGATTTAGTGTAATCTTGTTTCTTACCACCGGTGTAGGACGATGTGCCTTTGATGACAACTAAGTATGCCGGAAGATTAATTCCAGACGCCAAAGTCGAAGTACAGCAGATGATTCTTACTTTAGCTGAAATATAAAGTTTCTCGAGCGTGTTCCGATCATCGGAGCTTAACCCAGCGTGATGAAATGCAACCCCTTTAGATACATGGTCTGTGAGTGCCGGCGACTCAAATTCGTGCGTCAAGACTGTCTCGATGTCCATTCTCTGCGTTTGGTTTGCCAAGAATTCAGAAGTGCTTTCGGCTATCATTCTCGTTGGACAGAACACAAGTGTTGGTTTTCCCTCACTGCTGCTTTTGATTAATTCTAACAACTTGGAATTGAGGAAGCTATCGAATTGTAAGTCCAGGTCTGAGCGGATATTATAGCCGACAACCCTTTTGATTACTTTCACGGATTTGTAAGAATCGTCAAAATATTTGTAAAAACATGGTTCTATACTTTGAGCCGTAATCCACTCAGCAATATCTTCAAAATTGGAGATGGTGGCAGATAAGGCGATAACACGAAGTTTAGGGTTCAACATCATTGATCTCGTCGTAACTATTTCTAAGGAATATCCTCTTGGGGTAGCCAAAGAATGTACTTCGTCAAGCAATAGTAGCCCATAATCAAGGAATAAATCGGGATAGTCATGCCATTTCCTGGTCAATGATTCCCACTTCTCTGGAGTTGATATAACCAAGTCCGCATTTTTCAATAGGTTCATTGTCCCGCTTCTGATATCACCGGTGACCAATTCTACTTTGAAGTCTAGGGACTCGAACTTTTCGCCCCAATCCTTATGCCTTTCGTTGCATAAAGACTTCAATGGAGCCAAGTAGACTGCCTTTTTCCCCAGAGACTCAAATAATCGGATCAATGCCAACTCGAAAAGGACCGTCTTTCCTGTGCCTGTAGGAGAGCTTACAACACAGCTTTGGTCAGACTCAAATAGAGTGCCAAATACTTCACATTGCATTCTATTCAACTCAACTGGCAATACCAGCCGAAACTCGGGTGCAATTTTACTCTTTGCTTCATCGCTTGCCAGAAGTGTTATTGGCACACTTTGGGTATTATTATGGCTGAACTCATCCGATTTTGGTGTATCAAGATCCTCAAATTTGATTTCTTTATCCAAGAAAGGATCACTTGCCCCTTCAATATACTTGGTTCTTGTCATCGGTTCATTGTTCTGGTTCTTATAGCCGCCGTCAGATGCCATCAATAGTATATTATCCAAACTATCTGATTTTTGGGAATTTGTGACGGCTTCCGCTTTCTTTGTTCCAGGAACATAAAGTGGATAATCCGAAGTCACTTCATGTTTCTCCTTTTTCAAATAGGCTTCAATTTTGTCTAAAACACTCATAATGGTGGAACAAACCTGAATAAATATACAGTGATTTTAGCTGCAAAAATGCCAAATTCGCGGTCATGAAAATATACTCACACATAAATAGATCAACAGAGAGCCAAAGGACGAAATCTCCCGAAATACTAAAGGAAAAGACCTATCTTTGAAACTTCTTCCTGGCATTTGGCCTTTTGACCCCTACCAGTAAATTTGCTTAATAGGGTCAACGGATCACTTTGACTGGTGGTATAACTTTTCACGTGATCCGACCCTAATCATCGCATCATCACCAGTTCTACCAATACCAACAAGCTTGATGTCGACAGAACAAGGACTGAGCGATAGAAGGGCCCGTTTGGCCGCGTTGCGGAAGAACCGGCTTCGCAAGGCTGAAGCTGACGAAGCTCCACTTACTACAAACGAGGTGAACTCAGAGCAAAAACCTGAACAACAAGAAGAAGGTGCAGTCTCAAACGATGACATTCTTACAGAAGCGCCAACTATGGAGCTTGGACACGGCGAGACCGTGGAGGCTCTTTCTGCTCAAATCCAGCAAGAGATCTTGCGGTCTGTTCGAGAAAAAGCCAACGATATCTCTTTTGGCAAGGCCGATTCTACTAAGAAAGTTTCCTACACGAAGGATCTCGAAGCATCGATTCAGGAACTCACGACCAAGGCGGATATCAAGACCCAAAGAGCCATCTACAACATCATCAAGGCCAAATACGAAGCATATCAAACAATATAGTCCAGCAGGCTGGAGCCATTAGATGAAAACTAAAAAATACAAAAGGCAAGACAACGATAGAACAGATGATAAGGAAGAAGATGGTTGGAGCAATTGGTTCCAATCCTAGGCAAAATCTTCGATCTTTGAACTCCATGGTGTATGGGAACAGATAGAATAGATAGAATAAACACACACAGATTACTTTCTTCATTAGAACAAATTTTCACAATTGACTGTAAATCAGATATTCCCTTCTTCGATATATTTCTCTTCGTATTCACCCCATTTCAAGTATGACACTCTTGAGTACCACTTACAATTACCACTTTTAAGTATGTTACCTTCTAGTAGCCACACCCTCATATTCATCCATTTACGCGACCTTGCTCGCGCGCGCACATCCTGCCCAATCGGGAAGTCATTTCTCCTCCAATCAAATCCATTTTTCACTCCGGGTCTCGCTCACTAACAAAAAATTGACTGAAGAATTTACCACCATCCAGTTTGATCAGGTTTTATCAACAATGTCCATGATTAACAGAATTGCGACCAAGGCTGTCCGTCCTGCCGTCGGTATGGCCATGCGCCCAGCTCCGTAAGTACCACTTCCGTGCCATTGGCCCCGTTGAGCCGGACCTCCATCAACATCCATCCAAGCGTCAAGACAAACCATCATCAAAACCATCATCAAAACCATCATCAAAACGACTTTTCAGTGAAGAAAGCCACCGTGAAAATCTCGAAATCCACAGCTTCTCATCGTAGATTCCATCAAGTTCAAGCATTACGTCCAATCATCAAGTCCATTTCAGTGAAAAGATCCGTCCATAAGTCAAGCAACTTCCCAAATCATCACTTCCAGCTTCCTCCCATCTAATTCAATCCATTCAAAAGTCCATTATTTCCTTGATTTACTGACTTTGAAGTTGATTTTTTCGGCTATCAATTTGGAAAGAAACAGTCCAAATTGACGGTCCGGCTTTCCAATAACTACAGTACTAACTTTTAGAATTGGTGTTCGTTACCTTTCCACCCCTGTTGAACCAAAGGAAAAGGCCAACTCCATCATTGAAGCCTTGCCAGGTAACAACTTGATCTCCAAGACCGGTATCTTGGCCACCAGTGCCGCTGCCGCCATCTACGGTATCTCCAACGAGTTGCTCATCATCCACGACGAAACCATCTTGGTTGTCACCTTCGCCACTTTCTCCGCTTTGGTTGCCAAGTTCGTTGCTCCATTATACACCGAATGGGCCGATGGTGAAATCAAGAAGGTCAACGACTTGTTGAACGAATCCAGAAACAAGCACGTCACCGCTGTTAAGGACAGAATCGACTCCGTCTCCCAATTGAAGGACGTTGTTGCCACCACCAAGCAATTGTTCGCCGTTTCCAAGGAAACCGCCCAATTGGAAGCCGAATCTTTCCAATTGAAGCAAAAGGTCGCTGTTGCTGCCGAAGCCAAGGCCACCTTGGACTCTTGGGTCAGATTCGAACAAGCACAAAGACAATTGGAACAAGAACAATTGGTCAAGTCTGTTTTGGACAAGGTCAACAAGGAAATCGAAACTCCTAAGTTCCAAGAAAGAGTTTTGGCTGAAGCCGTCGCTGACGTTGAAAAGTTGTTCGCTAAGAACTAGGATGAATAGGATTACGATCTAGAATAAAAGAAGCATATATCAAGTGTAGAATATTAAAAGTATTGACTCACTTTCAGTGGAATAAATTTATTGAACTCGAAAGCAAATGATTCATACTTTGAGACTTTAATCAACTAAATTGAGACATGTCTTTGTCTAAAAATTATACAAACACTTTCTTATCTCTTGGAAGCTTATTATTTATCCGTCTATTGATATTGTACATAATTACAGAATCTCCTCTCATGAAGTTTCTTCTAATATTACAGGTCTTCCTTGAAGATTGAAGCACTTAACGGTGTCTTTCACAATTTTTGAAGTATGACGGGATCCGTTCTTCATACATATTCCAATTCTTATTTCCTTCTTCTTGGATATTCCAAAACTTGAAATTCCTTGTTCTCTCCTCAATGATCTCCGATTGCGGTACTTAGAGAGCATCTGCGATTCGCACATTAATCCACTCATTAATTTGCATGTTGATTCACTCATTAATTTCGCTCATCAATTCGTTCATTAAAATGTCGGTTTCCAAACATGTAACGAGTTATCGTCCGCTACACTGCTCAACAACCATTCATCGTGATAGGACCAGTCGAAATCATTGACCCCCAACATGTGACCAGCATGCACGAATATCAATCCCTCATCTTCTTGATGCTTGGCCATATCGAATATTTGCACCGTTGAGTCGCTGGAACTGGATGCAAAGATATTAGCCTTTTTGGGATGCCATTTGACCTGTGTGACTGAATCTTGGTGTTTTTTAATTGTAGCGTATGGTGAATTTTTCGATCGTATATCCCAAATAGCCACGGTTCCGGTACTGTCACCGGTAGCCAAGCAAGTTGGGTTTTGCTTATTGATGGATATTCCGTTGATTCCGCTGTTTGAAACCGCAATTTCGCCAGCAAGCGAGTTTTCCAATCTGGTATCGTAAATTCTGGCTTGTCCCTTCTCGTTTCCTAGTATGAATAACGAGTCGTGGTTCTCGAACCATTCGATGTCGTTGATGCCACTACCACTGGAAATATGCTGGGACTGCCTTAATACGTCAGAATCGCTCTTATAGCCCTTAAGGTCGAATATGTTGATATCTCCATCCATTGTTCCTGCCACCAAAACGCCTTCTTTCTGGTTGTTCCAGTCAATTGCAAAGATCTCATTTTTAGTCCCTGCTGAATTTTCACCCTGAAGCGTCAATTGCACCTTATTTGACACGCTCAGCGAGACCAAGTCGTTCTGGAAGTTGGAGTGCTTGGTCCGTTCATATATCACCAAATCACCAAGATTATTGGCACTGGCCAAGACGTTTGGTTTCTGGGGCATGTATTGCACTTTATTCACATCGCCAAGATGGTTGATTTTCTGGAGCACTTTGAGTTTGTTTAGCGAGGGAACCGAAACCTCGAATTCTTCCTTGTCCTGATTGAAATCGAGCCTTCCGATTTGGAGATTTTTATTGAGGTTTTGGTAATATGAGAGTTGCACGATCGATATACTATCGATTGCTTGGCCTAATGTAAACGTTCCGAGGAGAAGCCGTTGCAGAACACTTTCCTCTGCCGAACCTGCATTTGTCGTCAAATCTGGAAAGAATTGCACCGATAATGATGGCCATAGAAGTGAATGGGTGGATAAGTAGTCGTAAAGAAATGGGGCGTTTTTCTTCCAAATGCGGTACTTTTTTTCGGTATCTGAAGAGATGGGCAGCTCGTTGGGGACCTCAAGGTCTGTCGGCTCGTCAGCCACCTTTATAGGTTCCGTGCTCATTGGATTTGGTTGGGGTACGCGTCTAAATCGGGTGTGAAATTGTGTATGGAAAGTAGCCAATTTGGTGTGTGTTTGTCACGCGACTTTTCCTCACGTGCTCCATCATCGAATTTATTGATTCTGCACCATCTCCACTAATCTTCCACCCAGAATGACCGAAGAAATCAGGCTCAACTCCTCCAAATTGGGGACCCAAGAATAGTACGTAACCCAACTCATTCAAATTCCATATTGGACAAATTTAAGATACTAACTTCAGTTGGAACGAGTTCTACAAAAGAGAAATCAACAATTTCCAAGAAAACGAAAATGATACCGGAGAGTGCTGGTTCGACGACTCGGATGCCGAGAACAAAATGATCCAATATTTGATAGACAAGCTCAACCAAGACGAGCTTCCTTTCCAAAGCGAACAAATCAATTTTTTGGATTTGGGAACTGGAAATGGACACTTATTATTCCAATTGCATGAAGACATCGAAGAAGAATACGAAGGATCACAAGAATTGAAATTCATATTCAAAGGAGTGGACTACTCGCCAGATTCGGTGAAATTTGCTACTGAAATCGCCGAGAAAAAGTACCCAGAATCAGAATTTTCTTTTGACCAAGTGGATTTATTGGCTAAACACAATAACCAATTTATTATCAATAACCAGAAAAAATTCGATATTTTGATGGATAAAGGAACCCTCGATGCAATTGCCTTGAACCAGGATCCTTTGGCCGATTTCGATGGCAAAATCGGCATGGATGTGTACGCCGATCAAGTCTCACAATTGATGCACAAAGACTCGATTTTGTTGATAACATCCTGTAATTTTACCGAAGAAGAGTTGGTAAAAATCATTACTGCCAACAAGGACAACAGTCTTGCTGTGTGGGGCAAGATCACCTATCCAAGCTTTCAATTTGGTGGTGTCAAGGGATCCACTATTTGTAGTATAGCATTTATTAAAACTAATGAATAATTTACTGTTGGATTCGATCAGAACGACAATTGAATCAAGCCATCTTAGTGATTATTTGGCCGTTTTTTCGGAGATAATGAGGCCAATATTCAGGAATTTGTAGCCTCCTTTCTACTGATTAAGACTGATTTTGCATTAAAAGCCTGTCTCCCTCGATTATAGCGCTGATTCAACTTCTTTCTATGAGTTCCTTGATATTAATCCATCGACTGTAACTTTCAGTCAATAAGAACTTTGGCTGACTTGATAAATTTCAAGCTTGAGCCTTAATTTTGCTTTCTTTCTCATCTCATTGATTGATTACTTCCTTTGTCTCTCTCTCAAATCAATTGATTTCTTTCGTTCTCATCTTAAAGCCATTGGGCGCCTCCACTAACCTGTTTCTCCTCTGCCTTTTGATTTTTGATACTCTCCACCGCATCAAAGAAACTGTCTCTGGTAGCTTGAGATCCAAACTTGAGCAAGTATTGTATAGGAAGTCCCTGCGCATTTGCGGAGTTTAATCTGATGAACTTTCCAGGCGTCAAGCTTGCTTCCAATCCTTTAAGTAATTTTGATTCTGGAGTGATCTTGTAGTTCAAAATCACCCTGAGAAGTCCCTGAGATCTCATCACTATTCTGCACTGGTCCTTATTCTTGGTGGACTGGTTCACGTGTAAGGGGCCCAAACCTCTTTCTTTCCAACCTTCTGATATTTTTGATAAGTCGAGCTCGAACAACTTGGCGGTGGCGTTGTACTTGGATTCCTCGTCCTCTTCACCAGTTTGGATGTTCTGTATTTTTTCAAGCTCTACTTGCTTGAACTGTTCTGGTGTCGAGCTACTAACGTCGGTCTCTTCTTGTTGGGTGGCCTGGTCAAGGAAGGATTTCTTCTTCAAGGACTCTTGGAAAGCATTGCCAAATCTGGAGTTGGCACCAAAAGAACTGGTAGATTGGGCCAACGAAGGCTGGGTGGCAGATTGCGAAGGCAAACTATCAAAGACGTTTTTGCGTTCCTTCATTGTTTCCAGTATATTTTTACCAAACGAGGTGGTAGCACCAAAAACTGGTTGTGGCGAGCTTTTGGCGGTGTTGGGAGCAGTAGGAGTTTCTGGGCCTTTGGAGCTGGAATTGAAGGATGTGTTAGGAGTTGCAGTGGCAGAGTTGAATGTGAACAGGTTGGCGCCAAATGTGGCTTTTGGTTTGGTCAACTCTGGAGGGTTGGAATTGGCAGTCATGTTGACCTTTGGCTCATTTCTGGGCGGCAATTTAGGTACTTTTGGCTCATCTCTAGGCGGCAATTTAGGTACTTTTGGCTCATCTCTAGGCGGCAACTTAGGAGGAATGGACAGCACTGTGGTTTGACCATCCACTGTTGCTGAATTTGGGGTAGAGCCCACGTTTTGCTTCAATGCTGCCACTTCTTTTTCCAAGGCCGCAATTCTTGCTTCATAGAGCGTGTGTATTTCGGCCAAAATCAGACTGCGAAGAACCTCGGATTCGGCGGTATCGGACCGATGTCTTTTGACGGTGTTAGAGTCGTCCTCCAACTTTCTTTTGGAGGTTTCTTCGGACATGATGGGATGGGAACAAACTTCCTGAGTTTATTCTCAATGTTATTGTACAGGAGTCCATGGGCTGTATGCAGGACATTGCAAGCCCTTCCTATAGAGACATTCCTAAAAGACACAATTATCTAATGATAAGGCCATTACTGATCTAATGATTAAAGTCGTTTCATAATTCTGAGAATAACCTCATTCATCGCAACTCACTAAAGTCTCTTTCAAATCTTCATTTAACTTCTTTCTCACTACATTTCTTTAGTTCCCCATTATTCTATACTCTATAATCTTTTAATTACCCCTAATATTCCGAATCAGTCTGGCCCCGTCCAGGCGACGGCTGGAGGCCCCCTCGCGTGACGTGCTTGTGGAATACTTCGCATACTTGTCCCGCACAGACTTCTCCTCTGTGGCTGCTGGTGCAGCTGCCACTCCAGTGTATCCGTATGAGGAAGGTTTTGGTGCGGGACGATAAGAAGTGGCAGGATACTGTGGATTGTTGGCGATGTGAATCCGGCGCCCACTGGCGGCAGCAGACGCGGTGTTGGCACCACGAACGTCCGGTTTGGTGTAGTGACGGCCGCCCAACCCGCCGCCCAAACGGCGTGGTTTCCAGCTTCTTATTATGCGGCCTCTCTCTATATCCACCAATATGGAACGCGTAGGTGTCTTATCTCCCGCGGGCAATTTCACCCCTGTTCTCGCCAATTCGCCCACACAAGCAGCGGCGTCCTGTTCCTTTTCGTACACCAAGAAGGCGTAACCGCGCGATTTACCACTGCGGTCTCGGATGACTCTGACGGTTTCGATAGCCCCATATTTATTGAAATGCTTGTTGAGTTCCAACTCGGTGATGGCGTAATCGAGCCGCGAAAGGAAAACCGTGCGGTACGGATCCTTCATGAACTCCTTTTCGTTTTTCTGCAAGAGCTCTGGGTCATTCCATTCCTGGACCTGCCGGGCAAATGACTGTGCTTGTTCTTTCTTGCGGATTTGGCTGTTTTTGAGTTTCTGCTGGTGTTCTGAGATCACGGGACGAGGGTTGGCGGCTTCCATTTGCGGCACTTCCTCGAGATATGACTTGATTGCATCTTTGACACTCAGCAATGGCGAGATTTGGCTGGTTTTGCGGGTTTCGATCGCATAGTCGGTGGACTGAACATACGGTAGCGGCGGCCGTGGTGCAAATAGCTTTTGGATATTGGGAGGGTACTTTGTCTCCGACTGCAGGTTAGTAAAGTATTTCACGGAGATTGGCGAATTTGCAACTTACCATGATATCTTCAGTGCTGGTACTAGTTATTGTGAAGAGCAGCACAAATATCTGGAGAGGCATCGGCGCGCGCACGACCCCGATTTAAGGTAGCCATAGTTAAAGGGAAGAGACTAAGATCTAAAGTTTAAATTATCACACGGTATTATTTCAGCTTAGCTGGGCTACTTCGGGATATGCTCAACTAAAAGGATCGTCCACGCTTTGTTCAGCTTCCAATCCCCTTTTGTGCCAACTCTCCTCACCATCCTGACAACTCGCTCGTTTCGGAATTAAAGCTCGCTCCAGGCCGGGGATATCGGACGCAAATCACCCACTCGCGCCTTCAAGTGACCGCCGATTTCATCCCTGATCCACAACATTATCCAGCGACCATGGCCGAACCTAACGAGATTGAGCTGTTCAACACCACCGTGGACGTCCACACTCTCCCCATATACACACGTGCCCAATTGGCGGACTACGACGGAGTGCAAAAACAACAAATCTTTGTCGCTATCCGGGGCTACATCTACGACGTGAGTGAGAACACCAGCAACTACGGACCCGGCAGGGGATACCACAAGTTGGTGGGAAAGGACGTGTCACGTTTGTTGGGACTTAATCGGTTGGTGATGAGCGACGCCGACGAGAATACTTGGGATACCGCCGATTTTGACGAGAAACAGAACCAAGCGGTGGACAACTGGGCTGCGTTTTTTCGCAAACGTTACAGAATCATCGGAGTGGTAGTTGACCACGTGAATTAAGCAGAGCAGGTAAAACTCCGAATAAGAAACAGACCCAAAGTGGGGAGACTTATCATTGAATGAGATAAGCTTTCAGATCCTTGTCAAATTCACGTCCCTTCCTTATAATGAGATTTTGATCCTCAAATAATAGATTCAATATCAAAATTAGGTATCTTCCTATAATTCATCCTATAATTCATCCTATTATTCAGACTCCAAAAGTTCTTACAACCTACCAACTTCTAACAAGCACCTGCCTACCTCCTAACATTCACCTACCAATCACTACCAACATCGCGAATTCAACGTTAAATTCCACCCACATCGCTCATATCCATACCGTCTGAGCACTACGGGACTTCTCGCACTCTCTCACCCTCCATCTTCTCGCTAGTCGTGCCCGGTTCTGCCCCTGATGTCTGCTCTCTAGCACTATTGTTCGGCTGCTATTGTTATGTACTCCGAATCCACGTGAACCGTCCTGAAACACATGTGTAGCCCTGGTGGATCCGGCCCGCCCGAGCTTGTAGTGTCTGAGAATGGTTTTACTTCCACGCGCGATGCATTGTAGGTGGGCCTAACCAAGCTTCGCTCACTTTAAATAAGCTCTGTGCATGGGCTCACTGCGGATTCCACCGCTCGTTCTACCGCTGCTCGTTCCACTTATAGGCGCACTGATAATCTGAAAAATAGACTGGTTGGTAGCTAATCTAGACGCGTAACTCAGTTTGCTACCAGCACTATTGTTGAAAAATTTGTCCCTAGAAAAACTCTCATGAAAGTCCTCAACTCAGCCTAAATCTCTCCTCTCCATCTCCCTCTCTCCCATCTCTCCCTCCCGTAACCTCCCTGTAGATACCTCCACCTCGTTGCACGAGCATACCGTAAACCGCGCCCCGCCCACGACATTGCGCCCACCTCGCGATGCCAGTGCTCGCTATAGTGCTCACCTAAAAAGTTGCCAGTTTCACTACTTCAATTCACGTCAACCATCCTTCTCCCCAACCATGGAAGCGGCGGTAGCAACGACACAGAGAGCGCAGCTCAGGCAGCGGATCTTGAATGGTGAACAGGATATCGACGCCTTAAGCGGCCAGCCCCAACCGCAACCGCAATACAACCCGATGGCGGCGGCTAACGGTATGGCCCAGCAAATGCCTCCTCAGAATTATTCCAACTATGATCTTATGACTCCCTTGCCCAACCCGGCCGCCTCGGGGTCCAGAAAGGGCTCCTTGACCTCCCAGCTGGGAATGAACCGGTTCTTTCGTCGGAAAGGCGCTGGCGCTGCCGGTGCTGCCTTTGACGACGACATGGGAGCCGATATCCAAGATTTGGCCACCAATAACGTGTCCTTCGACGATATCACCCACATCCGTGACAGAGGACCCTACGGTATCAACTCCACAAAGTCCTTGGATACCACCCCGATTATACCCACTCTAGGCGCTGGGCTAGGATCCGCATCCGGCAGACCCAACACAACCGTCAGCAACGTGCAATATAGAAAGCAAATGAACCATCAGAAGAAGATGGCCTTCGCCTCCGGCGCAAGGGCGATGTCGCTAGCCACCGGTGGGAACCCGATGCAGCCGCAACAACCAATGCAGGCAGGTGGTGACCCTCGAGCAATGTCTTTGAGTGCCTACTCTCCCGGTTACAGAGCAATGTCATTAAATTCGAATCCAAACGGGCCCAGAACCATGTCTCTAAATAATAGACCTGGTGGTCCTCCCATGGGTCCTCAGGGTCCTCAGGGTCCTATGGGCCATATGGGCCCTATGGGTCCACCAGCGCCAAGAGCAGGATCCATGAGAGGTAACGTCAACCCTTACCCTGGCCAAGTTCCACCAGGACAGTATCATCCGGGCCCTCAAGCTCAGTTCCCTCCAGGTCAGTACCCTCCAGGCCAATATCCTCCAGGACAATACCCACAAGGACAGTATCCACCAGGCCAATTCCAAGGACAAGTTCCACCTGGACCAGGCTATGCACAAGTTCCTAGAACCCAATCCATGACGGGCGCTAATCCTCAAAACCAGTATTTCGCAGGACAGCAGCATCAAGAGCCTAAAGGACCTCAAATACCACATGTGCAACAATTTCCTTCAAACGGTGCAAGACCAAATCCTCAACCATTCGGATACAATCCTCCTCCTCCTCATCCTAATCCACCACAACAAAACACCGCGTTCCAAAGACAAGATTCCAGCGATTCCCTCATGAACGTATTAGAAGAAGATGAAGAGGAAAGCATGACAGGCTCGCCTAAACTTGAGCATAGCAAGGTTCCAAGAAGAATTGCTCCTCCAACTTCAGGCGACGACGATGAAGTCTCGAGATACGAATTTGAACGCGATGACGAGCCATCTTCACTCTCCAGAAAGTCAACTTTACAAAAGACAAACTCCATGAGACTTCGTAAGCTCAATTTATTCAGTTCAAGTGATAACAGTGAACAAAATTCCCCAGACAGACAAAAACAACCTCCATCAGATGAATACGAAACGTCGCCATCCTTCAATATCCGCCACACCAACAATAATAGAGAATCTTTAATGCATGATGATGATGATGACGAAGACCAGGAAGAAAAATATGGCGGCAAATTCAAGCAGATTGGAGCAACTGCAGTCTCCAACGATACCAACAAGGAAATCTTCGTCACAGCACCCAACTTGGTTACTCCTCGTAAATCACCTTACAAGGAAGGAATTCTCAATGACGAGGGCGATTCATCTTCTTTGAGAGAAAGAGGGTCCCCTGAAAAGAATGATGGATGGAGTGCCAAGAAGAGACTGGCTTCTATCCAATCTTTGGTGGCCAACACTGCATTCAATAACTTCAGAGTTACTAGTGCTGACAAGCCAGAGGCTGACGAAGTTGAAAAATCGAGTCCATCATCAGAGAAAAGCTCTTCCAAAGAAAATGCTCGTACATCCACTCCTTCAACTGACAATACTTCCACTGTCTCTACTTTCCAGGCTTCCTTCGATAATGAAGATGACTTGAATGGATCCACCGATGTGGGAACTCCAGACGGAACAATTGATCTTAATACCAGTGGTAGTAAAAAGGATAAAACCAGGCATTTTTCTTTGACCGGAAAGTCAAAGAATTTATTCAAGAGATTGTCAAAATCTAGCAAGAGGTCGAGTGGCGTGATTGACCAAGACGTCGAACAGAATAACGTACAGGGAAGCGTTTCTCCTCTGATGAAAAGTGTTCCACGTATTGCGTCTACCTCATCTCTTAAGAGTTCAAAGCCTACCTTGACCTTTACGAAAGAGGAGTTGGGCATCATGAACAGTAATAACGAATTGTTGAATGAGTTACAACTTGTTACAAATGAATTAGCTGCATCCATCAAAAGAGAATTGAGCCTCGAATCGAGACTCAAATCAAACGTTAATAATTCTGTTTTAAGCAATGGAGAACCTGATCACGAGCAAGAATTGATCGAAAAACTGAAAACTATTGCTGATCTCGAGGAGCGTTTGAACAAAGAACGTCGTCTCAGATTCATCAGCGAAGAACATGCATTACTTTTGGAAAACGGACAATCACCAAGTCCACTCAAATTGAACTATGAAAAATCCGAAATCTACCAACAACTTCTTTTGAAGAACGATATGGTCAGCCAACTTGAAGATAAATTGGCTGAACAAGAAAAGAATTCCCATTCTGACAGAAACCTTTTGGATAAGTATAATGAGTTATTGAAAGAGAACGCTCATTTGAAATTCGAAGTCATTCCAGAATTGGAAAACAGGGTATCTACACCAGAAGCCCCATCCAGTACCAACAGACAATTATCGTTGGTCAATGAGGGATATGACGAATCTTATGATGAGTCACAGGAGGCCATTCTGACATTAAGAAGCCAAAGGGAAGAGCTCAGGGAAGTTGTAAGCCAACTCACCTCAAAACATGAGTATGAGCTTAAAACCGCCAATGATAAAATCAAGACATTGGAGGCAAAATTGCACAATCAAAAAACGATTAACGATAAACTCAGCAGAAGAGCCAACCCTGAAGATGCTCCTCCAGACTCGCTTCATGTTTTCCCTCCACCAAAAGGCGGAAAATTGAATGGATTCACGATCGTGTCGCCCATCAAGAGAAGTTTTGGACCTGAATAGAAGAAATTAAATTTCTAAATAACGAATACATATATAACGTAAAACATGTAAAAAATAAAAGAGTAGTCAAAATTACTGACTCACAGTTGATAAAAACTTCATTTTCAATCATTTCTCAAATAAGTGTCAAGATAAGTGTATAAGGATATTACTACGTGATCCTTTTTTAATGAATCATAATGGTAAAAACTTATCATGGTTATTTCAATAAATTCTACACTACATCAAAATCCATATGATTGTTTTATTGATATATATTCTATAATACAGTATAACTGTTCAGACCATTCCAGCTGTTTCTGACTCCAAACAGAACTAATCTGCCATATATTCAAAGCACTCTTTCCGCCTCTCTTCTATAACTCCCACCCTTTCTAAATCTCCGCCACGTTCTCTCTGAAGAAGTTTGCAATCACTTGGCCCAAGCGTGCGCTATCATTGTCTTTCTCCTTCGATGCCTTGATGAAAGGTTCGTACTCCTTTTGCGTGAGCAATCCCAAGTCGTATCCGTGCTGGACCATATCTATAATGAGACTCTTGTGGAACTCAGGATGGCCCTGGAAAGTCAAGATCTTCTTAGCTCCGGATACGGATACGATTCCCTGGTTGAAACACACATCGGTAGAGCCAATGGTGGTATATTCGGTGGTGGAGGAGCGCGGCAAGTCCAAAACCACGTCTTGATGGAATTCAGAGATGTTGATCGATTTGGCTCCGGCCAAAGGCTCAAACATGGCTAGTTCCATCGCCTGTGGGTTCATATCAACAACAGTGGTTCCACACTCCCATCCGCCCTGAGGATTACGTCCCACGGTGCAACCAAGGTTTTTGGCCACGATTTGGTGGCCGAAACAGATCCCCGCTACCGGGATGAGTCTGTGGTTTTCCGCCAACACTTCCTGAAGGAACGAGTCCAATAAGTCGATCCATTCTACTCCTGTGGCGAACGAATCTGCTCGTGATCCCGTCAAGATGAGACCGACGATGTTGCCCAGCTCGATTCCCGCGCGAAGCGCTCTATAAACATTGGAGATGTCTTCAACATTGGTTCCCCGAACTTGGTAGGTTTGCGTGGGGATGCTGCCTTGGGACAATAAGTCGGTGGTGTTGTCGCCGAAATCGCCGTAGTGTTCGGCGATGCCTTCGATAGGGGTGTCACACACCAAAATGGCAACGTGGGTCTTAATCGTCATGTCTGGTCCTAATAGCTAAGTATTCTTACCTTCAAATTTAGCTAGAAGCCTCAATTTACTAGTAGCCTCACCGTAAATTTAGCTAGCAGCCTCACTATTATTACCTAAGTAGTCTCACCGTAATTTACTAGCAGCCTCACTCATTATTACCTAACTAGCTCACCCTAAGCGCTCGTCGGCATCCACACTAATAAAGGGGTAGACCAATATATCCGCCCTCTACACCTCTCTAACCCAATTGTAGCCAATACACCAGAACTATCCTCCATATATATCCTAATCCTCCTCCTCCTCCTCCTCCTCCTCCCTCCATCCACTTGGTACTGATGGAGCCCACCTCTTCCTTAGAGCCCAATGGGTCTCCCCGAGCGCAGTCCCCGCTACCGCACCGGGCCCGATTCAACGAAAAAAATGAGGGACAAACGACAGTCCCACCATCACGCTCACCACTACAGCTAATAGCTACCCAGCTACCCCACACCTTAATCCCTAGGCTACCGTACCAGCCCCATCTATAGCTACCCGAGTCCCCAGAATAGCACCCTCCCCGCAACCAACTGATTATTCTCCTAGCTCCAACCATTCCTGGCTCCAATCATTCCTAGACCAATTCTTCTCCTAGACCAATTTCCCCCAGCAATTCACATCCTGACTCCTCCCTATTGCCATGTCGGGTAACGCGTCCACCACCAATACTGGCGGCTCCAACCCGCAAACAATCTCAAACTTGTCGGCGGGCTTGAAGTCCGTGTCGCTCAACGACCAGCAACAAAACGAGGTCAACCTCAATCTTTTACAACAACAGCTCCAGAACGAGGCCACCAGCCAACAGCAGCAGTCCCGGATCACCCACTTCTTCCAAAACCAGCCCACCGAGGGCTACACCTTGTTCTCACACAGATCTGCTCCCAACGGATTCAAGGTGGCGATCATTCTCTCCGAATTGAACCTCCCCTTCAACACCATTTTCTTAGACTTCAACAACGGCGAACAAAGAGCCCCCGAGTTCGTCACCATAAATCCCAACGCGCGGGTGCCCGCCTTGATCGACCACTTCAACGAAAACACCTCCATATGGGAGTCCGGCGCCATCATCCTCTACTTGGTCTCCAAGTTCTTGAAGGAGAACGGCGAATGTCCCTTGTGGTCGGACAATTTGGTCGAACAGTCACAGATATCCTCCTGGGTATTCTTCCAAACATCGGGCCATGCCCCCATGATCGGCCAAGCCTTGCATTTCAGATACTTCCACTCGTGCCCGGTCCCCAGTGCTGTTGAAAGATACACCGACGAGGTGCGGAGAGTGTACGGGGTGATCGAGATGGCCTTGGCCGAAAGAAGAGAAGCATTGATCATGGACTTGGATGTTGAGAATGCCGCTGCCTACAGCGCAGGAACCACTCCTTTGTCTCAATCCAGATACTTTGACTACCCAGTCTGGCTTGTGGGTGACAGAGCCACTGTTGCCGACTTGTCGTTCGTGCCATGGAACAATGTTGTTGACCGGATTGGCATCAACTTGAAGGTGGAGTTCCCCGAGGTCTACAAGTGGACCAAGTATATGATGAGACGGCCTGCGGTCATAAGAGCTTTGCGTGGCGACTAAAACAGTTCTAGAACGAATGATGATAGAGGCGCATGTATTAAATAAATCATAATCAATGAGAAGCCGTTCTTATGAACGAGAAAAGTTAATAACTGTAGAATTATTATTAAAACGAGATATTCTAGAGTATTAATGACTATATTAATATAATTTCAGACTTATGAATACCTTCATAAATCATTATTAAAGTGATAATCTATCATCTCATCTAGTTTGATCAATAAATCACCATAAAATTGTCTTTTTTCGTTTCTATTACTACACCCTACATACTTTATGGTTATCACGTGACGGATCATCTGACTGGGTCTATCTCTCATCTCATCCTGAAAAGTCTCCACCAGCCATGTCCGAAGAGTTCATTCTAGGCCCCAAGGCCTACAAAGTGGGTAGAAAGTCCCTCAAGTCGTTGGTGTCGCATAGCAAGGACCAGAATGGCCCCGACGCCCATGAGCCCGTTTTTGTCATCATCAACACCAAAATTCAACTCGCACGTACCAAAGACTATACCCCAAGAATAATACCTGTCACCCACAAACTCAGCAAACTCGAGGAAAAATCCGTACTCCTTGTGACCAAGGACCCCTCGACACCCTACCGTGACGCCCTCCAAAAGAAAGACTCTCCTACGGAAGATGTCTTCAACCAAATATACACCTTGACCAAGGTCAAATCCATAGCTAGAGACCCCAAAAAACTCTACAGGCTCTTCAAAGAGTTCGATATCGTTGTTTCGGACCACCGTGTGCATAAATTCTTGCCCGATATTCTCGGGGCCACCTTCTACGTCAAAAACAAGAAGGTGCCGTTCATGATCCAGATGTCCAAGCCTGATCCCGATGCGCAATTGACGCGAGGAAAGAAGTCCACCAAGTTGAAGGACGACAGATGTGAGCCCAAATATGTCAGGGGCCAGATGAAGTCGATTGTGGGAAACACCTATTTCATTCCACCAGTTGGAGGCAACTGCTTGTCCATCAAGGTGGGCTACACCTCTTTCTCGGACAAAGAGCTCATTCAGAACATCAACGATGTGTTGCAGTATTTGGTGCAGGAGAAGTACCAGCCAGTGGGGGGCTTGTTGAAGAGCACCAGCAATATCGGAGGAGTGTTTGTGAAGACAGGCGACAGTATCAGTTTGCCAATATTAGTGGAGGAGAAGAAAGAGGAAGACGAAGACGCCGACAGCGACTTTGACTTTTAGGCATCATAAATAATAAATAAGATTAATGAATAAAAGATAAATAATCCAGAGTAGTAAAGAATTTAGAGTAATAATTTCAAAGTAATAATTCATATTAATTATTAAACTAATAATTTAGATAATAATAATTAAATGAAGACAATTTAGAATCTTGGGTGGCCTTCGTAAACCTTAAAAAGCCAGGGTCCAAGCCAGGTACCCTGAATTGGCTAATTCTTATTCTTCGTATATGTCATGTTATTTTCATGACATTTCAATATTTTTTCAATATTTTTAGAAACCTTAACATCTTTTTTCGGAGACTATTTATTTGAATTCAGGAAAAAATCTCCAAAAAAAATAAAAAGCGGAATCTGGGTTATAACCATTCTCTTAACCATACCAAATATTAGTTTCATTCGTAGCAATTAGGTCCATTTCCAGCGCTTCTAACTCCTTCCTATTTGCTCCTTCCCTTTCCCCATTTTCCTATTCCATTCACCCTTTCCATCCTCCATTTCCGTCCACCTCTCTTGCTTGCTCATTTCCCGAGATTTGCAGCCAGACGTCACGTGGGAACCCGACCGGCGCCTCGCTCCGTTCGGCCTGCCCCTAAAACGGCCGATTGGTCTTTCTAACCACCAATTATCAGAATGGTTGGGGCTTCCAATGAGCCCTCTGATAGTCCCAATGCCACAGAAACCGCCCAAGATGGCCAGCACAACTTCGGTCAGTCGATAAATCATTTGGCCGCACCGGTCGGTGACTTGATCCAATCATTTCTCCATGATTTGGAGGAAGATGAGATCGAACAAGTGGAACACTTCAAATATAAACAGGACTTGGAAAGAAAGTTGACCGTCACCTCGGTGATTGGCTTGGGGGTCACGCTTATGGGTGTGCCCTTTGGTATTTCCTCCACGTTGTGGATCTCCTTGATCGATGGCGCCAATGTGACTATCCTTTACGGATGGATAGTGGTGGCCTTCTTCTCCTTCTGTGTTGTGCTAAGCTTGAGCGAGATCATCTCCAAGTACCCCACCGCTGGTGGTGTCTACCATTTCAGTGCTATTTTGAGTAATGAAAAGTACTCGTTGATCAGTTCCTGGTTCACCGGATGGTTCCTCTTGATCGGTAACTGGACCTATGCCGTCAGTATCATGTTCTCGGGATCGCAGTTCATCTTATCGATGTTTGGGCTTCGAGAAGCCTACTTCAAATCCGACGTGCTCGAGGTTTTGGGCATCTACTTCATTCTACTCACTGTGTGTGGGTTCATCAATTTCAAATTTTCCAAGCATTTGGAACGGATCAACAAGATCTGTATCGTCTGGTCCATCTACACCGTCTTGGCGATCGACTTCTTGCTCATCTTTTTCGCCAAAAAAACCAACTCCATCAAAACGATTCTCACCAACTTCGATAACTCCCGTTCTGGCTGGCCCGACGCCATGGCATTCATGGTGGGGCTTCAGAGTTCCTCGTTCACCTTGACGGGCTACGGAATGCTCTTTTCGATGACTGATGAAGTCAAGAACCCAGAAAGAAATATGCCCAAGGGTGCGATCAGTGCCATCTCGTTATCTTCCATAATGGGTATTATTTTCATTCTTCCAATCTTGACAATAATGCCCGAATTATCGTTATTGCTCGATATCACCACCGAAGTGATGCCTATCGATTTGGTCTTCAAGCTTTCTACCGAATCATATATTCTCTCCTTCCTCTTGGTTCTTCTCTTGATCGGAACCGTTTTCTTCCAGTCCATTGGTGCGCTTACAACCGCGTCAAGAACAACCTACGCTTTCGCTCGTGACGGTGGCTTTCCTTACAAAGAATACTGGGTAGCGGTGGATTCCGTGGATGACTCTGTGGTTCCCAAAAACGCCTTATTTTTATCGATGATCTTCTGCGGTCTTCTCTCGTTAATTTCGATTGTATCTGCTTCCGCGTTCAATTCATTCATGGGTGCTTCCGTGGTCTGCTTGGCATTGGCAAACGGTATCCCCATCTTATGTTTGGTCTTGAACAAACGTCAAAAGATCAAAGGTGCTCATTTCAGATTGAGAAAATTCGGTTGGATAGTCAATTTCTTATCGCTCGGATGGATCATTTTCTCGTTCGTGATAATGTGTCTTCCACCAGTGATCAAGGATTTGACCTGGTTTTCGATGAATTACGCTTTGCTTGTCATTGCTGCGTTTGCCGGTTTCGCTGCCTTGGGCTATAGAAGCTGGGGTATCGGAAGTTTCCATGGGCCTCAAATCGATACTGATTACTTTGAGTTGAGCAATGTTGCACATACGAGCATCAATGATGCGTTCGTGATCGGAGTTGATGATGTGGACGATGAAGAGGAAGAAGAAGATGACGAAGAGTCAACCAAATTAAACAGGCCAAAACAGCCTTCAGAGCCAGTATCGGGGTCTCTGGCAAGAAGATCACAGTCGTATTCCGACGATGAACTATCTACAGCAAGCGCATCTCATAGCGAGAATGAGGTTCTTTTCGAGGCTGATTCAGATACCAGAACAGAGCCAAACTCTCACGATACACAAGATGATATAATAGACGGCACACCATCTAGCGGGATAAATCTGAAAGGGTACCAAAAGCTCAGTTCCGAGTAGTATTCGCACCATCAATCGCATTCACCCATTATCGCCTAAGAATAGCACCATATTTATTCGATTTAATATTCAGGATTATCACCATATTCATTCGGAATATCCAGGATTATCACCATTTCAATATCGAACATCACCAAAAACTACCACCATTCCAATCAGAGTATTCCCAAGGAATATCACACCCCATTTTGTCCAAAATATCACCAAAGGTTAAGGTTTCATGTACAATTATAGAATATATTAGAAGCAATAATTACGTATCATCCTCTCATTTCATTTTTACACTAAATTCTCCAAAACCCTAAACTTCTCAACTTCTCCTCTATTTTCTTCCCTCTTCCATCCTCTTCCATTATCTTCATTTATCCCTTCTATTAGCCACTGTCTCTTATCTTCGCTTTTCTCGCTTACATAATCACCATTTTCCGGTCTGAAAATTTTATGAAAAAATGAGCTTGCCCTCAGTCACTAACTACTTATCTTACCACAATGTCTGCTGATCACGCTAGAGATCCTTGTCCTATAGTCATCTTGAATGACTTCGGTGGTGCCTTTGCCATGGGTGTCATTGGTGGCTGTGTCTGGCACGGAATCAAAGGGTTCCGTAACTCGCCATACGGTGAAAGAAGATACGGTGCTTTATCCGCCATCAAGGCCAGAGCCCCAGTTTTGGGTGGTAACTTCGGTGTGTGGGGTGGTTTGTTCTCCACCTTCGACTGTTCTGTCAAGGCCGTCAGAAAGAGAGAAGATGCCTGGAACGCCGTCATTGCCGGTTTCTTCACCGGTGGTGCCTTGGCCATCAGAGGTGGATGGAGACACACCAGAAACTCTGCCATCACATGTGCATGTTTGTTAGGTGTTTTCGAAGGTGTCGGTATGATGTTCTCGAGAGCTTTTGCCCAACCACCAATGCAACCTATTTATGCTGAAGACCAACCCGCTCAGTTGGCTGCCTAATGATTCAACCACCCACACTGTCCACAACCAATAAGTTTCTTCAATAAGTTCTTGATTATATCGATGAGTTTGCCTGATATGTCATCGATTCCTTTTGATATATCAATAAGGTTCTTTGATGTATCCAGATGATTCTTGTGATATATAAAGTTCCTTTTGATCTCTGCTTATCTAATGGCCGCATGATCCACACCACAGCCGGCCAGCTCGGCCGTGGCCCTCCTGTATATACCTGTGATGCTGTGCCGACGGCCAGCCTGTTCGGTCTATAGAATGTATATTAACGTTTTGAAATGTAAGTAAAAAAGCCGAAAGGTCTCTTTTCATTCTTGTTTCCAACAAAGTCACCCATGCTAAGGCAACCAGCTTCTTGCCATAACCACCCCAGTACCCTCCTTCCTATCTCCCATCTACTTGTCTAGCTTCGGGGACTGGTCATATAATTGTACGGGTACAATTATGTGTGCGTCACGTGACCAGTGTCCCAGGAGCGGAGTCAGCAATCGGTCAAGGCGCCCTCCCTCCACAAATCCTCCAATTGTGCCTACCACCTCCTTTCCCTCCTCTAGTTGTCTGCGTTCATCTCCTAGCACCACCGCCGCGTCATGTCGTACAACTACAACTTCAATCGGCACAACTCGATCGGAGGAAATTGGCACTTGCCTCCCCTCCAAGGGTTCAACAACTCCTCCTCGTCTTCCAACAACAACCCTGAGGCCAATCAGGACGGCACACAACCACAGAAGCATCAGATGCCGGGATTCAGAAACCCCTGGTACTCTCCCGCCCAACCCGCTAACGGAACCGCCGCAAACATGTCCCAATCTCCCACCAAAGCACAAGGAATTCCGTTACTTCAACAGCAGCATCAACAAAACAAGAGACTTTCTTTCGCCAATCAACTCCCTACAACCTACGAGTACGACCAGCGGCAGCTGCTTGCTCCTCCCTACATCCATCCGCCCACCCGTGCTGACAATCCCTTCAACCAGTACTACACTAACCAGGAAGTTTCATTGGCAGGAAACGACAGAAGAATGTCTGCTGCCGTGGATGCCCCTTACTACAACTCCTACAACGCATACGCTCCTCCCAACGCCGCCAACGCCAATGTTTACCCGCCACAGTACCTCCAAGCGCCAGCCCATATTGGTCCTCCCTTGGGAGCCACCAGAAGATCCTCGGTGGCCACAGGCACTTTTGCCGCTCCAGATGGCAGAGAAATCTTCTACCCTCCCAGCAGAATGGGCAGGTCGCCGCTGATCGTGCAGTACCAACAATACCAGCATGCTCTCCAGTCACAACGTTCCGGAAATCGCAGAAAACCAGCTCCTAAGGCCTACAAGGTGTATAACAAGTTGGACTTGAAACCAAAAATTCACCACCAACCCAAATACCGTCGGTGCTCGGTCAACTCGATCCACATTTCTCCCGTCAACGCGTTATCCGTCTATCTCACCGAGTCATATAGTATTTGTCAACCACGCAAATTTCAATATTCAAAATCCACAAACCCCAAGAGAGTGCTCACAAAGCCCTCGGAACCCAAATTCAATAACGGCCATGATAATGAGGACAGCGACTATATTCTTTACGTGAACGATATCCTTGGGACAGAAGAGGGCCGGAAATACATTGTATTGGATCTTCTTGGATCCGGAACATTTGGACAGGTGGTCAAATGTCAAAATCTCACAAACCAGTCGGTATGTGCGGTCAAAGTGATCAAATCCAAACCAGCATACATGAACCAATCGCTCACTGAAGTCAGACTTTTGGAGTTTTTGAATGCTAATAGTGATGGCAAAAGCTTCATTCGTTTATTAGACACTTTCATGCATAAAGAGCATCTCTGTTTGGTGTTTGAGTTATTGGCTTCAAACTTATACGAGCTCATCAAACAGAATCAATTCCAAGGTTTAAACATCAAATTGGTCAAATTATTAACCAGACAATTGCTTGAAGCAATGGCCCAACTCAAGGGATTCCAAATGATCCATTGTGATCTAAAACCGGAGAATATTCTACTATGTCAGCCGGATAAACCAGATATAAAAGTGATTGATTTTGGTTCTGCTTGTTTTTCAAGACAAACGATATACACCTATATTCAATCGCGGTTTTACCGGTCGCCAGAAGTTATCCTTGGATTGCCATATACAGAATCGATTGATATGTGGTCATTGGGATGTATTGTGGGCGAATTATTCTTGGGATTGCCCATGTTCCCAGGTACTTCAGAATACAACCAGATATGGAAGATCGTGGATATGTTAGGATATCCCCCCAGACACATGATCGAAGTGGGAAGAAATTCGTTGAACTTCTTTGAAAAGGCGTCTCCAGCGGACGAGCCCAAGCCTACGTACCAAATCAAAACGTTTGACCAGTACCTCAAATTCTTGGAGAAAGGCAAAGGCAAGGACGCAAGCCTGGAACAACCTAATAAGAATTACTTCAAGCAACGGTTGTTGAAAGACATCATCATGAACTACAAGCTCCCCTCCAAAAAGATGACCAACTCCATGATCGAAAAAGAGTGTCAGGAAAGATTATTATTGATCGACTTTTTGAGTAAGGTGCTCAACTTGAACCCGCTTGAACGGTTGACTCCTCAGGAAGCATTGAAGCATCCTTTTGTCAATGACGTCCGCACGATCGACACTCCTTCTTATGAGAAGAAAGAAGCCAAAGAGGCATGAACATGATTTCTCTAATTGATATAAGAAGCCAAAGAAGCCTGAACAGGATTTCTCTAATTAATATAAGACAATAATGATGAGTGTAGAGAGTGGGGAAGAGAAAGCCTTTATTTTACTTAATGAAGAAAATCGTAATTAAGCTATTATAATTGTAATGAGTCTAGAAATTGGCTATCTGACTTTATAGACTGTAAAATGACCCGAAATACTCGGTCTTTGACTTCAACTTTTCGCAATTCGCTAGCCTCTATAAATGCTTGTTATATCACGTGACCGCACATGTGATTGATTTTCCACCGAAAAAGTCAACAGCGACCAGTCAACCTCCCACTTTCTTCCACCATGAACGTCAGTACCAGTGCTCTCGGGGTTCGGAGAAGAAAGGCCACCACTCAGAACATCGATGACGAGGAGAACGCCGCTCTCTTGAAGTTGGGACCTGAGTTCCAGCTCAAACAAATCACCAACTCCGGTGAGGAAGAACAGTTGATTGCATTGAACCTTTCCGAAGCCAGATTGTTGATCAGAGCAGCCTTGAAGGAGAGAAAGAATAAGAACTCTAAGAACAGAGAGTATGAAGAAGAAGACGAGGAGAACGAAAAGGAAGACGAAATCGAAAATATGAATTTGGCCGGTCCTAACTCCAACGAAATCATGCACAAAACATTGAACTACTTATCCAACTTCGCCAGATACAAGAACTCGTCGTCGACGGAAACCGTCGAGAAGTTGTTGAACGATTTCAGTGCGCTGGTTTCCGAACCTTTGCATCCTTTTGAGTTGGCACAGTTGGGAACTCTTGAATGTGAAGACGCCGAAGAAGCCAAGTCATTAATACCCAGTCTTGCCAACAAGGTGTCGGATGTGCAATTGCAATCCTTGCTCACTGAGTTGAGAAAGTACCAGACTTTATCGTAAAGGGTATGATAAACCGGGAATAAAAGCAGGCCGGTCCAATAACTTTTCAACTTTGGCGAAATAAATCAGAAATCGCCGAATTAAAAACTAAGGCGAATCATCAAACCTCACTTGAGTTCCCTTTAGGGTTCTTCCCGTTTCAACGGTCTCTTAAATAGCCATCTTATGTACTATAATCTATTAACCTATAATTACACGTGACCTATGTGCAGTCCATCAACCTAGTCTCATCTCAGACATCGCACACCAAGTAGATCTCACACTCAAACACACCTCAAAATGGACGAATACGACGAGTTTGGCAATTTGATCGGTGAAGCATGGGACTCGGATGCAGACTCATCCTCCAATTCCATTATCAGTGACCAAGAAGTGCTGAACGGCCACCAAAGTTCCGATGAACAAGAGGAACCCCAAAGTTCACTGGCGCTTATCAAACACGACCACAACGGCCACCAGCCGGAAATTACATACGTACGGCCCGATTTAGTCAACGAGGCCATCATCACGCCTGCCAACGAGAAGAGCATCAAAGTGGAGATCGACGAGTCGAAATTACCTGCTCTAAATTTCAAGTACGAGTACCTCAATTCACTTGCCAATGACTTACCAGAAAGAATACGGAACGTTGCCGTGGTGGGAAGCTTACATTCAGGAAAGACCTCATTTGTGGATCACATTGTACATGGCACTCATCTTTCAGTGCCACATCGTTCAGACGATAAGCCAGTGCGGATTCTTGACAATCATAAGCTCGAAGTTGATCGAGGAATTACCATCAAAAGTTCCCCAATAACGTTGCTAGTGCCTGACTTGAACCAGAGATCATATATATTGAATCTCATTGATACTCCGGGCCATTTCGATTTCCAAAACGAGGCCAATATTGCGCTTGATGACGTTGAAGCGGTCACTCTTGTGGTGGATATAGTGGAGGGACTCACAGCCAGAGATAAGGAGTTAATATCGAAAATTTTGCTGAAAAACAAGCCAATCGTGCTTGTTCTTAGCAGCATAGATCGCTTGATCCTAGAGCTCAATTTACCAGTTCCAGAAGCATTCTTGAAGATCAAGTATATCATAAACGACGTGAATCGCTTCATTGAAAATCATGAATTTTTCCTGCAATATAGTCATAAGTCCACTCCACTCCTTCCCAACTTGAATAACGTCATCTTTGCCTCGTCTGCATTCGACTTCCATTTCAGTGTGTTCAGTTTTGCCAAACTCTTCTTGGAAACCCATAATTACCCCGTCGATCCTCAAGTATTCGGCAAAAGGTTATGGACCGATTTCTACGATGCTGAAAGTAACAAATTCACCAAGAACTCCAAATTCCCCGCAGCGTTTGAATCCTTCATTTTGGAACCAATCTACAAATTATTCACCCATACACTCACCTCCAGTTTGCATGAGACCAAACTTGCCGACTTGTTATGGACTCAATTCGGGGTCAAATTGCAGAAGAGCCAATACCAACAAGACTACAGAAAATTACTTAAAGACATTTTCCGCGCCATTTTTGGCGGATACAATGGCTTCGTTGAAGCAATCAAAAGCACAGAGGCTCCTGCTCCACTTACAGAAGATTCAGCCACATTGGTGGCTAAAATCATGTATTTAGTTGAATCTTCCGATACCTTAAAATTTTCTGCCTTGGTAAGAATCTACAAGGGGACGCTCGAAGTTGGACAAAAGATCAAGGTGGTGGGTGAAAAATTCATGGAAGACGACGAAAACTTCAAGATTGAAACAGTTGATGGCTTATACCTACCCGGAGGTAGGTACAACGTCCCCATCACAAAAGCTGGGGCGGGCTCCATCGTGATTGTTGATGGCATAGACTCAATCATCACCAAGAGTGGGTTCCTTTTCGAAGGGAATCTAACCACCCAAAAGATCCAAGATTTAATTCATCAAAACTCAATAGTTTCCCGGTTCTACTTGAACTCTGACTCCTTCCAATCCAAGTCTGTGTTCAAAGTGGCCATCCAACCCGAAAACCCATCCGAACTTCCTAAGCTCTTGCAGGGAATACGAAGTATCAACAAATCATATATATCATGTGAGATTGTCGTTGAAGAGAGTGGTGAAATCGTAATTTACGGCCCAGGAGAGCTCTACTTGGATTGTATCTTACACGATCTCCGGTTTTATTTCACCAACGACCTCGAAATCAAGGTCAGTGATCCAATGGCTCGTTTCAGTGAGACTGTCATTGACACTTCAGCTGCCAATATACCTGTTTCAACCAAGTCTGGAGCAAACCGCATCTCTATCAGCGCTGAGCCCGTTCAAGACGATAAGCTTAGTCATTTCATAGAGCAAGGAAACCTCGATCTCAGCCAGCCAATTCGAACCACAGCCAAGATTTTGAGGAATGATTTCGGCTGGGACGCCTTGGCCGCAAGATCCATCTGGTCATTTGGACCAGAAGATATGAAGAGCCCTAGTATTTTGATGGACGATACGCTCGAGGATGAAACCGATAAGCAGCTTCTTTACTCTGTCAAGGATTCCATCACTTTGGGCTTCAAATGGTGTGTTAATGAAGGTCCTTTATGCAATGAGCCCATCAGAGGCACCAAGCTCAAGATCCTCGACGCTGTGATCAGCGGATCAGAATTACAAAGATCCAACGCTCAAATCATCCCAATGGCTAGAAGTGCATGTAACGCGGGAATCTTGACTGCAACCCCAAGACTAATGGAGCCAACCTATACCATTCACATCACTTGTACCGAGGTTTGTATTCGCATTTTGTCCAAGATCCTTCACGGTAGAAGAGGGTATATTTCCCGTGAAAATCCAATCCCAGGAACGAAACTCTTCTCGGTGGAGGGATCGGTTCCAGTGATAGAGTCGGTGGGATTAGAAACAGATATCAGAATTCATACGCAAGACCAGGCAATGTGTATGTTCAACTTCAACAAGTGGGATATCGTGCCCGGAGATCCTTTGGATAGAGATTGCTATATCCCAACATTGAAGCCCGCTCCGGAACAATCTTTGGCTAGAGACTTCGTGATGAAAACCAGAAAGAGGAAGGGGTTGACGGGTGAGATTAGTTTGGAAAAGTATCTTGATCCAGATATGTTTGCCAAGTTAAAGGAAAGTGGGGTAATCTCGTAAATAGAAAGATAAATATCAAAGAAGAGGTGACTACTTCCTTTCGAGAGAGGAAACGATTTTAATAGGCGTCCGATTTCGGTCTTTTTGCCCGAGAACTAATTGTAAGTCTTTTCTCTTGCTCAATGAACTAATTACTCTGATCTTTCATCCTGCTTTTTCTAGTTTCTTCTTTTTCGCTTGCTAGATACTAGCAAGAATCCATTACTATATAGTTATATAGACTACTCAACACGTCGTTTCTTGAGCTCGTTTCCTTGTTCTTCTTCATTATCATTATCATCTGCATCTTGCGCACTTATATGTTCAAGTCCTTGACCCGATCGTATCAATTCAGAAAGCTTATTGAACTGACTTATGAATCTTGGTCGCGTGCTCACTCTCATGGTCAAAGTGTGTGATATTTTATGATGGTCTCGACTGTTTAGCCTTAATTCGAGAAACTTGGTAATCAAGTCTTTCAATGTGATTTCTCGCGAATAAAGGTTATCTTCTGTGATGCTTAATTTTAGTTCCATAATCTGTAGTACGAGCTCTTTATCGTTCGGTATTTCCACCTTTTGCGCTATGTCTTTGTCAGCTCTAATTGAGGAGAAAAAACTCTCAATCGTGATAAGTTGTATGCGATCACAGGAGTAATATGAGAGCTCACTGGAGAAGTCGAAATCCGAATCTGAATTCTCGACGGGCTGGAAATTATAGTGGTTTCCAAATAATTGGAGATCTATCTCTACTTGAGGAGACTCTTCGTGATCCAGCCCTATATTGTCAACATTCTCCTCAACATCTTCTTCAACTTGAACGAGCTCCATCTGCAGCGGTTCCAACCCATCCTGACTATTGTGAATATTATCTTCAATACTACCTGGAAGTTCTTCTGGTTTCTGTTCTTCCTCTTGAATCTTAACTTCTTGAATCTCTTCTTCCTCTTGGTTCTCTTCTTCCTCTTGGTTCTCTTCTTCCTCTTGGTTCTCTTTATTCTTGCGGTTCTCTTTGTCGTTCATCTCTTCCTCTTGCCACTCTTGTTGTTCAATTTTGTCTAATTCTTCCAACTCCTCTAAAATCTCGATATCATCCTCACTTTCCAAATCAATGTTACTTTGCGCTCTCACGGCCTCGTCTTCACTCGCGCCATTATCACTTTCAAAATTAATAAACACTGACCCTTCCTCATTGGGGATATCCTCCATTGCTTGGCTATTGCTGATTGGTTCTGGAGCTATTGGCTTTCCATCGATGCTAGAAGTCGATTGATTCACTTCGATGCTGGATGATCGGTCATTAACATTGTTCACTTCTCTTCCAGTAATGGCTCCCTGTTTACCGATGTGGTGTTCCTCGATGTGGTGTTCTTCTAGTTCATCTTCAAAAATCTCGAATTCAAATTCATTTTTCTTATCAATATCGGGTTCACTGACACTAAGGTCGCTATTGGTGCCATTTGACATTAGCAGCGGCTCTGTTTTGGACAGCGCCAAAGATGCATACATACCTGATATGGGTGTTGTAGTGTGTAATAAATTGTGTGTAAAAATTAAATGTAATCTACTTGCGCGTAAAAAGTAATGTTATCTACACGCACGCCTATGTTCTATCGTACATTAGATAAGTGCGCAAGGTGATACGGATTATTCTAAGGGCCCAAACTATGCTTGTGGAAGAGCGGGCATTCTTAATAACTGTGCATGTGGTGTCTTGAAGGGAGGGGCTTCAGAATTAAGGGGCCCAGACTTTGAAAGCTTGTGGAGTCTTCAAAGAGAGAGGCTTGAAGTCGTCATCATTATTGACAGAGACGGCCGAGTCGGTTGGTTCTGCAGAACTGGAACTGTCTTTCACGTCTCCGTTGGCGGTTTCAGTAGAGGTGCTGGCCAATGAGTGTCTAGTTGGTTTGTACAACAAGGACTTGGCTTCGGCAAGAAGGTTGCTGATACTGCTGGCTTTGGAGTCATCGGACTTGGCTGCACCTTCGATCATGGCGATCGCTTCGTCAAGCTTCTTGGTGATGTCGATCGTCGACTTGGTGAGTGCGAGTCTATCAATGAATACCTCTTCCTGCTGTTTAGCCAAATGCTTTCTTTCATGCTCGTAAATCTTTTCCAATTCCTCCACTTTGTTCAACTTTAAGTCGATCTTGGAGAGCTCGTGATTGATGATGTTGGAGCTGATTTTTTGCATCTCTCTTTCTTCGTATGTAGCGAAAAGATGACTTCTTGCACCCACTATACCTAAAGTGTTGGTCACAATTTCCTTGATATTATCAGCAGCATCGGCCTCCCCAGATGCATGACTCTCGGCATCTGCCAGTGGGGCCCCATGAGAACCATTTTGTCTAGGACTCTCGGATTTGTCACCACTATCATTCTCTTTTTCGCCTTCCTTTTCTTCCTTTCCAGTTTCAGATGCTTCGTTCTTGACCATATTCACGTCCTCGTCTTCCTTTTTGGTTTCCAGCCCTTGGTCGTTTTCGGAATTGTTCGCTTCCGCCTTCTTTCCATAAACAGAAGCTATTTTTTCGGCCATCTTCTCGTCCATTACTTTCGATGCACGAGCGCTCGCAGCTTTAGCAACCTCACTGTCAACCAATTGAGTCATGAAAGTCAAATTACTCAACACGGGATTGTCAGATGCACTTACTGGGAAGTTTGGTGCATATTTTAATAATTTGAAGGCACCTCCATCGGACTTTTGATCGAAAGGATTGAATTTATCCTCAATTGGCACTTGAAGGAACTTCAATATACACTGCTGAGGGGTTTTTCTGTTTCCAACCTCTTCAGCAATCTTAAACCAATCATTTCTATGTTTTTTGATCCCCAAAATCAATTTGGAGACCTCTTCCTCCGACCAATCATCATTTTGTTTCTTAGTAGAAGGTTCACTTCCGATGTCGCCACTTGACGAACGTTTCCGTTCGATACTAGAAACGCCATTAGATGAGTCATCATTAGAACCTGTGCTAATAGATGTACCATCTTCTATATTTAACAATTTTTTCAATTTTGGAATGTCAACTCTGTCAGGTGCGCTCTTATAGGTGTCAAAGGGAAACAATCCACGAGGAGTGTCATATTTCACATTGTAATCACCAGTGAAAGGCAATCCCACCAGTTGACCATTAGGTAATTTTTCAACCGCATAACCTGGTTTATATTGTGGTCTGACTTGATAGTTGATCAATCCCCACTTGTTCAAGAATCTGTGAACTCTCATCAATGTACCCACATCACCGACTAAGTTTCTGCGGCATGATGTCAAGGTGAGGAACTCGTTTGGGTTCAATCTGTATGCATTTACCATGAAATTACGATAGTTGACGTAAATTTTTGGTGATTTCGAAGGATGCGACGTGCTGAAGAATTCTGGCAAGGACTTTTTCTCGATCTGGTGGACTTTGCGCATGTTGAACCATCCTGCGTAGGATGGAATTATAATTGTATGGGTTTGCTTGGGGATGTCTTTGAGATCTTCATTATCGTCGTAGTCTTCATATTCTTCTGCTTCGACTTGATTTATGTTATTAGCAGTGTTCGAGGAAGGAGATGTACCGGAGTTATGATCATTAGAACCGGTAGTTGCAACTGTTTCAGCTGCAGTATCACCTTCTTCTTCCTTTTGTGAAACACTTTCCTCATCTTTTATTTTGTTTTCTGCCGAAGATTCATCCATACTTATATCCGCGTCTTGCTTATCTTCCTCTTTGGCTTCATCACCACCTTCATCGGTGGATGCTTCCAGGATATTGGCCCCGAAATCTGTTTCCTTGGCTTCATCATCCATTTCTATATCCTGCTCTTGGTTTTCATCTTTGATTTCGGGTTGAGTAGTAAGCTCGGTGCCTTGTTCTTCGTCCTTGTTGACATCAGCATTTTCGGATGGCTCTGAGTTTTCCTCTGGGAGACCCTCGGGGCTATTATTGGAGTTATCTTCTTTGGAGTCAAAGTTCAGTTGCTCCATTTCGTTATCGGATTGATTATCTTGACCATCACCCAAGAAGTCTGCTAAGAGATCATCGCCATCGTTAATTTCGTCTCCAAAGTCGTTGGCGTCCTGGTCATCCCCACCATCAAGGTTATCGGGGTTTGCCAGTTCTGCCTCATTCTCTGTTATGGCGGGAGTTTCATTGTCGAGATTGACACTTTCCTTGTCGTCGAAGTTGTCAAACTCGGCAAGATTGGACTCGTCTTGGTCCACATCGATATCTTCGCCCGGATTAGAGTCTCCGGTAGGGTCTAACAGGTCTATTTGGTCAAAACCGAGAGGCAGTCCATTATCTTGGTCCTCGGGCAAGCCGTCTTGAATGTTGTCTATACTCATGATATGAAGCTAAACCGTAACCGTCTATAATACAATAATCCACTTTTATGATACAGTGACAGGCACAAACAAGCCTAATTCTGGTGCCGGGAATGTGGTCTCGGGGGATAAATTTCGCGTTCGTATAGCTTGAATTGGGGAAAGTCTAACACCAGCCGCTTGTCGGTTTGAGGTGTTTCACGAGAAGGTTAGCACGTGGAAATTTGGCGTTTGGAAAGATGAAATATATGCCGATATGATTGAGCAGCCCTAAGCCAGTAATACTTGAAAGATTGACCGATTCGCTGCAGGACTTTGTGGGAGGTGTAGTGACGGTAAGGATTGTTGTCATTTTTTCGTTCAGAGTGGTGGGGCGCGCACGACCACTCCGCTCACCCCCTCGGAAGTATATTTGAGGCAGAAATAAGGGGCGATGGAGCTGGAGGAAATGGACACGGGTACTGCGCTTGGTTCAGACTGGGACCCGCTGGTGTGCTGTGGCAGTAGTATGTAGTGAGCGAGGGACGTTCCGGCTTTGTTCAGATGTGAATTCCGAAACCGATAATGCCCATCGTTGGGGGCCCGAACTTCGGGGTGAACTATGGCAGCATGTTCTTGGTGGTAGGTATTCCGGTGGTGGACACTAGGGAAGAGTGCAACTCAGTAATAGAGCATGTTGGTGGCTTGTATGGTGGTGGGAAGAGAAAGAAAAGTAAAGAGAAAACAGAAAGAGAAGAGATGTTACATGAAATACCAAGAACCCCGAATCAGACGAGCTTACACATTAAACGGGGAATCACCCCGGTTAAGATCATTATACGTTTCCGAGGCTTGTTAAAATTAAATTTGGATGCACGGAAGGGTTGCGCAGAAAGTGGAAAGTGGACCATGCAGCGGAATGACGGAGCTCAGCTAATACCGTTCACGATTGGTCGGCGATATCGCTACAAGGGCGCTTTCACATACTTTCTACGCTATGACACCCCTGGATATCACTGTGGCTATCACGCTAGAGCGATAACGTTGATCTTCGGATTGTCATGGTGCCCATAAGCACTCATTAGTGCATAGATGCTCGGGGAACGGTGGCTCGTAATTTCTGACGTTTGCGACGCAGTGAGTTTTGAAGAAGATTGACCCCTCCTAGTTTGCAAACGGGGGCGCTACGATCCCGTGTCAACCTGGTCAGATGAAATGCCACCAGCTTTACTGGCTTACAAGTTCCAGTTGTGTTGCACCCCTTGTAGTAATCTCGGAGGGGTGAAATGATGGCGGATAAAGGATAATCTTAATGCAACTGTATGTAGCGTTCCTCCTTGTTACCCAGGCTAGCAATATTATTCTTGGTGTTTCCACCGTTTGGGATAATCGGGAAGGAGACGTTTCTTTTTTGTTTTACCTTTCTAGTGAAACCAGACTTTATTTCTGGCATTATGCGTCCCTATTGACGCTTGCAGGGTAGAGGCGACTATCATTCGGTCTCCAACACCTCCAATTCCAGGTCGTAGATCTTTACTGGGTAATGGAGCTGCCCTTTAGAGGTACTCGCGTGAAAAGACAAGCCAGTCACTCGAACGGTTCATGCTTCTTCAGAAAAGTGTGATCCAAGATAAGGCCCTTATCTGTTGAGCAACGCCATGATTTTGCTAACCTATCTGGCTACAATTACAATTAGGTTACTAAAATAGCTAGAAGCTTATGATGTAATCTTCACATTCCCGCTTGTTCTAGCTCTAGTACTTAGAATCAAAGTCGCACTCAATCCAGCAAAAGGCACGTGCGCGTTAGGGCTTGCGCCCTCGAGCACACTGCCGCACCCGCATTCGCACCACAAAAATTCCTCACTCTGCCCCATCACTCGCACCGAGTCGCACCGGTTTGGTTAGGGACTAAAAATTTTCAAAGTTACTGTTGAAAAGTTCTTCTTCTACTCTTTTTACAAAGATCAACAACAGCAATAATGGTTCGTTACGCTGCTACCCCATCTAACCCAGCTAAGTCTGCTTCTGCTCGTGGTTCTTACTTGAGAGTCTCTTACAAGAACACCAGAGAAACCGCTCAAGCCATCAATGGTTGGAAATTAGAAAGAGCTCAAAAATACTTGGACCAAGTCTTGGACCACCAAAGAGCCATTCCATTCAGAAGATACAACTCTTCTATCGGCCGTACCGCTCAAGGTAAGGAATTTGGTGTCACCAAGGCCAGATGGCCAGCCAAGTCCGTTAACTTCATCAAGGACTTGTTAAGAAACGCTCAATCCAACGCTGAAGCTAAGGGTTTGGAAGTTTCCAAATTGAAGATCTCCCACATCCAAGTTAACCAAGCTCCAAAGCAAAGAAGAAGAACTTACAGAGCTCACGGTAGAATCAACGCCTACCAATCTTTCCCATCTCACATTGAATTATTCTTGACTGAAGAAGATGAATCCGTCGAAAAGGGTGATGACAACAAGAAGGTCAGATTGAACTCTAGACAAAAGGGTAGATTGGCTACTCAACAAAAGCGTTTAGCTTCTGCTTAAATGTGTTAATATCTAAATAAGTAATACACAAGTCAACGAGAACGGTTCCTAGCCGGTTTCCACTTCCAACGTGCTTGGACGTGGTGGCCTGTCATCTCTTATGTACATTTAATACACACACTCTTGGGTTAGATAACATCACTCGTAAAGTGTTAGTTGTTGAGTTACGCATTTGACGATTTCCGAGACGGAAGCGATGCGACGAACAAAAACGAATGAAAATATAACGCGATACCTAATTATACGTTGATGTAAGATCCCACGCTAGTTTGTGATGTTCCTTGACATCCTTAGAGCTCCCACCCATCAATCTAACTCGTACCTAGTTATGATCGTGAAAACGCCCATAGTACAATTTTTCAAAATTTATAATCGGTTACGTAATCGTTGCGCCAGCCAATGGTCGCTCTCAAATTAAAATACAACGTAAAATTTATCAACTAACACATCAATAACCAACTAAACAAAAATGGGTGGTCAAGGTCCAAAAGCATACATGGGATGGTGGGGTAACATCGGTTCCCCAAAGCAAAAGTACATCACTTCCTACTCTGTCTCCCCTTTTGCCACTAAGCCATTGAAGGGTGCTTTGTACAACTCCGTTTTCAACGTCTTCAGAAGAACCAAGAACCAAATCTTGTACATGGTGCTTCCAGGTGTCATCGTCTGGAACGTCTGGGCTCAAGCCAGAGACTACAATGAATACTTGTACACCAAGGAAGGTAGAGAAGAATTGGAAAGAGTCAATGTTTAAGAGCTTTTAGCTGTTCTAGAACTGTGGGCTGGCCCAAATGCCATGAACCAGGTCTTAGGTCAAGCATGGAGTTGGTCAAGACTATATGTTTTGTACCCTACTCTTTCTCGCATATCGTTATATTAATTAATGTAACCATTTATCAGAATCACCTTGTAAGAATAAGTAAAAGCTCACTACTTTTATGAAAGCGTTTAAGAATCACTTTGTGGGAATGACTAAACACTTATTCCATTAAGAAGCATTTATTGAGGATCACCTTGTAAAAAGAACGCTTACTTAGATCATTCTTTAAATCGTTATCAGCTACCATTTTAAGAATAACTATTTCATTAATGTTACCATTTATTAGCAATCAACTTCTAAGAATAACTAAAAACCTTACTTAGATCTCTTGTAGACCTTGTTGACGAAAGCAGTCAAAACATCCTTCTTCAAACCGGTGGATTCGTCAATCATGTCAATCTTCTTTCTCAAGTCAGCAACCACGGATTCTTCGTAGTCGTGGTAAATCTTTTCAATACCCAAGTCCTTGAATAATTTCTTACACACGGCTTCAGAGTGGTCGTCCTTCTTACCGTAGTTTTCGTCCAAGACCTTTCTTTGTTCTGGAGTAACGTGTAACAAAGCTTGGTTGACAACCCAAGAACACTTGTTGTCCTTGATATCAGTACCAATCTTACCGATTTGTTCAGGAGTACCGAAACAGTCCAAGAAATCGTCTTGGATTTGGAAGTAACGACCCAATGGAATCAAGATGTCGTGCACTTGCTTCAAGTCGGAGTCCTTGTTGATACCAGTCATTTGCATGGCCAAGGCAACAGGCAAGTAGAAGGAGTAGTATGCAGTTTTGAAGGTCACGATGAAAGAGTGCTTTTCCAAGGAGAATCTGTCCAAGTCGACCACTTCTTCGTCAGAGGTGACCAAATCAATCAATTGACCCAATTCGGTTTGGAAAGTGACATCGTGGAATAATTCCAACAAGTGCACGTAGTAGGGGTCTTCACGGAAGTACTTCTTCAACAACATGTACAAAGCACCTTCCAACATGAAGGCATCGTTGATGGCAATGTTACCAACACCTTCAACCAAGTACCAACATGGGTGGTCTCTTCTGGTCTTGGATTGATCCATGATATCGTCAGCGACCAAGAAGTAAGCTTGCAACAATTCGATGGCCCATCCCAAAACAGCGACCTTCTTGAATTCAGCATCGCTCAATTTTTCAGCGGTGGTGTTGTTAAGAATGGCATAAGTGTCGATCACAGATAAACCACGGTTCAACTTACCGCCAGGAGTGTTGTAGTACAAGTTCTTGTGGAACCAGTCGACAGCCTCTTGAGGCATCTTGTAGTCGAGCAAGATTTGCTTCAAGTCGGCGGCTAAATCGTCAAAGAGGGCAATGAATCTTTGCTTGGACATTTTTAGGTGTAGAGATGATGTGGGAAGAAATTGGCAAAATCATACCCGACGACTTATACGAGCCGCGTCTGTGTGTCGCAACGGGTACACATGTCGCGGTAAATCATCACGACATATTTAATATCCGTGTGTAGCACACGGGCATCAATTACGTTATATGCCCCTGAAGTCGTTAACGACATTGAGTCTCCTATTGTGAGTTCGTTTACAATATCTCCTACTTTGGTTCGTTTGACTTGAATTGGTTATGCTCTATAAATACAATTAGTTTCTTCTGGAACGCTTACTCTTACCAGGTCTTGGGGCCTTACCCTTCATCTTCTTGGAGCTGAAACCACTGATATCAGCAGAAGACTTGGCATCGTTTTCTCTCTTTCCACGCTTTGGACCTCCAAAACCGTACTTGGAGTTCTTGGCGAGTCTCTTACCGTTAGGCTTGCCTCTCTTGTTGTCTCCTCTGTCATCACGAGTGGCTTCTTCAAGAGCAATGTCGAAGTCGTCTTCGCCGTTCATCTCACCGGCACCTCTCTTCTTCAAAGACTTGATCTTTTCCAAAGTGTCCTTCTTTTGCTTGGCTCTTTCTTGAAGAGTAGCGTGTTGAACTTGCTTACCAAACTTCTTCAATTGTCTTTGCTTCTTGGCGTCTTGAGAGGCCTTCTTGTCGGCAGCTTCCTTCAATAACTTGGTCTTCAACTTGTCCATGTGTTCGTCACTCTTGACCATTTCGGCAAAGTAGTCCACTGGTCTTGAAAATGGCACCTTCAACTTCAACAAAGTGTTTCTGGCTTGCTTGACAGCGTCCAAACCTTGCTTATAGAATGCTAATTCTCTTTCGGTGTCGTCGTAAATGTCTTTGATTTCGGCCTCAGTCTTGTCGGCACTGGTGACCGAGTAGTGCTCAATGAAAGAATGCTTGGCCCATGGTAACTCTATACGGGCGAGAGAGTCCTTCAATGCAGCCATGTTATTTATGGTTAATTTGGTGTGAGGAACAACGTCGGCATCGTCATCGAGTTCGACGTCAGAGAGTGGGATGTCTTCGGCCTCTTCGTCTTCTTCTTCTTCGTCGTCATCTTGTTCTTCACCCTCTTCTTCTTCATCCTCTTCATCATCGTCTTCTTCATCAGAATCCTCTCCATTTATGTCACTTTCGCTTTCACTAGCAGCCAATTTCTCGAAGTCCAAGTCTTCTTCTTCCTCATCTTCTTCGTCTTCCTCACCCTCTTCAACCTCGGCTTCACGTTGTGTCTTCTTCAACTTTCTTTGCTCTTTCTTGGACAAGACATCACTCTGGTAGTCATCTTGTTTCTTAGCCTTCTTTTCGACCTTCTTTTCGACCACTGGCACCTGAACTGCAGGTATCACTGGTTTTTCTTGGGTCTTCTTTTCCTTCTTTTCTTTCTTTTCCTTGGTTGGCTTGGCCTGAGCAGCTTCAAAAGCCTCTTTCTCTTTCAAGTTCTTTAATTGTGTCTTCAATAATCCCCCCTTGGCCATCTTGTGCTGTATGTTACTGTCTACACCTAATGATAAATGAAAAATTTGGAGTGTGCGATGGGACCCGATGGCCGATTGTGCGCCGCACTACAGTGCTATAAGGTGCGATGCGCTGCCGCATTTACCCCAGGCGCAACATGCTAGTAGATTTAGATCTATATGCCGAATTAAGTAGTTCCATTCGTAGATATCGTTAGAATAGGTCTATTTTATCCATTCCATTCGTAGTCGATATCGTTAAGGAAGGTTTTTCCGGCTCCGTAGCGCCACCATCGGCTCAAACAACTGTAATGGTTCACATCTATGGGCGTCTCTATAGGTTTATCGTTATCAGTGGCCTTACAAACGCATCTTTTGGAAGCAAGCACATCAGCAGACGAGGGACACGATAAGTATGGAGGGTGGAAGTAGCCGATATCTTCGAAATGGTGGATTTTGTGTTTATCTGCAAGAACGTTCAATGCTATCGAATGGACCGGAGCATCCCCCCAGCGTTCGTAGTAGAAACCGCCGGTTTTGTCAAGATAGTCAAAAAAGGTATTGTATGCTTCCGAGCGGTAAAAATTGAGATTGGCAATCTCGAAATTGGACCAAAAGTGGCAGAGATTGTAGCTTGTGTTGGACTCTATCATTGGTGCCCCTTTGTTCAAAATTGATTCGTTGGTGGTGATGAAGTCGAGCGAGTTGTTTGGGTGCACTAATTGCGGGTATTCTTCCATGAAATTTTCCACCGTTTGCCAGAGGGTAGGAATCGTGTTTTCATACTCTAGAATGGCAATCACAAACCCGTAGATTTTGTCCTTTTTGCGAAGAACAGTGAAGGGATCGTACTGGAAATCACACATATATTGAACATCGGGCTCCACTCGAAAATACCAGTCATAATTGTCCAACCGTTTTTGCTTGTAGAAATGGCCCGAGTTGAAATGACACATGTTCCTGTACGACCTGAGTCCACCGTAAATTACCTGGTTTTTTACTGCCTCCTTCAAGGACTTCTGGAGCTTGTCTTCGCTGATAAACGAAGGTGGTTCCCAATCTGCCTCCGGAATCAACTCGTAAAAAGTCTCTCCGCTTGCCATAAGTGTGGTCTGCTCAATGAAATCTTGGCTGAAAGGTACTTCATTCATGAATACCCAGGGGTATCGGTAATTTCGATTGAATCTATCTTCAAGTGAACGCATTGAGTCCAAGGCCCCCTTCAAGTCCAGATTTCTGGCCAACATTACCATTGTGGCGTTTTCACGCCCTATCTGAGTTCTATTCCTCTCGAGAGCTTTGGAGGAAAGGTAGGAGTTTGAGGCCAATTTGGGTTGTCCTTCTCCAAACGCATCATATGCTTGTGGAGTCTCTTGGTTGGATTGTTTGCTTGTAAACCATTGCTGAATGTCTTGAAATTGTATGGGCGTGGTAAGCACAATGTAGTAGTACACTGCGATAAATGCTACTAGCGAGGGAACGACTATGCGGTTGTAGAAGGCCATTATATCATGGTGTTACAGAGGTTGATTTGGCGGAGATCGACTTTCGCAATAGCGATTTTCGCAGTGCTGCGACTTTTAATGTGGAGGCGAAGTATAGAAAATAGAATATGATCAACAAGAAGAATACAAATGGTTTGTGATATTGGTTTACAGTATAATCAGTCAAAAGGTCCAGATAGATTTAAAGGAGTCTATGGTTTTGTAGAATTGTTACTAAAAATTGTAAGAAATATTCGTTAAGGTTGTAAAATCAAATATAAAGTGGACGGCTTGCACTTTTGCAAAAAAATGACAATTTTCAAAAATAATTAAAATCTCCCAAAATGAACCTAATAGCATCCTACATTACTACTAGTGTCTTCAGATATCACTCCCAAATTCTATTAATTAAATGTTCGGATTAATTCGATTGGATATTAATTAATCAAGAATATTACTGGTCAGAAAAATATTTCAAGGTAATACTATTGATTAAACCGCAACCATGCACCCTTACTTTGGTCATACCCTTCGCCACCCTCCTAACCCCCTTGCCACTCTTGATGGTCATCCCCGGCCTAACCTTGGTGGGATCTATGGCAAATCGCGGACTTGCGCACGTGACGTGAAATTATCCAATAACGTCCCAGCAAATGCAATTACATACAACGAAATTTTTTTGTACGAGAAACAGCTCAGGCCGCTAAAGTTATTGATACCAATCGAGTAAACAACCACTCCTCATCTATACACTTTCGAGCGTAGCAGTTACAATACAACAGCAATGCTCCGTAACAGTTTGAGGATACCATTGAGAAGGTTGGCTACCAGCGCCGACCCAGCAGCAACTCCTAACCGTGTGCACGGTGGATTGAAAGATCAAGATCGTATCTTCCAAAACGTCTATGGTAAGTACGGCCATGACTTGAAGTCTGCCCAAAAGATGGGTGACTGGTACAAGACCAAGGAAATCATATTGAAGGGAGACAAATGGATCATTGATGAAATGAAAAAGTCAGGATTGAGAGGAAGAGGAGGTGCAGGATTCCCCTCTGGTCTTAAATGGTCTTTCATGAACCCTCCGGGCTGGGAAAAGAACCCAGGCCCACGTTACTTGGTTGTCAACGCCGATGAAGGTGAACCAGGTACTTGTAAAGATAGAGAAATCATCAGAAAGGACCCACACAAGTTGGTTGAAGGTTGTTTATTGGCTGGTCGTGCCATGAATGCCACCGCCGCCTACATTTATATCAGAGGTGAATTCTACAACGAAACCACCATCTTACAAAACGCCATCAACGAAGCATACAAAGCCGGTTTCCTCGGTCAAAACGCCTGTGGAACTGGTTACGACTTCGATATCTTCATTCACAGAGGTATGGGTGCCTACATTTGTGGTGAAGAAACCGCTTTGATCGAATCGATCGAAGGTAAGGCCGGTAAGCCAAGATTGAAGCCTCCATTCCCCGCTGGTGTTGGTTTGTTCGGTAGACCAACCACTGTCGCCAACGTTGAAACCGTTGCCGTTGCCCCAACTATCTTGAGAAGAGGTGGTGACTGGTTCGCTGGTTTCGGTCGTGAAAGAAATGCCGGTACCAAGTTGTTCTGTATTTCTGGTCACGTCAACGAGCCATGTACCGTTGAAGAAGAAATGTCGATTCCATTGAAGGAATTGTTGGAAAAGCACTGTGGTGGTATCAAGGGTGGATGGGACAACTTGTTGGGTGTCATCCCAGGTGGTTCTTCCGTTCCAGTCATGACCAAGGATGTTTGTGACAACATTTTGATGGACTACGATGCCTTGAGAGACACCGGTTCTGGTTTGGGTACTGCTGCTGTCATTGTCATGAACAAGCAAACCGATATGATCAGAGCCATCCAAAGATTTTCCGCTTTCTACAAGCACGAATCCTGTGGTCAATGTACCCCATGTCGTGAAGGTACCACCTGGTTACAAAAGATGATGGACAGATTTGTCAAGGGTCAAGCCACCGAGAAGGAAATCGACCAAATTCTCGAGTTGACCAAGGAAATCGAAGGTCACACCATTTGTGCCTTGGGTGACGCTGCCGCATGGCCTGTTCAAGGTTTGATCAAATCCTTCAGACCTTTGATGGTGGACAGAATCAACCAATACAACCAAGAACACCAACCTGTCAAGGTCGGTGGATGGGTCGACGGTGGTAAGATCAAGGAAGGTAAGGTTATTGAGAACCCTTTGCCATCTGGTCATCACTGAACCCGCAGTCCAACCGAGCATTTCATTCATAGATCCAGTGATCATTTCGCGCATGCACATATATATTAGTCAACAATAATCTGAAACTATCGTGTAGATAATCTTAAAAAGACCCACAACGTTATGCAGTAAATACTGTTTGTTTGGTGCCTTACAGCCCCCTGAGCGTCGAATCTCTTGGCACATCAGACCATTGAGTTCATCGCGCCATAATCCTATTCCGTGCCATCTGTTGGGTTCGCGTCTCCGGACCTAAACTCCGCCGCGTGTCTCAACCATCACGGAATCGGACTATTTGAAAAATCGATTCATACAACGAGAACAGATTGCTCATTGTGGACTGTGCAAACCAGCATGAAACTTTCCTATTTTATCTCTATCGCTTTGGCAACCGTGGCTTTGGGTGCTGTGGTTGATCCACTTGTGGGATCGGTCGATACCAAGGCGGCCAAGCAACAAATTGATAACTCGGCCACCCAGGGTGCCGGAAAGGTCGGCCAAAAGCTCAACATTTCCCCACTCACCGACGAGGACAACCATCCAACTCCTTCTCATGCCAAAAAGCCGTTGACTCCTCCAGCTGGATCCGGCGCAGGCACCACCTCCGACGACTCCAGCTCATACAACTCCTTCATCATGTCGATTTCGATGATTATTGTATCTGAAATCGGGGACAAGACCTTTTTGATCGCTGCATTGATGGCGATGAGACACTCCAGATACGTGGTGTTCTCGTCCGCCTTCTTGTCATTGGCCATCATGACCGTTTTGTCTGGATTGGTGGGCCACGCCCTCCCTACTCTCTTATCTAGAAGATTAACCCAGTTCCTTGCATCGATCTTATTTTTGATTTTTGGCTACAAATTGACCAAGGAGGGTTTGGAAATGCCCAAGGATATGGGTGTTGAAGACGAATTGGCCGAGGTTGAAGAGGAAATCGAACACTCCAAACAGAACCAAGTGGACCTCGAAGCCGGCCAAGCTCCAAAGCAAAAAGAATGGTACGTCGAGTTCGGTGACCAAGTCAAAAACTTGGCCTCCTTTGTGTTGTCGCCCATTTGGATCCAAGTCTTTGTGATGACCTTTTTGGGTGAATGGGGTGATAGATCTCAGATTGCCACCATCGCCATGGCTGCCGGTTCCGAGTACTGGTTTGTGATTTTGGGGGCTATCATTGGTCATTTTGTCTGCACCTTGGCCGCCTGTATCGGAGGTAAGTTGTTGGCCAAGAAGATTTCTTTGAGGAACGTTACTTTGGGTGGTGCTTTTGCATTTTTCGTGTTTGCATTGTTATACTTCTACAACGCCTACTACGATATCGAGGAGTAAATTCACGGTATCATCACCAGTCATTGGATTACTTGGACTTAGTCCGGACGGTATCAAACATTTGATTACTTGGGGTCCTGAATATGTATATTAGCGGGCTGCAACAGCATTGTATGTTATAGATTTTATCACAGTTTTAGATAGTACTAAATTGAATATAATCGTGCACCCTTGTATGTATTTATCCCATATTTGGCCATTATGCCCTGAGATGCTGCCTGATTGCCTTGAACCCGTACTGCAATCCAGAAAAAACCCATAATGAAGTCTTAGGGATTGCTTGTTCTTGTATCTGTTTGAGTTAGGGTCTTTTCACCCTATAATACGATTTTTTGGCATCTAATGTTACTCGAAGCTTCCATACTCGCTTCAAGAACTGCTCTAAGTTGGTCTAGTCCGTAATTTTCATTATTACTCATATCACTCCTTGACACATGAACTTTTGCACTTGATTAGGCGTAAGAGCCGTTTCTCCACGTGTAATCACGGCTTCCTTTTCTTCTCTCTCCCTTTCCTCTCTCTTCTTCTCTGCTGTTTCCTTTTTGCCTTCTGGCGTCTCCAAGTAGTCCAATTCTTCTACCGTATGGAAACCGTAGAACTGGAAGTCATCCCTCAACTCTTGCACTTTCGAAAAGCACCATTGTGCAAGCTCATCATTATCGGGACCCTCATTTTCTACCAAGGCCTTGTTTATCCAGTCTTCGACCTCGGGCAACACTTTCTTACGGAGAAGGGTGGTGACTAAACCTTCTTGTTGCGTGGTTGGAAATGTAGGTAATGGGTATACGTTGGTATTGTTGAGTAATTCGTCGTTATTGCTCAAGTTGGAAGCGATGGAGTGGAGTTGGGTAATCAAGATTTGAAACTGGTTTTGGAAATGAGCGTAATTAGGGAGCTTGACCTTGGTGGGATGTCTGTTATGATGGTTGATTTGTTCAGCCAATTTGCGTAGCGACAAGTGGGCCTGATTCAAGCGGTTTCTTATCGACTCAAGAGAGTCTGTAGGGACCTCAGAGGTATCAAAAGTGGCACTATTGCCATTTATTCCATTCATGGTGGATGATAAGTGATCAGTCTCGAGTCTTTTTAATCTGCAATCTTAATTGTCTGCGAATATGCAAAATAATCGAACTGCGAATAATATCAAGACTAAGAGTTGATGATTAGAGGAAACTGGAGTTTGGCAGCTGAGGTCCGGCGTAACGAGCTGAAACAACAACAGAAGGTCCAGCAACGACAGAAACACCAGCATAAACTTCAAAAGCTCCAAAATGCCGATCCAATCCGATTATACTACCAAATAGAACGGTTGAAGAAAGAGGAACAGCTCTCTGCACATGACACGAAGCGTCTCAACACACTTACGGAGGATTGGGAGTTTATCGAGAAGAACGGGATTCACAAAGAGAAAGTGTTGGAACTTAAAGCCAAGCTTGAAACAGAGAAGAAACAGAAAGAAATCGAAGCCAAAAAGCTCTGGGGAAAGTCATCGGTCTACTTTAACCCCGAATTGAACCCTCTCGGGAAGGTTCCAGCTGGCATGCAAAACTTGAAAATGCCCTTGAAGCGGCACCAAATGCAAAAATATGACAAAGATCCTATATTGGAAGAGCTAGGGGTAGTGATGCCTTCCGGTGAACCTCCCAAATTCTATAAAATTGTGGTGAATACCGATAGAGCAGAGAATGAGATAGCGGGAGAAGCCGTGAGTTCAAGCATGATGGCTCCCAGAGCTGTTCAGAAGAGAAAGGCCGCCACCTCAGATTCCAATACGAAGAAGCAGAAGGGAGACAATTGAAGAGCACATCATTTTGAATTCTTATGAGTTATTGAGCCACTCAATGACCATAAAATCTACCTGAAAGGTACAGTATCATACTTTCGAAAGAGTTGAAAGAATGAAGTACCATTCATTTATACCTCATTCATTTGAGAGTCGATTAACAGACTCATATAACGATTAATGCCCACGAACCAGTTTATTGCCATAATATACACTATTTACAAGATTTCTATTTACAGCTAAGACAATAATCTAACCACGAGTTCCCACGTACCAAACATAATGATAGAGTTTGGCACCGTTCTTAACATGTGAGGAGTCAATCCTCCGTACATGCTGGCCAAACCTTCTTCTTTAATGACCAATCTGAAGCACTGGATTAACCCGGTGTATTTGGGTTTGCCGGTAGCCTCCAAAGGAGCCTGTCTCAAACGAGTACGTACGACTTCATGAGGATAGGTGATTAATGATGCAATGAATTTGGCGGCACCAGCAGCACCTGAACGTGCAGCCCACTCGAAAATGTAATCTTTTGTAGTTTTGTTCTTTTCGTTAGCACCGTGAAGTTCCAACGATCTCTTATTGATGAACATTCTCATCTGTTCGTATAACACCCATTGTAAGGTTGACTCCACACCCCCCAAATAGGATGCACTCAACCCCTTGTACAAACTGGTGAAGCCTTCGTTTTTAAGCACATATTTGAGACAGTCCCAAGAGTTCTTGTAGTGTTTGCCCTTGGTCTTGTCCAATTGCAACCGGGTCTTGATCAACCAAATGGGGTTAGTGGCGGTGGAGGTGACGAAGCCGGCGTTGATACCCGATACTAAATGCACCCAGGTGGCTTCCTGACCGTTGGTAAAGGTTGAAGAGAGGATCTCTTTGGATGCACCGTATGTGAAAAAGTTGATGGATCTGGCAGGAATCACACCCACCAAGTTAGGCCCCAAACCCTTGAACAAGGCACGGGATCCTTCTGTGACGTAGAGCTGATTTATCACCGAAAAGGTTTCCTTCAAGTGCTGTGCCGTTTGTATGATGGGGTTGGAAGATTTCGGCGCTTTGTTATATAATGTGTGGTAGACGTCTGATTGAAGCCTGGTTTTCACAACGTCCAAAGGACAAGTAACGATGGCTCCCACCATACCACCGACACCTCCAGCAAAGAAATGGACCCATTTCGGAGTTTCTTTAACGGCTAATTGCCGTTCAATTGTCACTGGCTCTGCCGAACGAAGGGTGGAGGATTTTTCATCCGAGACAAGGAAGGGCAACGAAGACTTGGCGTCCTCCTCAATCCGCAAAAGCTTGTCGTCTTTCATGAGCTATTGATGGCGTTGAATGGATGAAACTGGAGTGATGAGTTTGATGATCAGTGGGATGCGCTAGAAAAAATTTACGTAGTGCGGAAGGTGACTGGTACCGCAACAGCACAAGACACCTAGTGAAGATATATAGTGTAGATATATAGTGAGGATATATGGTGAAATTGAATGGTATAATCAAGTTACATAGTCTAATTATCCCAGGATTAAACTGTGGGAGGGTTTGAATGATATCTATACTATGGGAAGTGAAAAGTATGGAATTTGTAAGAGGTTGTGAATTAAATATAGTGAGTATTTAAGATGTTTGCTATGGTGAGTGAAGATGGGTTAATTTCAATTAATAGTGAGCATAAAGTTGGCTTAATTTTGATCTATACTAAGTATGAAGTAGGCCTATTATTATATCTATACTGTAGGTCGTGAGCAGTCGACTATTTAAGAGATTTGATGAAGTTATCAAGGTTATACTCTTCCTCATACTGAGACTCATCCCACAAGTCAGCCAACTCACCCACGGCGCCGGCCGCCTTACCAGTAAGGCCACCAGCGACATCTTCAGGCATGTTACTTTCTTTTTCTGTCTCGGGCGCTTCAGCCAACTTGTTGGAGGTCTCGTCGACGTCAAACAAGTCAAGCAATTGGTTCGTATCCATCGAATTCAAGCCAGCGTTTTGCTGGTTGACAATAGTGGATGCGATGTTCATTTTAAACTTTTGAAGACCCATGATCTTTTCTTCCAAGGTGTTCTTGGTGATCAATCTGTAGACATTCACCACCTTTTTCTGTCCCAATCTGTGTGCTCTGTCCATAGCTTGTAAATCATTCATTGGGTTCCAATCGTGCTCAACAAAGATCACAGTATCGGCACCGGTCAAGTTAAGACCCAAACCACCGACTTTGGTGGTCAAGAGAAGAACATCAATCGAGGGATCTTCGTTGAACTTTCTGACAATCGATTGTCTTTCTCTGGGGTCCGTACTACCATCAAGTCTCATGAATGTGACCGAAGGAAGGTGCTTTCTCAAAAGCTCATTTTCAACAATGTCCAACATATCCTTCAACTGACAGAAGACAAGAGCACGGTGCTCAGAGATAACTCCTTCTGTGGTGAGCATTTGTTGCTTTTGTTTCTGTTGATACTTGGCCGAGGAGTAGGAACTATCGCTTACACCAATACCACACTCAAGTAACAAGTTCTTGAGCGATAATAACTTTGGTGCATGCTCGATACTTCTAATATCCGATTTGCGTGTTTGCAAATATTGGCTAACCTCGGCAAATTTTGGATGGTCTGGAGACAAAACCAAGGCTGGATGGTTACATAACTTTCTCATATACTGTAATGCTTGGAAAACGTGAGTCTTCGCGTCTCCTCCAGTTTCAGTCTCGGGTTTACCAACTTCCTCCAACACGGTGGATTTTTGCTTCTTAGCGAAGTCCTTGTACAACTCTTTTTGCAAATCACTAAGCTCACAATAGTAATCTTGAATGATCTTTGGTGGCAAATCAGATAACACATCTTCCTTAAGACGACGTAACATGAAGGGTAAGACTTGTTTGTGCAAAGATTCCAATGCAAGCGCACCGGCTTCTTGTTCCTTGGAGGAGGTCTTGCTATTTCTGCTGGCAGCAATAGGCTTGGCGAACTTCTCATGGAACACTTTTTCGGTTCCCAAGAAACCAGGCATCAAGAAGTCAAATAAGGACCATAACTCTAACACGTTGTTTTGAATTGGGGTACCTGAAAGGATCAATCTGTGTTCTGCTCTTACTTTTTTCACCGACTTTGTGAGCTTAGATGCGGCATTCTTGATGATGTGACCTTCATCTAAGACACAGTAGTTGTAGTCGTGTTGCGTGATGTGCTCGACATCATTACGAGCAACATCATACGACGTGACAACGACGTCTGCGGCAGGAATCTGTTCTCTGAGTGGTGCTCTGACACTTGGGCCCCCTGCGTAAACTAAAACCTTCAAGAATGGTGCATACTGATTGATTTCTTGTTCCCAATGACCTGTCAAAGATGGGGGACAAATAATCAAGGAAGGTAACTTTCTGAACTCTGGAGCCTGTGTTTCTTTGAATTTTTCTTCTCTGATATAGTGATCCGATGAAACAATACAAATAGTCTGCAAGGTTTTACCAAGACCCATATCATCACAAAGAATACCATGTAAGTGGTACTTGTTCAAGAAAGCCAACCAGTTCACACCTTCTTGCTGGTACTTTCTCAAGGTGGCCTTGATGGAAACAGGGAGATCAAATGGCTTGATCTTTGTTGGATCCATCATTTGCTGAATGAAATCTCTTTCCCTATCTCTGCCTTCCAACAAATCTTGTGGCATGTCATCTGGATCTGGGATACCAGCTTCCAATGGAACAAGCTTGATGATCGCAGCGAAAGTAGTGGTAGCTAAGATCCTAACATCCTGGTCAGAATCACTCATTCTACCCAAAACTGGTACAATCAAGAACACAATGTATGGCAAGATATCAGAACCCATCGTAGATGAGATGTGGTAAATTGTTTCAATCGCACCTTGTCTTTCTTTGACTTGACCAGCATTATTCAACATGGGCAAAACCGATTTGATTAAAAAGGTGAATGCTTTAGTAGGCGAAACGGAACAAATTGTGGCAAGACACTTCGCGGTAGAGTAACGGAACACCGAGTAACTAGAGCTAAGGCCAGGGAAGAATAAGTCGAGCTTATCAGTAATCACAGCGCACAAAGACTTATGCATCTTTGGCAAAAGAGCTCTGAGGACTCCCAAGGCATCAATAATGCTCTGTCCCTTCATATCGTCTGGAGTTTCCGAGGTCTCAGTGATCGAGTTCAATGGCTCAATCATGATTTCCTTCAACTTAGGCACTTCATCGAATAAGTTTTCGGCGTAGATGTCTAATAAAGCCTCAAGGGCCAAAATTGCACCATTACGCTTAATCTTGGCATCATGAACTGCACGTTCGTGAACTGCGATATCAGCGGGATCGGTTTTGGCTTCTTCCTTTCTAAGCGACAAGATGACATCCTTAAATTGGACGTTATGATGGAATTCGGGAACTTCAGAAGTATCAACACACAAAAATGCACATAAGTTTTTGACGATTTTGTCAGCAGCACCCTTCTTGCCAATCTTGATCAACTGCTCAATCAAATTAGCAACAGAATTTGCAGATCTCTCTTGTAAAATAAGTGTTTCTTCCTGCTTGATGCTATCCATGAGAGATCTGATTATTGGATTAAGCTTCTTAGGAACACCTGACAAAGCGAGGATGGAGCCAGCGTAAGCGGCCAAAATTCCGGTGACTCTATGTGTCCTTATAGCCTTGGCTTCTTCAATTGCCACTGTGATTCTATGCTTACTGTCTTCCAAAGCCTGGTTAGCAGACATACGGTATGTGGCCGACAAGTTCTTTTTCAACTTCACGAAAGTCTCGTTGATGATCAGTTCGGCGTTTTCAAGATTAAACGCACCTGGACCTGCTTCAGACTCACCTTGGACCACGACAGGGAGCTGTGGAACCTTAGCTGGTGGAAGCTTACCATTGGTGACAAATACATCAAAAAGCTGTAAGCATGAGGTTCTGACAGATTTTAAAGTAGGCACCAACTCTCTGAAATTAGGCATCGTTTCTGGGGCTTGAAGTAATTCGATCATGTGGTCACTGAATAAATCAATTGTAATTGGAGAAGGTTGCAATCCCCTCTTCTTGATAGCTGTTGCATATTCTTCGATGACTAGTGCTGAAAATAATCTGGGGGTGGAATGAGGAGAATTGGTGTAGTTCAATATTATCTCGAAAACTTGTTTGAGAATAGATTCGTCAGATATGTAGGACAATGTGTTACCAATAGCATGTGCGGCAGCACTTCTGGTAGCTATGAATTTATCATATCCAACCAACATAACGTCACCCTTGAAAATCGGAGCATCGATGTTGACTTTAAGGTCTTCAGTAATTGGAATGTCATTGGGGGTTGCATCCGAAGCCTTTCTTTTCTTTCCCTTCTTTTCCTCATCATTCAAATCCAAAGAACCCAAATTGTGACCCGATGGTCTCAAAATGAGACTCGTGTCCATTTGATAATTGTGTCTTGAGATTCCGATTGGTGTCATCAATAATGCTAGTAATGGTTGGAAGTTCTCACCAAAGATGACATCAATAGAAGGAAGAACATCCTTGTAATTGTTTATTTCGTCCAATAAGGAATCGAATACTTTGGCGGAGAATTTCAACACCTCAGCGTTTTGTTCCACAAGCAAATTTTGGAAAATCAACCTCATGGTCCTTGAATCAATCCAACCCTTTGTGTTTGGATCTTTAATACTCAAGAATTCAATGATGGTTCTTAAGACTGCTTTTCTAACGTTCGTGATCGAATGTCTCAAGAACGGGTATAATCTTGGGATCAATTTCTCGAAGGTGTTTTCATCACTCTCACTGGCGTCTTTTTGCATGATTTGAATCACCTCGTCATGTGTACATAATTTGGCTAGCAAATCCATCACTGAACCAATGGAGGCAGATAAATCGTCTCTTAAGTTAACCAAAGAATCCCAGATCGCAGTTAAGAGAGTATGAATGAGATCCTGCTTGGTACTAACGAATTGGTTAGCGATTGGTGCTAAAATGAGAGCTGCCACAGATTGAACATCGTCATCACTTTCTTGTAAACCATGAAGAACCATATTCACAACCATATCGAGTAAGTGTGGATTAGCCAACAACACGTCTGTTCTTACGCTAACGAAGTATCTTACTCCGAGCATACCACCGTGCTTTGCTTCCCAACACTTCATCACCATGTTCTCTTGTAGTACCATTGCGTATAAGCAATTGAATGTTTTTATCACGATCTCATCACTGAGATGAATAAATAGCGCTGCCAATGTTTGTGCACCAGATTCTCGCACTGGAGCAACCACTGTATCCGATACGTAATCACCGAATCTATCCAAAGAGAATAAGGTACAGATGCGTACTGCCAAATCCTCCAAAGATGCAGCGTTATTCAAATCATTCTCCTCCAATGATTTCTTCATTACCCTCCCCACGCCCTTTCCATGCTTCTTGATCAATTCTCTGAGACCCAATGCGGCACCGTGTCTGATTTCCCATTTATCATCGAACAAATCTGCCAGTAAGAGTTCGTAAACACCCTGGAACTGCCACACGAGACCAGCCACTTTTGCGTGTTGTGATAATAAAGGTGATAATTCCGAAGTTTTGGTTTCCACCACTAATTTTTCACCTCCTTGTTGAGAAGTCACGTCGAATTGAGGGTTTGTGCTTCCAGATGGCAATGATTCTTCACCATTTTCCACTAATTTGCGTGATATTGAGCTTTGTGAAATGTCCACTGGTTTTATTTTGTTTGCTGCAGATTTAGCATTGACTTTGGCTCTTCTTTTTTGCATTGCTTTTAATCTTGCGCTGGAAACAGATTTTCCAGGTGGTAAGGGCCTTTCGCCGCTTGGTGGAGGTGATGTTTCTGATTCTGCCTTGATAGGGGGAGTTGAAGACGGCGAAATTGAAGATGGAGGAGATTCTGTTTTAATTGTTTCTGAAGATTCTTCCGAGCTCATTAATGCTGTTCTATGTTTCTTGAGCTTTCCCATCAAAGAATCTTCTGCAAAGCCCGAATCCACAGGATCATCATCAGACTTCGATGCGAGGAATCTTTTGCCACTTTTGAGAAGTTCTGCGAGGTTGAAAGCATCAAATGTGACAAGATTCAGTAAATTGTCATCCAATTTCTTCAATTCTTCGTCTTGTTCCAATTTGATTTTATTCTCATCCTCTAACTTGACTTGAGTGTCTTCTGTTTTTATGTAGGGTTCTTCATGTTTTATAGACCCGTTGGTCTCCATAGGTACGTCTTCTTGGGCATTAGGATCCCACAAATCTGCGTGGTTGACAATGCCTCCGAACGCCCTGGCGGCGGCAATTCTTGTTTCCCACTTGTTGGATCTTAAGTATGGATACACCCGGCCCAAAAGGTTGATGATTTCTTCGGGATGACCACGGGCCAAATCGGACAATTGGTCTGCAGCGGTGTTCCGGATGAACGGGGTAGACCCCGTTTCAAGCAAAATCACCAATCGTTCCAATCTAGACATGCTGGATTTGATGTGTCACCAAGTGCTGTGAGAATGTATATAGTGGTATGTGCACTCTTGGGTGATGATAACAGTGGAAGAGCACTCGTGTCACGACTGGGAGGTGTCGGACGACTGGGGAAACTAGTAGGACACAGGTAGACGCGATGTGCGTGTCTGAAGTCGATCTTGACGGAGTATAACCTTCGGTGCTGGTGAAATTCCTCTAGGGGATCGGCCAGATCTGCGTCTGGGCTGGGGAGATTTCTTGATGTATTTATACTTCTTAAGTTGCAAACGGTGGTGGTGGGCGCACGTACGCAGATACAAGTGTCCCAGCGGCTTGATCTGGAGGCAAAGTCATCGAAACTAACCTAGAAGCTCATATACAGGTGTAGCGATATAAATACACGTAATCATAGCATTATCAGCAACTAGGGCCCAATCTGGTAGAACGGGTCCCTGGTGGGCGAATAGACGTGCGTCTGGTGAGAGATGAGGTTTTTTCAGTATAAAAGGCACGGTGGTCGCACTGCAGCAAGTGTCGCGGTGAAATATCATAGTCATGTTTGGGACACTACACTGTGTTTACTAGCAAGTGATGGATGGAATCTGCTAGGTTGTAATGGTGCTAGAAAGTATATACTAGGTAATAGTTCTAGACGGTATATACTAGGTAATGGTACTAGATGGGGTTTGCTAGCAACTATGGCACTAGATGGTATTTGCTAGCTAGCGATGGCACTGTGATATAGGCACTCGATGGTCTACTGGCAAATATTGGGGGATGTCTATTGAGGTGTCATTAATCATACTAATTGTACTTAGCTTCTCTGGAGGCCTTGACCTCCTTCTTCTTGGCTTCGACCTCATCGCGGCTGGCGTTGTAGCTCACATTGGTGTCTTGGTTCATTGGGTTTTCAGGCGATTTCTGGAATTCCTTGAAAATCAAGTTCTTGACCTGTTGAGTTCTCAATCCGGGGTTCTCCTTCTTGAGTTCGGGCATTCTTCTTTCCTCGTAGGCGGCGAATGCGGCCTTGACTCTTCTCTCAGGGTGCTTGTCAATGTCCTTGGATTGAACACCACCATCTTTCTGAGTCAATGCCAAAGCTTCCAATGCGTTTTCGATACCACTGGCACTCAATTCAGAGATTTCGCCGTTGGAGCTCAAGAAATCATCAATCTTACCGGTTCTCTTGTTGGCAACCTTCTCAGCACCTCTTTGCTTGGCCTTCAAAGGCTTGGAAGGCATGGCGCTCTCTTCAGCTTGCAATAAGGCATCTCTCTCGGCCTTCTTTCTGGCGGCTTCTTCCTTTTTGAATTGAGAGTCTTCCTTCTTCTTGTTGCCCTTCTTGGATCCTTCTTCCCAAGCGGAGGCTTCTTGAGCTTCTGCGGCAGCGTCGGCGGCCTGTTTTTTCTTGTTGGCGTTTTCGGCCTTCTTGGCGTTTCCAGCTGCTTTCTTTGTGTTTTCTCCTCCTTTCTTTGCCATTTTGAAAAGTAGTATGAATTGGAACAATCGATCTGGTTCGGCGCCGCAAAAAAGCCAACTCCAAAAAGCGAGCAACCGTCACGTGAAGAGGTCCGATCGGGAATGGACTTGGGCTGCGAATTGCGACACCTTGAAGGTTAGTAAGATTTTCTATATAAAGTCTTGGGATCTTACACTTTTGAAAGTGGAGTTTACTCGAATCCTACTAGATAAACCATGTGTGCTGTCATTCTGATAAAAACTTTCACCACGTTGACTCGTGGATTTGAAATGCCATACCATTCATAACACTAATGAAGTTGAGCATAAGAGTACCGAAGAATTGACATCAATAGTACTGAAAGTTGGTCATAAAAACTACCGGGAAACTTGAATTCCTTTATTTTGAAATTTGGATGAAGTTATCCCAAAAAATCACGACTGCAGTTTCATCAATTCTCACGCCACTACTTGCAAATTCAGACTGAAAAACTCACTTGGAACTTGTATTTACTTGCACTAGTCAAGTACATAAGGTCATATACTATCTACTGAGATCCTCACAACTTGGCTGGGCGGAAAACAGCTCTACCTTCAATTTCACCCATGACCAATTTGTTCAAGTATTCAGGAAGTTCCTTGAAGTCGAACACAGTGAAATGAGGCTTAATTTTACCCATGGAGATCCATCTCATCATTTCTACTTGCTCGGCAGAAGTACCACCGAAACAGAAGATGTATTGAATCTCACGTCTAGCCAAGTGGAAGTTGTGGATGCTAAGCTTGGCCCTACCAAGTCCGACAGTCACAATCTTACCTTGATGCTTGACGTACTTCTGACAGATGCTGGAGGAGGCTTGGATACCTACAAAGTCAAAACACACATCGAAACTTTCGACTTCATGCTTGCTCTGGGACAAGTCGGTGTAGAATTCGTTAGCACCGCTTTCCTTTGCGATCTTATCCAAAGACTCCTTGACGTCAACAGCCACGATGTGGACACCATAGTTCTTGAGGATTTGGACAGCGTTGATACCCAAACCACCAATACCGACGACCAAGACCTTGGTGGATGGAGTGAAGGTGTTTTTCACTTTTTGAATAGCATGGAATGGAGTCAACACGGAGTCGGTGGAAACGGCAGCCACTTCGTAACTCATGTTGTCAGGAATAGGAAGCAATGATCTGGTGTTTCTCACCAACAAGTATTGTTGGAAACCACCGTGTTCGTTCAAACCGTAAGCTTGGTAAGAGTACAAACATTGATTGTCAATACCACGACGACAGTTTTCACAAGCACCACATGCAATGGCGATTTGCAAAGCGAAACGCTTACCGATTTGGTATCTTGGATCATCCTTGATACCGTCACCGACAGCAGCCACTTGACCAGCAATTTCGTGACCCATGACAAATCTTTCAGGAACTGGTTCTTCACCCACCTTAGCAACTAAAGGACCGGCCTGGATAAGATGGGGATCACTCATACAGAGACCTGCGGCTTCCACTTTGATCAATACCTCATTGCCCTTAGGGGCTTGCACTGGTTCGTCGTCGAAACGAACAATGTCGAAGGTGCCTTTTTCGTAGCCGTAAGCTGATTGGGTCTTTGGAATGGTCATTTTGGCCTGGAAAACCTGGGGTGCGGTTGTTCAGGTACTTATATGACAAGGTGCATGGTACTTATGCGGGGCCGAACTTTTGCCGAGCAGAATCGGTAAAAAATAGGTGGGGTTCGGTATAGCGCGCGTGCGAGCCCCGGAACTTAGCTCCGCTTCATGACGCAAGATTCGGAAATTTAAACTTAGATATATAAAGTGAGTATCCGCTTCATATGACTGTACCTCCTGTTAACAAAGCCCAGTCTCGGCTTATGTGGAAAGGGACATGTCACTATTGTAGGTAATCTGCAGGATTGTAGACTCGCAAGAACGGATTTTGACATCGATCAACCGAGTTCCTAGACCGTCCCTCGGCTGAACGGCTTCACTACGTCACTTCTGAAGACAATAATTTACTAAATAACATATAAGAACTGAAGCTTCGAAAAGCAACTTTTGGATGCAATTACTCTGATTTTTGCTTTTTGGCAGCAGGCTCGCTGGCAGCAGCTTCACCGTTGGTTTGTTCCTGGTGGAAGTCCTTGATGATGGAGTCGACATCATCAATGTTCAATTGTCTGACATCTCCCAACATCTTGATCTTGGCAGTGACTTCCTTACATTGGTCGTCGGTCAAGTTCAAGTTCAATTGGTCAACTCTTGACTTGATGGCGTTCCACCCGGTCAACCTGTTGGCAAAGTGGATATATCTCGTCAAACCGAAATCAGATGGGTTCAAAATTTCGTAGGTTGATGGGTTGGCCAAAATGGCCTTGGCGTGGATACCGGCCTTGTGAGTGAAGGCACAGAATCCAGTGATAGGGTTGTTGAAAGGAATGTTGACCTGGACGGCATCGGCCACCAAGTTTTCCAAGTCTCTCAACTTATGCAATTTATATTTGGACAAGACGTAGTCTCTGTCGGCAGTGATCATTCTGGCCATTAAAGCTCCCAAAGGAGTGATACCGTTTCTTTCACCGATACCCAACACAGAGACATCGATCAACTTGGCACCGGCTTCCAAAGCGGTGTAGGCGTTGGCGATAGAACATCCAGTGTCGTTGTGGAAATGGCACTCGATGTCGCACGACACCACCGATTTAAGAGTCTTGACCAATTCGTAAACTTGTCTGGGGTTCGCGCATCCCACAGTGTCGGCAATACCGACTCTATTCACACCGATCTTGTCGACGGTTCTGTAGATGTTCAACAAGTCGACAATGTCGGATCTGAAGGAATCTTCAGAAGAGAATCTGATTTCAATGCCCTTGGACTTAACGAACTCGATCACTTCAATTGCACTTTGGGCAATGTAGTTCATGTCCTTACCGTGAGAGTATTCTCTCAAGAATTGCGAGGTACCAATAACAACATCAACACCATCCACACCGGTCTCCACAGCGACTCTGGCGTCGTCCATGTGACATCTGATATGGGTCAAAATCTTGGCCTTCAAGCCCAATTTGCAGATAGCCTCACAATCCTTTCTGGATTGTTCAGAAGCCACTGGCGAGGTCAATTCAATATAGTCAACCCCGAAATCATCCAAGGCCTTGGCGATTTCGATCTTCTTTTCGGTGGTGAAGAAAGCGTTGGCGAATTGTTCACCTTCTCTCAAGGTGGATTCGATAACTTCGAATTTATTCACGTTAGATAAGAAATCGGAAGGATTTGGTCCATATGGATTAGTAGGAACAGACATGATGACGGATATGGAGAAGAAGAAACTTTTCAGCTGGAAACTCCGAACCCTTTATATGAAAAATTTTCAGCTTCTCCAGATCTGAAATAATGGTCATGGTGTCGCTCCGGCCCGAATTCAGTAACCTATATTAGCGGCAAGCTGCGTTATCTGATTACACAAAAACCTATGAGTCACCGTGTCACTACTGGGGACTATAACTAGTGTGTTTTGGGAGGAATATCGCTCAAAGTCACGGGCTACCTTGAGATTAGTGACAAGAACATATAGTGTAAGTTTGGTGTCTTGCCGACACTTGATGGTGGAGAAGCGGCCTAACGGAGTGCTCCCCCAGATTCAAGGCACTAACTTAATGAGTCAGAATGTGGTAGCGCGTGGACCGCGCTTACACCGATACAGGAAGTAGCTACTCCGGGCTTACGTAACGAGCGCAATCACTTTACACTGCCCCACATACCGGAACAGCTTAGTCAGCCTCGGACTAGTTGTGTCATATAGGTGGGGCAGTGTCGATCGCGTGAAAGCAAGCGGTTGCATCGACATGGCGATGTTGTATGCAGATGTGAGAAAGTACTCACAATTTCAACTCCCAATTTCAACTCACATTGTCGTGATGTTGTAAGCTCTACCTTGATTATGTAAAAGTTTAAGTTATTGCTATATACTGACCTGGTTAATAGAGGACAATCCTCGAGTAGAAGTAAAAGTACGCCTGAAAAGTTGTTAATTGATAAATGTAGTTACCCCATAATTCGTTAGACCTCAGTTGCAACCATTTTAACGAAACGGAAAATCTCCGATTTCAACTTAACAAGTTCAATGTTCTTGATATTTAACTTTCCATTCATTCTGGAAACAATTTTCTTGACAATAGTGTTGATTTCTTGATTGGGGAGGCCGGCAATAATTTGCCAGTTATAATCGAAATTGCTCACCGCATTGGAAGATTGCGAATGTGCCATTTTCTTCTCTCTGATGATCGCCAACTTAAAACAGCCAACGATCAACTTTTTCAATTCAAAGCCCATATCGGTGTAGTTGGCAAAATTGTTGGATTGATTGAGATAACGAAGAAGGTAAATGATATCCATGTAACGGAAGAGATAGATAATACCCTTCATAAAAATAGGTAAGGATAATTTCAATCTGCAAGTCAATAACAAGAGGAACTTGTCCAAAGGAAGCTCATCCGGTTTCATGATCCGAGGTGATTCAGGAGGAAACGAGTTTTGAATTTTGGTGGCAATGTACTTGACAATAATCGTCATAAGTTGATTGCGTTCATGGCGAAACTGGTCAGAAGAAAGGCCTTCGCTCTTCACCACCGTGATGGCGGTAGTCTTCATAGACTTTCTGACCTGCTCGGCAGTAGCAGAAGGGATCACAGGGCCGGTGGCATGCGAAAGAGGCAGCGCAGACGAAGTAAAAGATGTTGCGGGTGCCTCGATAGCGCCAGGGCTCAGCGAGGACTGCTTGGGTTTGGAAGAGACTCCAGAATAAGTGCTCTCATCATCGGAATAACCGTCGTTGTCAGACACCAATAAGGGCATGTCTTCAATAGATTCTTCCATCGGACTGGTGTCTCCATTAGTAATATCGAGAGATGAGACCGGGTGATGATCATCGTGATTTGCCATCTTGAGATGATTCATCAAGACGTCATGTGACGAGAAGCCTAAACTTGGTTCGCTTTCTGTTGCCGGAATTCCACTGGGGATATCGGCGGGATCAGAGTTGGTTGGCACCTTCAAAGTCTGTGGTGCAGCCAGGGTAGATTGCTGAGAAGTGATATGTCTGGGATAAATGCTATCGCCAATCGTAACCATATTGAGGAAGATGAAGTAGCTTGTTGATCGTGGAAATTCGAGCTTCCAATAGATCAGGTGGTCAAGCTAGGTCTTGATGAAGTAAAATAAGATAACAGCCAACAGGATGAGGGAGATACGCCGGGGAGTGAAGTAATAGTGTACAGTAGCCAATGTTGTTCGATATGTTCCACGGAACTCAATAAATAATTCTGTTCATGTTGAATGTATGCATGAACGATGAACGACTAAATTGGAGGTTAAATTATACTAATTGTAGGGACAAATTGATGAATCAAGCAGAAGAGCGTGGCGAGGGCTGTTCGGCTAGTTGTGTGTTGAGCAAGTAGACAGGTGTTAGCTGTACGGCGGTTTAGTATCCTTTGTTGAAGAGTCAGGAAGGCTGTGTTTTAGCTGACGTTGAGGAAGAGCTAGAACGACGATCTCGTGATTACGATTCGATGATGTTTGTCATCCCTTTTTTTTTTCTCATTTTGAGTCTTGAATGAGTCAGAATCTGTGGATCCACGACGCGCGCATGGGCAAGCCACGAAGTTATTACTACGGTGATGGTAGTATAGTAGTGTGATACTTGGTCACAAAAGAGTCATATAGTGGAAGGTCATGGAGGAAGGATAGAATAGGCGAAAGAGGATATGTATCTACAGCTACAAGAATTTCTGAAGTAAAATTTCACGGATATTTTCCTTTGATGTCAAATCATTCTGAGACATTAGGGGTTCTCGGTAATAGAATGCGCATTGCAACGGGGATCGAATTTGAGCCTGAAATAATTATACTTCCGAGAAGGGCTTTCATAAAACTGATCTCAGAAAAGTGATCTTCTTAGTTCTTGGAAGTGATCCTCTTATAGAATGATCTTGTAGTCTGATGAGAGCTAATTACATCAGAATCTCCTGTGTTGAAGTGACTTTGGTAGGCTTATTATTTCTCGATTCACTTCAAAGCCATACTTTCTAATGATAGCCAGACCCGATAAGCCCATCTCCCTCCCCGCCTCGTTAGTTCCCTCTTCCTGCCTCGACCTACCAGTCTTCACTTCCCAGCACTCCAAACATCCCTACTTATCTCCAGCATAGCACTTTGTCAATTCTAACTCCGCACTATTCTGCTTATCGTCATTTTTCTGGCCATAAATTTTCAGTGTAGGCGAATTGTCTTTTCATCTATGGCCGCTTCCCAGGATCCCACCGGCACATCCAATCCCGGCGCCAGTATAGCAACTTCCGAGACTTCAGCTCCAACCTCAAATACGGACTCTCCTAATCCCGTGGCTTCCCCTACGATGAGAAGATCCTATAAAGATGCGATCAATGCTTTAAACACCCTCCAATCCAATTTTGCCTCAATCCAAGCATTCAAGCAATTGGGCCCCAACGTTAACCGTAATGAGCTCTCGATCCTTGAGGTTTACGAATACACCCGTCGTTTGGGGTATTCTCCCCAGGATTTCAATCGTTTGAATCTTATCCATATCACCGGTACCAAGGGTAAGGGATCCACTTGTGCTTTCACCGAGTCGATTTTGAAGCAGTACCAAGGCGAAGGACTTATCAAGAAAATCGGTTTGTTCACCTCGCCCCATCTCAAATCAGTCCGCGAGCGGATCAGAATTAATGGTGCCCCCATCACTGAAATGAAGTTCACAAAGTACTTCTTCGAGGTCTGGGATAAATTATCTTCCACAACTTCCTCTCCAGAAGAATTCCCCACCTTACAGCCATCAGAAACCGTCAAGCCAATGTACTTCAAGTACTTGACCATTCTTTCCTTCCACGTCTTCATGCAAGAAGGGGTGGATTCAGCGATCTATGAAGTCGGAGTGGGCGGTCAATACGATTCCACTAATATCATCGATAAGCCCACTGTCACTGGTATCTCCAGTTTGGGAATTGACCACACTTTCATGTTAGGTAATACCATCGATTCTATTGCTTGGAACAAAACAGGTATTTTCAAGCCAGGATGTCCTGCCATCGTCAGTGACCAATTAGAGTACCCTGAATCCATTCAGGTGATAAAGGATAGAGCCTCAGAAAAACAGGTCTCCAGCCTAGAAATTATCAAACAGGAAAACGTTATTGTTGGGGGTACCAAACTTGGCTTAGCAGGAGAGTTCCAGAAACAGAACGCTGCCTTGGCCGTGAAAGTGGCAGAAACGCATTTGAAGAAATTAGGAGCTCCAGAATCGCAATTGCCTAAATACAGCCCCCAGGGCATTGTTGAAGAATTGCCAGAACAGTTCCTCAAGGGTTTGGCCTCTGTGGATTGGGACGGAAGATGTCAAATCATTCAGAATAGACCAGGTTTTGAGAAAATTAATTGGTACGTTGACGGTGCCCATACCTTGGAGTCTATCAATGTTTCATCGCAATGGTTCAAGGACGAACAAGCCAAGAAAACCAATGGTGCTTCCTCCAAAAACTTGAGAATTCTCTTGTTTAACCAACAAAGCAGAGAGAACGCCGATGCTCTATTGACCAAACTCTACGAAAACACCAGTGGCGAAAATTCTGATTTTAGATTCGATCACGTCATTTTCACCACCAACATCACTTGGTCCGATGGTAAGTACAATTCTGATTTGATCTCTTTGAACAATTCGCAGGAATTGATCGACAAATTGGTAATCCAAAAGGGATTAGCTCAAACTTGGGCCGACTTAGATGCCAAGAACAAGAACAAATCTAGAAAGCATATTTTCCACGACATCGAGACCGGGGTCAATTTCATCAAGAGTTTGTCAACTTCAAATGACCACATCAACAGCGAAGTTGATGTCTTTGTGTGTGGATCCTTGCATTTAGTTGGTGGATTCTTGGTCGTTCTTGATAACGAAAGAGATTGAGGAACCCGGCTCATTGATTGCTTTTATCTATTTATTGGAGAATATAATGAAAATAGACCGTCATGTAATTTTTAATTTGAATTGAGACAGAGTATTAATGGAAACGTTGGAGTTATTGTTCGTAATCCTTTATTTGCAATTTGGTTGATATTCATTGATAGAATATCAATGTTGACATAAACTTAATGATCTATTCTCTTGAAATTTTTTTTATGATCTTTTTGTTTTGATCTTATCTCTTGATCTATGCTTTTTTAACGATTCTTTCTATTCTTTCTGCTTTACACTTCTAGATAGGCTAATGTTCATACCTTATATTATACATGTGCTATTGAAAGAACCAACTCTACTGGTGCATTGAGTCTATGTATTACTTGAAATGCATGGTCGCCGTCTAATTGGAACCAGCATTGACAATGTTTTCTCTGGAAGACTTGACGATATCCTTGATGTTGTCTAACGAGTTCTTCCAGTCAATCAAAGCTTGCTTGGCGTCCTTCCAGTTTTCAGCGTTTTGTTGATCGTTTCCAGCAACAATGAGCTTATTGACTCTGGACAAGGTAAATGTTTGTTCCAATTGGTTCAACTTACCTTCGAAAACACCAGTTTTTATGGCAGTCACCAAAGAGGATTCGAGCTCGTAACTGGACTCGGTGTTAGGTATTTCACTGTATTTGAAAACGATTTGGGATTGTGATGCTTGACTGAAGAATCTTGCCAAGGACAAAATTCTGGACTTGTTGTGAATGAATTCGGCAGGTAATCCGTCTTGAATCTTGGCGGTCTCAACGATCTCACCGGAGATGTATTGTTTGAAGATGCTGACCAATGGTTCGTTGGCGTTGGCAGCCAAGGCTTGGGCAACGTTGTTGTTGACCAAGAAGGAGATATCGACGGTACCGGAAGATAAGGCGAATTTGATCAAAGTATTCAATTCGGCGAGTTTCAAGGTGTAGGTTTGAGTGAACTTCTTGATGAATTGCAAGGACTTTTCAGAGTACTTGGTGTCCAAAGTGATGAACTTCCAGAAAAGTTCCTTAACTTCGTCATCGGTGGCTTGAGCGGCAGTGGCGCATTGGATGAGGTTGCTGCCGAAGTTGTTTTCGATGATACTGTATTCGAAGTTGGAGATCTCAACCAAGTTCAAGATTTGATGTAATATGGCAAGTCTGGTTCTGGAGTTTTGTGGCAATAAGTTGAAGATGGTGTTGAAGGCGGACAAAACGGTAGAAGTCTTGATCGACTTTCTGTCTCTTAATGATAATTTTTGCTTTGGGTTGGCGTCAATTAAGACTTGAATGAGGGGAGACTTGGAGTCGTCCAAGGCTTGTGCACCACCGATCTCTCTGACAAGGTGGATCAAAAGGTAGAAGGTTGGCTCAAATTCCTTATCGGTCAATTTGGCCAACACGCCGCTTTGTGCTTCCTTGTAAAGCTCGTTGAGTAATTCTGATTTGTTGGTGATCTCGTTGGATCCGTCCTTGAAAAATTTGCTAGCACGTTCAGAAAATTCCTTGTTCTGATTGGTGGCATCAACAATTTGAGCGAATTCCCTAACGGAATCCTTTAAGTCGTTATCGACCACAATAACAGAGGCCATAATGTGTTGGTTAGGTGTGTATAATCAACTCGTTGAAATTTTCATACTAAAAATTTTCTTTGGTGTGCACACGAACCTGGCGATGTGAACCATGGAGTCGTACAATCTTCCATACTAAGGTAAACTCACTATTTGGAGGTAAATTTACAAGCTATAGTAACTATGATTTATTTATAAGATGATACAAGTAGAATGGTCTATAAACGTAATTTATCAAAAATTAATATGTCACTCGTTGATAGGCTCGGTAATAATTTTTCAGAACTGAATATGCTACATTTTTGAAGCTTCGAACGACGAGCGTAGCTCGTCCATAGAGAGCCAAAAGAGAGTCAACGGATAACAAAGAGTTAACAAAGACTTAATAGAGACTCACTAGAGAGTCAACAGGGACGAGTCAAGGGATAGTTGATATGAATTATTCATTTTCTTCTTCCTCGTTAATCACAGGAGCGTAGCCCTTCTTCGTATTTTCCGCTGTCTGGGTGGCCTTGTTCCACGATGCGCTTGGTTTGACGGACGCGGCTCCCGATTCGATAGCAGACTTCATGGGCTTGATGATCTTATTATTGATCTTGTTGAACTTTTTAGGCACTGGTGGGGAATGAGACCTGAAAAATGGCGTGTCTGACTTGTAAGGTCCTCCTAGAGTGACGTTACCCATTGGAGATTCAGCCATGTCGCCATTTGCAGCGGAACCATTAAGGAGATTGGTATTGATTTTAAAGGAGCCATTCAAACTAGAATTGTTGCCCTTCTTTTCCTTCCTGATTATTTCAGGAGAACTGGATCTGGCATTCTGCACTTGTGACAAGGCCGAGTCAAGATCCGGCTGCATGGGCTTGGTAGGAATGGGCATTCCGAAGACATTGTTCGACTTGATCGAGCTATCTTCGGACGAATTGCTCGAAAGTTGCGACAACGAGAACTTCTTCTGGTGTCTGTAATTCGTAGCAGAGGTCGAGGTCGACTTGATTGATTGTTCTGAGGACGCTGCTCTTCTATAGCTTGGTCTCTTCTTAGTACTGCTACTCTTGGATTGGGTGCCAATGCTCGAAAGAGGTCTGCTGAATTCTTGAGACGCGTTCAAGCTCGCCTCATACATTCCATCTTCATCATCGTCGGAATCTTCCATGGTGTCGGTTTCGTCCAAGTTATCGATCTCAGATTCCGACATCATCGTAGACATCTGACTGATTTGACTGATTTGACTGATTTGAGAAACCATCGACGTCGGTCTCGGCTTTGTCGATCTCGCAACCAAGATCTCATTGCCGGGAGACCTCGATTTATCTTCGGTGAAACGGTGTGTCTTGTCGTCGAACGAAAGAGATACATGCATATCTTCAGGCTTTTTCCCTGCGTCCACATTAGGTATGATGGTGGCATTGGGCTGGAGAAGCGATTCCTGTGCTTGTTTGGAGTTCGATCCTGTGGCAACAATCTCAAGCGGTAGCTCCTTGTCCTCGCTATTTGTTAGACGTTCACGAGACACATCATGGATCGTTTCGCTTTCGGTACTGGCAAATGTACGGGTTTGACTGATCAGACTGGTAATATCATCGGTTGCCTTTTTATTGGACTTCCAGAACTTTAATTTGCTTAAGAACTTGCCATTTCTGGATTTTTTGTCCAAGCTTTCAGTTGATTTTTGCGGGGTGGCAGTAATCCGTTGAATATTACCTGATTCAGGATAGAACGAAACAACGCGTTCCAACGGTGTCCCATCGACCGAAATTCGAGAGTTCCGTTTGTATCTGGAGTCGGGAGTGTTGATTTGAGATCTGGATCCAGGAGAGCCGGTGAGGGTCTGTGTATTTGTTCTTGGCGATGGGGGAGCTGAAGAAAGGTTTGCCAAAAACAATTGGTCTTTAAGCAAACTATTCGGATATGAATTTCGCGACAGTTGTGAGTCTATTCTTTTCTGTTCCACAGAATCTCCCATTGCCTTTAAATTCGTTCGACTTTGATTTTTCATCGAACTCACACTCAAGGATGATTTGATTCTCTCCATAGGCTGGGGAGAATGAGCAAGGTCTGTCAATGAAAGAACACTCTTCACACGGCTTCTGGATCTATTCAAAGTCTTCTTGGCATCAAAATAGCCCCGGCTTTTCTGTCGATAATATTTCTTCTTCTTTCGAGAGAACTCTCTTGTCAATGATAATTCATAGAATGCAGTAAGGGAGTTCATTTGGTTATTGGAAACATTCGTTTGTAATTCATCGGTATTGAAATTCAATTTCTGCAACCTCTTAACAAGATCTTTCTCAATTTTGGTCTGGAACGGTGAGGTGTTGACTCGGTAGTGTTGATTGATAGATAAGACTGACTCGGCATCATTGCTTGTATGACGGGTGTGCTTATCCAAATGCTTGTTGTACATGTCTATTAAGAACGAGGAGTTCAATATTTGGGTTGTGTTTGGCCTTTTGGTAGGGTCCTTGTTAAGCATCGACATGATCAATTCCTTGAGTTCGGCCGGAATGTTGTCTCTGTATTTTGGTTCCACGTGGATAATTTTGTACTTCGTCTTCAAGTCGTCATCCTCATCGAATGGCATTTCACCGTATGCCATGGTGAATAATATAACACCCAAGGACCATATATCGATAGCAAAGCCCGAGTATTTTTCATTCTTGAGTAGTTCTGGTGCCATATAAACCGTGGTTCCACATACCGTCGATAAGAATTTTCTAGTGGATGGATTAAATTCTCGGACAAAACCGAAATCGGTCAATTTGACCAAACTCTTCCTCTTGTCTGAAAGTAAAATATTCTCGAGTTTCAAGTCTCGATGACTTAAGTTCAAAGAATGCACGTATTTCAACCCCAAGACTATCTGGAAAAAAAGGAGACGACACTCTTTGATCTCTAAGCGTTTCTTTTCGTAAATTAAGAAGAATAACTCGTTACCTTCACAATATTCCAATACTATCCACAAGTGGTTTTCCGTTTTGATCACTTCATAAAGGTTGACAATATTCTTGTGTTTGAGTTGTTTATGGTAGTAGATTTCTCGCACAATGTTGGGGTCATCAACAAGGCCACACTTAAGGACCACTTTGACGTTTAATAATACATGGGTAGCCAAGTAGACTTTGCCAAAGGCACCTTCCCCGATTTCTCGAATGATCTTATAATTGCCTATTTGGCTGACATTGGGCGATGTGATTTGAAGGTAGAATTCGTTGAACTGGGCCGCCAATTGTGCTTTGTAGTTTTGGTCGCTTATCAACCTGGATGTGCCGTTCATTGACGGTTATAGGAGCAGAATGGAAAATGAGAGTAAGGAACGTGAGATGTAGGATTGGTATGCGTGGAAGCCATTAAATTTCGAGCTGAAGTTGGCTTCTGACTTCTGGAAGCGTGTGGAGATGGCAGCGAAACAAAAACCGATGATGTATGCAAGATGAAAAGCCAATTCTGGGGTGGTTATGTCAACTGGTTCTGCTTAAGCCAGGAATTTTTTGGCAATCGCCACACGTGACCGAACATCCAATTTGGCTCGCTTACAGAGGGAAGAGCATCGGTCAATCTGGAGTAAATAGCGGCCCTGAAAATGATCACAATAAGGCCTGCTGGCCCGAGTATACGAAGAGCGCTTTCGAATAGGGCCTCTTTGCGAGTGTTGGCTTGTTTTCCGCTCCAAAGAAGAGCTTTTGCGTGCTCAACTGTTTCACATCAAGATCCATCACCTACAAAATTGCACTCCAAAGTAACATCTGAGACCGAAAAAGGTCACTATAAAGATACAAGCGCATCCATTGCTGGACTCAAGACGCTTGTGGAGCCCTCTTTGCAAATATTGGAGGAAAAGCTCCAAAATAGAACATTCAAGGCACCATTCACATCACTCAATAAGTTACGTCTGAAAGAAATCAATTCCACCATAGAGGCATTCAAAGATCGACTTTTCCTTGAGTTCGGCAATTACGATGGAAAGAAAATTAAGAAATCCATAGAAAGCATCAATGTGGTCGATTACATGAACCCACAAATTTCAGATGTGACCCCAATCATCAACCTGATCCAACAACACAAATACGCTCCAGAATACGTTAAATTCTATAATATCACCACGCATGAAGAGTTTTTGACCGATATCCTCACCAAGCTCTTCCACAAAGAATACATTCGTCTCAAAATTACAGAGACCAGACCAGAAAGTGAGATGATTGATCTCTCGAATCCCGCCGAATGGTTCCCAGAAGCAAGAAAAATGAAGCGGAAAATCATCATGCATGTGGGTCCCACCAATAGTGGTAAGACCTACTCCTCTTTGCAAACGTTGAAGGCAGCAAAGTCTGGGTACTATGCTGGACCTCTTCGTCTTTTAGCCAGGGAGATTTACGAACGGTTCAACGATGAGAAAATCAAGTGTAATTTGATCACGGGTGAAGAAGTTATTCCCTCGATCGATGAGTTCGGTAAGGTCAGTGAAATCTCGTCAGGAACAATTGAAATGATTCCCTTGCACAAGAAAATGGATATTTGTGTGATTGATGAAATACAAATGATCGCTGATGATCATAGAGGAGCTGCCTGGACCAATGCTGTTCTTGGAGTTTTGGCCAAAGAAATACATTTATGTGGTGAAGAAAGCGCGGTGCCACTTATCGAGAAACTCACCAAAGTGACTGGTGATGAATTGATTATTAAGAAATACGAAAGATTAGGCAAACTTACTGTCTTACCTACAGCGTTACAGGATGTCAAAAATTTACAGAAAGGTGATTGCTTGATCGCTTTTTCGAAAAGAAAGATTTTGGAGCTCAAGTGTAAAATAGAGCAGTCCACGAAATTGAAGGTAGGAATCATTTATGGAGCATTACCTCCCGAAATCCGGTCTCAAGAGGCCAACGGGTTCAACGAAGGCAAATACGATGTCTTGGTGGCCTCAGATGCGGTCGGAATGGGTCTCAATCTTCGTATTAAAAGAATCATTTTCCATGGAGTCAAGAAGTTCAATGGTAATGAGATGAAGTCACTTACTGTATCTGCCGTCAAGCAGATAGCCGGCAGAGCGGGAAGATTCAGTAAAGATAAGGGAGAACTGGAGGGATTTGTCACCGCCTACATGAAGAAAGACTTGGAGTTTGTGAAAACTATGATGGAGTCACCCGTTAAAAATTTGCCAAAAGCGTGCGTATGGCCAACTGATTTGGTGTGGAAACATTATATGGCCAAGTTCCCTAAAAGCATGCCTTTCCACAAGATTTTGCACCAATTCGATCAAGAGACTCGTTCGCTCAACATGAAGAATTATTTCATTAGTGATTTAGATTCGAGAAACGAAATGTTGAAATTATTTCTCCGTGAAGATCTTTACAAAAGAACCACCATCGAGGACCAACTCACCTTAAGTTTGGCTCCAATTAACGTCACCATGAACTCCCCTGAAGTCATTGAAACCGCATTCAAATTCTTGCGGAATATCACCGTTTGTGCCACCAACAATATCTTTGATTTCGACTTTTTACACGAGCATATCATTAGAAGAACTCCCAAAATCAATACTACAATTACCGATACCGTGGAGACGCTTCGTTTGCTCGAGGATAACCATCGAGTGGTCCTCCTTTTTCTCTGGTTGAGTCAAAGATGGCCCACTTTGTTTGTTGACAAGGAAGGTGCTATGGACATCAAGTCATTGATCGAAAAGCGGATCAGTCAGGAATTGAACAATCTTCGTCGTTTGAACAAAAATAGTTAAAAAAAGAGCTAGAAAAAACAGTTAAAAACAGAAAGAGCTGAAAAAAAATAAAAGCTAGAAACAAGGAGAGCTAGAAACAAAAAGGCTTAGAAACTAAAAGGCTTAGAAACGAAATTGTTCAGATATCACAAGATACTAATCGTACTAACCAATCATTTACTACCGGAGTTGGTTTCTCCGGACCCCAGCTTCAAACCAATGTTGGGGACCTTCCTGTATATAGTCGGGTGGGGGCCGTGGGGGCTCCCATATAAATAGAACGTACCCCAGAGTCCCATTCTCAGAAGTAAATCAGTACCAACATGCCATCTGCTGAAATGAATACCGTGGTGGTGGTGGGAGGCCCGGCAGGAACAGGCAAGACCACCGTGGGAGAGATCTTGGCGGCCCAGTTGGCCTGTCCCTTCGTGGAGGGCGACGTTCTTCACCCCAAGGCCAATATCGATAAAATGTCCCAAGGAATAGCATTGAACGATGACGATAGATGGGGCTGGCTCGAGGTTCTCAGTAAAGTCACTGCCGACCATGCTAAAGATCCCAAGAACCAAGCACATACAGCAGTGGTGACCTGCTCGATGTTGAAGAAAGTGTATCGTCAGCGAATCAAAGATACTGCCCAAACTCGGTGTCGCTTTGTATTTTTGTATTCGCTGTACGACTTACTCATTGAAAGAGTCGGCAGCCGGGCCGGCCACTTTATGAAGTCCGATATGGTGCGGTCGCAGTTCGATATTATGGAAGTACCCGAGGGCGCCGAATTGGTTGAAAACGGCGGTGATTGCGTGGCAATTGAGATTAAGGGCAAGACGCCAGAACAAGTGTACGCTGAAGTCGCTGCCAAATTGGGCTACTAATAGACTATATAGAGAGAGGAAGCTACACATTTCACAATCCAGCAACGTTCAATATTATTGTATTTCGCATAATTGCGTCAATTGTACCACAAACTGATACCAAAACGGCGAAGTTTATGAGTAAGTGGGCGTCCGATAAGCCTCGCAGACCGCGAATTTAGATGCCCCCACATTGTGGTGCTTATTGTTGCTTCAGCCTCGCTAGACCCTGGCGATGTCGCGCATGTCGACACTGGTGTCGCGGATGCCTTAAGAAAAAGCGAGTAGAGGGCAAGGAGAGCTGTCATCACATCCGAAATTAGGCACCCCCTCCCACCACTCAGGGTATCTACCATTCCCCTGTTCAACTACACCCCTGCCTCAAACTACTACTGGATCGATGGGGATCTCTAAAACTGACAAGCTCCCATACCTCAATCCCAGCGAGGACCGAAGAGTAGCGCTTATCACTGGTGGAAACAGCGGCATCGGCTTCTACACCGTTTTGGACTTGTATCTTCATGGCTATGTGGTCTATATAGCCAGCCGGAGCAAGTCGAGGGTGTTGAAGTCCATCAAGGAGTTGAAGCGAGAAGCAAAGGCCATCAGACTGGAGTACACCACGTACCAGTTGGAATCTGAAAGGCACCTCGGAGAATTGTACTTTTTGGAAATCGACTTGGTGAGCTTGAAATCGGTAATCCAAGCGATTGAAACGTTCAAGACCCTTGAAGATCACTTGAATCTACTCATTAATAACGCCGGAGTCATGTCACTCCCATACTCGCTAACGGTGGACAAGCTTGAAATCCAAATGCAGATCAACTACGTTTCTCCTTTCTTGTTGACTACGAAATTGTTGCCCTTGTTGGAAAAAACTGCCGATGATCACCCTCACATCGAACCTCCCAGAATCGTGCATTTGAGCTCTATAGGACACCAGTTCGCTCTAACTTACTTCGATATGAACTCAACTTTTAATTATCTGCCCAACGCCATATTCACTTGGTTCAGATACGGTTTGGCCAAGACTGCAGGCATTCATTTCATGAAATTATTAGCGTTGAGAAACCCCAAAATCTTATGTTTATCAGTTCACCCAGGATTCGTCATGAATACGAACCACTTCACATACTGGACAAGACTTCCAATCGTTGGCATGGTTTTTTGGTGTCTCTTTCAAATCTTTGGCTTCTTTTTCGGAGTTACTATCCGTGAAGGTGCCTATGCCACCATCAAGTGCTGTCTTGATCCAGACTTAACTTTGGAAAAAGATAACGGAAAGTATTTCGCCATCAGTGGAATCGAGCTGGAACCTTCACGGGTCGCTCGAAACATGGACTATGCTGCCAGGACATGGATATGGACTGTGCATCAACTAAGTGAGCGCGGTATCAGCATACCTAACTGAAGTTCCATAACCCTAACTGAATGAAGAGGCATAACCCACCTAACTGAATGAAGAGGTAAAATGTTACCCAACTGAATGATAGGTATAACCAGACCTAATGAATGAAGAGGTACGATTACCCAATTGAATGAAGAGGTACAATGTTACCCACCAATCTGCATCACCCACTGATATCCCTCAGTCTTATTTAATTCTTGCATCTTTCGAAATTCTACTATCAAATTGAATTTGAACATTCCGATTCTGTAAAGCATATATCCTTACCGGAAGATCTATACGAAGTTTCCGGTTCTGTAATTTTTCTATTTCAACTTTCACTCAATTTAACTTTTCCGATTCTATGATATACGTCTTCTTCATCCGACGCTATTTGTTCATACTTCTCTCCGAGCTTCGCCTCTTGTTCATCATCGTGTACCAATGCATCTTCTTCGTCATCAACGTCTATGATTCTATCGCCATCAGCGTGTGCAATCTCAAAATTAACTTCAACTGAGGACTCATCACTCTGATAGTCACTATCGTCGTTGTACACACGTGCGAGCGGTTTCTTGTGTTGATCCTCGTAGATAAAATTGATAAACTCCTTTAAATCTTCATTTTCTTCAAATTGCTTTATTATGGAGCTATCGTCACTGCTGTAATTATCATCGTCATACTCGTCTATGCCCTTGGATTCGACTTTTTTTGTCTCCTCTTTCAAGTATGTTTCAAAATGATCTTGCATACGGTTAGCGTCAAGCTCACTCCTTTTTTGGAGCTCTGCATCATCATAATCGAGTGAATCTGTTACTTCCTTGAGGGTTACATCATCGGGCTGAATATACCTTTTAATTCTATTCTGTTGCAATAGTATTTTTTGGAGCACGTATCTGGAATTCTCCTTTGCATTAGAATCTGCCACGACATCGTCCAATTTCAAGCTTTTGTAGCCAGAGGTCAATGCTTCGGTTATTTGCTGCTGTTCAAAGCGACCTTCGGTTATCATAGCTAGACTGAGCAAACTGGGGATATTCACAGATACGGTAATATCTATCAATTCTGAATTATCCAACTTCATATCCGACTTCTCCTCGGGTTTCCAGACACTTAACGCCTTTCCGATCATCCAAGGGTTACTGGTGAACGATGATGCAACTTTGCGAGGTAATTGTACTGACATATCGTATACATTCTCAAGCTTGTAGGACTTTTGGTAGGGACGAAGGGCTTTGAGCACTTCAGTATTCAACTTCTCGTTGACCAGGAAATCCTTATTCAAGGCCTGGGCGAGTGCTCTCGTCATTGGAAGGAATTTGTGCTCCTCTTTTGTTTGGTCGTCAAAAGCATCGTGAGTGTTCAAGACGACCACTTTTCCCTGATGGAGCCATACTCGGTTCAAAGACATCACCCCGTCAAATTGGAGGTCAGATGCATCCAAACCTCCGTAAACTAGCACTGGTTCGTACTCTACCGAGTTCCATACGTGAATGGAGCATCCATCCTTAGACAACTCCAACAATAAGTTAACGAGAAAAAACTCATCCTCGTCAATATCGTCATTTTCCAACTCTCCATATATCATCGAGACCTCATTGCCCTGGATCTGTTTGCTGATTGTTTCGTAGTAGGGTCTATTTATGGACCATGGATAGTGTTGTATGAAAGGGTCTAGGATGCGTTCGAACTGTTGGATCAGTGATCCTACAACTAGAAACGATGCGGTGGCTTTGGGGAACCTCTCGCTAAGTGTGATGGGATTGGGCGGACTTGTGTCCCATATGTAGGATGTGTCCATCGATTGGTCCATTCGTTTTGGATGATTGAGGTAGCTGAGATCAGTTGGGTATGGTTTGTGGAGTCGCATTTATCGCGCGATGCGCGTCAGCCCAACAGAAGGGTCCGATCTCGATAGAATTACCTAAACAAGTAAGCATAGAAGGAAAGACTGTTATAGTAATGCCGCATTCTACTATTGGACGTTCTACTCCTGATGTTGTTGCTTTTCCATCACTTCTTTCCGTTTTTTGGGTCTTTTATTTCTACTCTTGAGATGTTTTCCATCACTCTACACTTCTCTACTTTCTTATATTTTATTCTCTAGCATTTACAACTTGAAGTCGTCACCGATTTTCTCGATAACCAAGGCGGAAGCACCACCACCACCGTTACAGATACCAGCAGCACCGATCTTACCACCTTCTTGAGCCAAGATAGACAACAAGGTGACAATAACTCTGGCACCAGAACATCCCAATGGGTGACCAATACCGACGGCACCACCGTAGACATTGACCTTTTCAATGTCGAGACCGAGAAGTTGAGAGTTGGCAAGACCAACGACAGAGAAGGCTTCGTTCAATTCGATGAAGTCAACTTGGTCTTGGGTGATACCAGCGTGCTTCAAGGCCTTTGGAACGGCCAAAGCTGGAGCAATGGTGAAGTCCATTGGGGCTCTGGCAGCTTCACCCCAACCTCTGATCTTGGCCAAAGGTCTCAATCCCAATTCCTTCAACTTTCTTTCGGAAACCAAGATGACAGCAGCAGCACCATCATTGATCTTGGAGGCGTTTGGAGCGGTAACGGTACCGTTTTCCTTTTGGAAAACAGTTCTGGCGGTCTTGAATCTGCCTTCGTTGAAGTTCTTGAGTTCATCATCTTCCTTGACAACAACATCTGGCTTACCTCTGACACCCTTGATGGTGACTGGGGTGATTTCGTTGTCAAACTTACCAGCAGATTGAGCGGCAATGGCCTTCTTGTAAGAGTTGATACCAAATTCATCTTGTTGTTCTCTGGTGATATTGTGGTCCTTGGCACACTTTTCAGCGGCTTCACCCATCAACTTACCACCGTAGGCGTCAGTCAAACCATCCTTGGAGATACCATCGACCAAGGCGGCGTCACCAAATCTGGCACCACCTCTGGCGGAAGGAACGTAGTATGGAGTGTTGGTCATGGATTCGGCACCACCAGCGACAACCACATCCGCGGTTCCAGTCAAGATGGTTTGAGCACCCAAGATAATGGCCTTCATACCGGAGGCACACACCTTGTTGACAGCGGTGGCAACAATGCTTTCAGGCAAACCGGCCTTCAAAGCGACTTGTCTAGCTGGAGCTTGGCCAACGTTGGCTTGTAAGACACCACCAAAGAGAATTTCTTCCACGGTCTCTGGGGCGATTTGTGGCACTTTTTCCAAAGCACCCTTGACAGCGGCAGCACCCAAGTCTGAGTAGGACAAGGAGGCTAAGGAACCTTGCAAGGAACCAATAGGAGTACGAGAAGCAGCGACAATGTAAACTGACATCAGGGCGTTAGTAAGGTGAAAGTTGTAAATGATTCAGGTTAGCGCGCTCGTTCTCTTATATAAATTTTCTATACGAGAAACTCGTTTGCAAACCGATACGATGCACCAAATCGAATCAAAATTGGGCTACATTATTGTATCGCGTGTGGCCGTGGCTGTGGGTCGTCGCACATTGCTGCTGGTACCAAAGTTACCGTTAACACGCGTGAACCCTTTGGTTTCTTCCTCAAGTTTCCATGGATATCTTCGTCCAGCAACCAGTCACATGTTCGGGATTTCAAGACCCTTCCATTCTACAACGGCGGCACAATTATTCTCCAAGAGCAACAAGACCGAAAATAATGCTACTGTGTCATCCAGTTCGCCATCTCCGTTATCCACAACCAACAGCACTGGATCGCCTGCCAGCGCCAACTCATCGGGAATCCCCGCTGCCGAGGAACAAGCCATGAACGCACATCCAATTTTGAAACGGACCCCCAAATTTCTTAGACCATTTGCCCTGAGGTTCATTCACGCTCCAATCAGTCATGTCACCGCATTTCTTATCCTACATGAGCTCACTGCCATCATTCCTTTGATTGGGATTTGGTACGCCTTGCATAAGTTCAATTTGACCATCCCAATGGATTTGCCCTCCTGGGCCATAGATAAGGGAACCAAGGTGATTGATTCATCGATGGCCCGCTTTGATTTCACAGGCTGGAACGTGAACGAGAAATTCACTTTCATCATGGAAGGTGCCTACGCTTTTGTTATTGTTAAGTTTTTGCTCCCAGTTCGGCTCATGCTCAGTTTGGGTTTAATGCCTTGGTTTTCAAAGTGGGTGGTGGTTCCATTTAGCCGAATTTTCAGCAGAAAACCAAAAGCCCCACCGGTGGAGGCTCCAAAAGAAAACGTTAAAAAAATCGAGAGACCAAGATTATGATCAAAACGTTGTATTTACGTAATTTTAATAGTTTACAATATAGGCTTAATCTAGTTTCATTGTGCTTTCATTACGTTAATCATGAGGCTATTCAAGAGTAACTTTCAATTGCTCTTTGGTCAATGGGACAAAATCATTCAAAGAACCGATGTTCTGAGAAAGATTTAACTGGTTGAATGCAAAATGAGGAATTAACCGATGATTCAAAGACGTGTCAACCGACAATTCACGATCATCAAAATCAAATAAAGCAGGCAACTCCTTAAGATCTGGTTGATTCGCATAGATCTGGTAGTTTGCATTATTTGAGTGATGGCTGGATGCAGACGATGAGTTGTGATGGAACTGTTGACTGAAGATTTTGCGGTAGTTAGGAAGTTTGGTAGCAGGGTCTCTCAACTCATCAAAGTATGGATCCACGAGCCCTTCAACGCATGAGATTCTATCTATAGGAGAGTATTGTAATATCCTGATAAGGAATTGTATACAATCAGGAGACATCTTCTTGAAAATTTTGGATAATGGGATTGGTTTGATTTGCGGGAATTTGTGCTCCATATAATTTGGATTCATATTTTTGATCTGATCCTTGGAAGGAGTTCCCAAAATTTTGATAATTTCCACCAATTGGTCAATACCAGATTCACCTGGGAAAAGAGGTTGTCCGAGAATTAATTCAGCCATCACACAACCAGCAGACCAAACATCAATCTTGGTAGTGTAATTAGTCGCACCGAAGATTAATTCAGGAGCACGGTAGTATCTTGAGCAAATGTAAGAGACGTTTGGCTCGTTAGGGTTAAGAATTTTGGCCGAACCAAAATCGCACAATTTCAATTCTCCAGTTTCTGGGTTGATCAACAAGTTTTGCGGCTTGATATCACGATGACATATGCCCTGGGAATGGATGTAGTTGAGCGCCCGGAGCATTTGGTACGTGTATAACTTGACCTCGAGAGGAGGCATCAGCAATCTCTTGGAAACATAGTAATGAGAAGCTTTGTATAAAGTCTCCGGAACAAACTCCAAGATAAGGTTCAAGTAAAGCTCGTTTTTATCGTTATTGGTGTAGAAGTAGTACTTCAAGTCAGCAATGTTACGATGATGCACAAGCTTCATAATCTGAAGTTCTCTATTCTTGAATCGCTTATCTTGAAGAACACGTTTCATGGCGGCGATCTCATTGGTGGGTAAGATTTGTGTTTGGAACACCACACCGAAGGAACCATGGCCCACCATCTGAGATTGAGTGTATTGGATGGTTTGGGATTCTCCGGTATGCCCGTTTTGTACGGTTTCGGATACGACCTCTATTTTAGACATGTTAGTAAATGACAAAAGTTAACGACGTAGGACAAAGTAAGGAATGTGAACAAGGCTGATGCTGAGAAGATATCAATGCAATTGAGGATGAGGCGGTTATGTTAAGCGTTAGGACCACAGTAAACAGTCATAGGCGAAACACTTTATCTCAAAGTGATGTGAATAAATTCGGCGTGGAGGAAAGGCAACTTTTGTTTATGGGGGACGGGGAAGCGGGCACCAATCTGTAATTTTAGTGCCGGCGCAACCTGTAAAAAAACGCTATGGTCGACAACTTGCGTGACCAGAATGTCGTCGTTTTTTTGGTGCAAAAAGCCCTCGGAACTATCGGAGTCACGCGCATCCGGGGTCTGTCACAAAGCTTTTTGACCAACTCCGTATCCGTGCTCCAAACTATCCCCGCGTTTCGAAGGGTTTTTATTGATCTCGACAATAGACTATAGCCTCTCACAAATTGTCCGCACAACCCCATGAATTTCAAGTTCCACTGAAAGCCGCTATACTTGCCAAATGAATGAATTTTCTCTAACGCTTAAATTCTAAACTCTAACTCCTCCTCATCTTCCTCTCAGTTATGCTAAAAGTTATTGATTCCGTTTTCTCACACCGGAAAACCTTATTCACTTCCCCACTTTCCCCGAACACAAATTAAAAAAATAAAAATGTCGCAAAGTATCCAAATACATACCTATTCCCCTGTTCTTTGCGGGTTCACTCCCTTGCTTCAACCTTAAGATCTTCTGCTTAATGCTATCGTTTCGCTTTCTTGAATTGGTCATCGTACTTTTGGTCTGATCAAAACTGTTGGACTTATTCAATGGGTTGTTGAAGAATCTTTCTTCTTCATGAATGTAGGGAGGTGGGTCCTCCACGGATGATGGGGTGCTGTTCTCAGCATTATTGTAAGATGTGACCCGACCGGGGGTCGAGTCTTCGTCCGAGCCCTTGACGAGGTTTCTTAACTTCGATGCGATGCTGTTATGCCGTTTTTTGGTTGGGTGCCCAACCGATGGAATGCTATTGGTCAAGGTTACTGAGCTTGCTCTTCTGTCCATACGGGTAATCGTGTAGTTGTTGTAGGCCGGCTCCGGTTCAAATGGATCGTTGAACATGGGCTTACCCTCCATATAGTTGCTGTTGAAGCTGAACTCATCTGATTCGTCGTAAGTGTCCAAGGTATCGCGTTCGTATGGTGCTTTCTCGTTATTGTGACGATACTTGTTCTTGAGTTCTTTACGCTCTGCCTTTTGTTCCCTATGAAGTTGCTTCTTCTCCTCCTTGTACTGCTTCTTGCTCTCGCGCTCCTGCAAATGTTCTTGCTTACGCTCTGAATGCATGGTGGCCAAACAGTAAGGGTCCTTCTTTTTCTTCTTCTTCTTTGGCTTCTTGACATGAGTGTTGGCCGCAGAGTAGATCGGCTTGTCCACGATCAAGTCTCGTATGACTGGGGTAGCAATTTCCCCGTTATGAATGAAGGATGGGACATACTTATGGATGTTGTACTTCGCCTCTAAGGCTGGGTAGTCGAGATGCTTGAAGTAGTCATGATCGGAGATAGTCAGTTTCCGGGATGAGCTTGAAAAGGACGATAGTATCAGATCATTTCCTCTTGATGAGGGTGACAGTCCGCCATTTATGGATAGCTTGTGAAGTCCTTTGACAAGCGTGGTGTTCATGACGGGCTTGCTCTTTCGCTTGCTTCCCCTTTGATCATATCTGGATATCAACTACTTAAACGTCCTGGAAAGTCGTGTCCTCCGACATGGCCCTGCAGATGACTCTCCGTACGTGTGGGGTATACTTTTTCCCGAGACTACAATAGTGAAAGCCCAATACACGCCTCGTGGATAAGCGCTGAGCATTCAGGTAGGGACGGACTTGGCCAAATAGGGAGTGATTCCGTGAGTCCGTCACTACTTTGTGCCCCGTCGGTAAAATCAATAAGGTTAACGTTGAGACATTATCACTATGGATACAATAAAGAGGGGTACTTACTGCAACGAACAACAACCGGAGCTCCCCGCGTGAACAGCTGCGCAGGTACCTTTCTTGTGTTCCGGATCGCCGACCAGATTCCTAATCGTGCACGATAAGTCCGCACCTCGCCGTAGCGATTGTTCGCGTGCCTATTGTTTTATTTCCTTCAAGAACTGCGACATCTTCATTCGACTATTGCGGTCGTAAGTCATAAGCCTCGTAAACAGCTGGGTTACTATTGGATCCGTGCATCTAGGGATGAGTATGCTTGTAGGTTGGCGATCGAGTTCCTGGAACTGAAGCTTGTTGAAGTAGTATTTGTCATCTGCCATTTCCGGCCAATAAAGGGGATTATCCGCATTTAAAGAAGGGGTGCCAAAGTGCTTAAATATAGCATGAATCAAGTAAAGATCGTTTAGCACAACTTCGTCTCCTTCCTCTGGCTCAAGCACCGATTGAAGCGAATTCAGATATAAGGTCGTCATGATGACGCCAAATGACCACACGTCAATCTCGGGCCCATAATCCGTGACGCCTAAGCACAATTCAGGTGCCTTGTAAATTCCAGTGCACACGTCGGTAAACTTGGAATTGGGCGGCTCGGGGGATCCTGCCTCATAGCTTATTCCGAAATCCCCCAACACCGGTTGCTCTAATGACTCTCCGAAATAAATATTACTAGGTTTGACGTCCCGATGAATGATCCCCATGTCGTGTAAATAGGCCAAAGCCTCCGCGAGTCCCACCAACACCTTCTCAATGACATCTAGGGGCATCTTATTCTTGAATACGAGCTGACTCTTGGAAGGATCTTCAAAGTTGTGCCGCATTGACTTGGAACTGTATTTTTGCAATAGGGACTTAAGGTCGTACCGATATAGCGGCGTAACTAAGACAATGTCGTCGTTCCACTCGAAATCATCAATCCAGGCGAGAATTCTAGGATGTTCGAGCCTCTTGAGAAGTGAGATCTCACGATGGATATCATGAGGGACCATTCGAATGTCACAGTCCACGATCTTGAGGCAAACTGTTCTTTCATCGTCATAGGTGGAGTCTTTAGCGCTATCAATGGCGCTGTACACGTCAGAATAATGGCCACTGTAGATTCGCTTTCTCTCGGTATAACGCTTGTTCTTTTCCATTGTGATGGCAATTCACTTTGACTAGTATGGTAGGATTAAGTATCTCCTCTGTTTCAGGTTCTTACACTGTTCAGTATCAACGGGCGCCAGCGTCGTATGAGTCGTCAGGATGATTCGATGCGACGCGATGGTTGCATTTTTGCAGTTGTGTGTATAGCGTTGCCCTCGTAAAAGCCCAAGAATTCCTTTATGTGGAAGCATACATTTACAGAATTCTACATTATCGTCAAGGTCAAACTACTAATATTCTTAATCTAGTAAGATTCGGCTTTTTACCATAAGTATTCTACGTGAGCTTACGCTCGTAATGCGATTGACCAAACTTTAGATCTAATCTACAATACTTATCTAGGACTAGATCCTTAGAATCATGGCTTTTTCAGTGGCTTCAGAGTTCATTATCTGTATTTTGCCCTGCCTATAAATCGAGCTGAATAGATGCTATAACATCGATTGTCCTATAAACCAAGAATGACTCGACTATTCTGTCTCTGAGCTATTTCTGTCTCTTACGAGCATTCATCTGGTTAGCTTGGTTTCCACCCCCATTATTGGAATCGTCATAGGCTCCTCCGTGTCTCTTAAAATTGTTCTGTGCGCCTTGGTTCGAGTTGATGTCGTTATCGTCAGAATAAATTCTTCTTTTTGGATACGTAAGGCTCAACCCCTCGAAGGCATTTTCTTGCACTTTTGGTAATTCCAAAAAGTATGGATGTATGAGGGCCGAGTCTGCTGTTAGTCTAGTGGAGGGATCATACTCTAGTAAGCCTTTGAGCAAAGCCAAACACTGTTTGTTCGATCCACCAATTAATTTATACCAATTGACCAAGTTAGATGGGTAATTTCCAGAAAGCTGTTGCTGGAATGAGCCATATTCAGGGTATTTGTTGAGTGCAGGCCATATTTTGAGGTTTGGGGTTCCTAGAATTTCGATAATTTTTTGAAATTGATTATTTTGGAACGGCACAGATTTTTTGTTATTCATATCAATCTTGGCTTCCTCTCCCTTGAAAATGGGTCGCAACGAGAGCAACTCGGCGAGAATGCATCCCACAGCCCACAAGTCAATCGCAGAGGTGTAATGTCTAGCGCCAAGTAAAAGCTCTGGTGCTCTATACCAAATCGTCACCACAACTTTATCACCCGTGTACAAACTTTGCAATGGATTGTTGAACTTTCTTGCTAAACCAAGATCTCCGATTTTTACGACCCCTGAGCTGGTCACCATAATGTTAGCCGGTTTTAAATCTCTGTGGAAGATCCAGTTTTGATGCAAAAATGTGACTCCATTTAAAATTTGCCATGTTAATGATTTGATTGTGCTTTGAGGGATAGGTTTGACATCGGGATGGGAATGATAATGGATGATTTGGAGTAAATCGTGTTCACAGAACTCGAAAATCATGTAGATGGATTTGTTTTCGAGAATGATATCAACCAACTTGGTTATGTTCTTATTGTTGAGTTCTCGACATAGTGACATTTCTCGAATTGCACTTTGGGATATGCCAGTATAATGCACCACTTCATTACCGTTTATATCGTGGTTATGATGCGTCTTGTTTGCCAGATGATTGTCGCTCTTGAACTTCTTGATGGCGTAGAATTGGATATCCTTCTCTTCGGTGTCGCTTTTCGTGGTGTTTTTGACAGGAGGTCCACCGTCGGCCTCCTTATCCTTATTGTACTTGAACCTGGCTTTGTAGACTTTACCATACGTTCCTGCTGCTATGTATCCGATGATATGATATGTGGATAGTACCGATTCCCGGGTTAAGTCTTTCCTGTGCTTGAAAGGGCCTATCGTAAGGATGGAGTTCAGAGCCATCAATGCCGGTTGGGGAATCATGGGCATTTGCTGGTTGATCACGCCTGCGTTCATCCCCATTTGTGCTTGCCCATTATTGATGATGTTGGATGGATTGGCGCCCATCACGTTTCCATTAGCTGCCATTCCATGGAGCATCCCGTTGGCTTTCGCTCCATTGCTCATGACGTCGATCTGGAAAGGTTTGGCTGATGAAACGAGAATGCGTCAAAGTTGATGATATTGTGGATAGGTGGCTTGATCGCTTCAGTGGTGCTTCTGGAGATATGTAGTGGAGATGCTGCTGCGCACTAATAGCGACAGAAATTGGAGCGCAGTCGCGGCGAGGAAGGAAGCATGGCCAAGAAAGGCAATCATTCTACGAGTGGGGCTAGGAGTCACAAAAGAGGATAAAGCTGGACTAATTTGATAGAGAAGATTTGTTTCAGCTTTCGGTCATTATGGAGTTTGGTAAGTTTACTTATGTTTTGGGCATGCTAGTCGTTGTCACTATTTTCGCATCTTCTCAGTTATCTTAGACAGTATGAAGGCTCTCATGAATGAGACTAAATGACTGAAATAAATCATTAGTATAAGTGACTCTTATAAATTATTCATTACTGACTATTATTAATGACTTCATAAAGTACTACTATAAATTACTTCTCTAATTTATTACTATGAATCACCATTACATGTGACTTTATACATGACTGATTTATATATGCTAATTGAATTCTAGGCCCTCCAATGCTGTGAGCGCTGAGATTTTGTCTCGAGGAGTTTCTGTGGGACTGGTGACTGCTTCATTATCAACAATTCCGAACTCGTAAGAGGGCCCAAAATTAACAAGGTTCTGACTGGTTTGATACTCTGTCTTGAGTCTATTACTGATATTACTTTGCTCTGCAAGAATTTGTTCTTGCACCTGGAGTCTAATTTTTTCAGTATCATCTTCAGCTTCGACACTGACGAACTGATTCACAAAATAGAATGTTCCTGATATGCTTTGATCTATGACAAGGGCTCCCGATTCGACACAAGTCTCTACTTCTTCCTCAGTGATATTATAGGACCATTCAAACTGATCAGAGATTTCAGATACGGTAACTCCCCTGAAATAGCTATACTCAGTCTTCACAAATCCGTTTTCAATGCCCAAAAGCTCCATTTTGACCTTATCGTATTTGAACTGATACTCTTTCTCACGTAAAAATTTCAAGATAAATTCTTGGTATGTATTCACACGATGAGACCGTGACGATAAAACAACTAGTCCTGATTTCTCGTAGTTCTTGCTCATTACTGGAAGTTTCAACTCATCAAAAAGCTCCAATGCCCGATTGAGATCTTGTGGTGAAATAAGCTGCGTTCCGAAACCTTGTGTGAGAACTAAATATCTGTTGTACTTCGCGTATAAATCCTGGGAAGTGACCACCGAAGAAGTTTTGGTCAACTCGAAATTTATCAAGTACTCACTTATGTGTCTGGAAAGTTCTTGATGATAAAGACTCGAGTTTTTGCTGATTACCAAAGGAGGTATTATAGTTTGATTTGTCTTCTTACTATTGGTGAACTTTGTGAATGAGGTGGACAATTTCATCAAATCTTGGAATCTGAACATTAATTGTTCAAGATCATCCACAGAATCTCTCAAGATGATTTCGTTGGTCTTTCTTTGTTGTTCTCCGATTTTTTCTAATCCAAAAATTCCACCTCCGATCTGTTTGGGAGGTGCTTTGGTTGATGTATCGAGTTTCGTGGCATTTTGATTGATAACTCCTTTCTGCTTAAGTGATTCCCATTGGATTTCATCCAAGGCTTGTATCAAAAACCTCTGAAATTTGCTCTCTCCACCTTTTCTGAAACTCAACTTGATATATGGTTTGCCATTCGTATATTGCTCCGTATCGTTCTCTAGTGTTATGTTTAACTCTCCGTTGGGAGAGTTACGTCCTGAACTAGCTTGGCTCTTGATCTTTAATTGCAAGTTTTTTGGCATGGCAGACTTTAATTCGGTTCCACATAACTCACAATTAGTCATTGAAGGATGGTTGATGAAGGTACATGTGGGACACTGGTCGTCTCTCCTTTCGGGCTCCGGGGTCGGCTCGACGCTGCTTTGGCCGGTTTCTTCTTCGACTGTTTTGGATTCGTCTATGATCTTTTGTAGCTGGCTCTTGCTGACTTTGATACCACAAGACACACATTTCGGCAAATCATCGCTTGATATATCGAATTCGGGCCCAATTTGGTTATTGAAAGAGCAAATCTTACAAGTCCAGTAAATGTTCTTACCGGCAGTTGGAGTTGGCTCTGTTGTATCTTCACTACTGACTCTTATCATGATTTTGACTTTAGGAGACGATCTCAAGAAGCCGTCGATAACTTCACTTCTGGAGACATCCTTGAGATCTATCGCTAGTGAATTGGCGGAATTGGCATTGTCATAGTAGATTATTCGCTTGTTTGTCAAATATACTCTACCATTTTGCCTGTGTAGTATTTTCAGTTTCCCTTGGTAAATACCGATATTGTCTCTGATGTAAAGGTTATGCTCATTGTCTAATAGAATAGGTCGGTCACTTCGGTTTATTAGTATCGGCTTCCATACGCCGAGATGCGATGTCATGATGGGTGAAGCAGCAAGTTCACTTAGTGGTAGTTATGTCTAACCCCATATTGAGATCGAAATCACGCTAAACTGTAAAAATTGACATATCACTTCAACCTGCAATATTTGCAACCATAACTATAGACTTGAAAAAGAACCTAACCTTAGATAATTACTGGTTGCTATGTAGAAGACAAATGCCCAACAATCGTGTTATTATGAGTGGTTTGAACTATGTCTGCCATTTACGCTCTTTTTCATATTATTTTCTTGTTCTTTAATAGTACCATTCTTTTAGTTTTTCCTAAAAATATTGCAAGAATAAGTGAATTGTAGATCAAGTCACTATATCAATCAACAGCATATCGATTGAAACCCAGCAAATTTTACCCTCAAAAACTACTAGCCCAAAAAAAGGAATTATTCTCAACTTAATTTGCCGTAATTGCTCAAATTTCCCGGCTCAATCGAGGCGTCTTATCGCCTTCCTCATCACAATTTGCTTTCGCATCATGATTACATAAGCATTTACTATCACCTAAAAAAAGTACACAGATCGATAGACTACAAATAGATCATCAACAATTCCTGACCATTTAAAGTTTAATCAATATCCTGTTTGAATCCGAAAAATTCAATTTTTAAGCTCCTCCACAATAATTCATCCTGATTGGGCTAAAAACCACTAACACAGTAAAATAAGCGCCGAGCTTAAATTAGCGGAAGGCGAGATCATATAAAGAGCATCATCACGAATATAAAACAAATTAGACGACTAGAATTGAGCAGCAATGACATTTTTATTCAAGCGGAATCCTAAAACTCCTCCAGAACTCATCAAGGCATTGAACGAACAAGTCCTGAAACTCGACTACAATAATGACAATAATAAAAAGTACCAAGATGAATGTGCTCGATTCTTGAAGCAAGTCAAAGTCATCTTGCATGGTGACGATGAAAATGAACCACAACCTGATCAAATCTCCCAACTAGCATTAGAAATCTATTCCACCGATTGCCTTTACCATCTTTTGGCTAACCTAAAGAAACTCGATTTCGATTCCAGAAAAGATGTGTTGATCTTGTTTCTGACCCTTTTGCGACGACAAATTGGGAGCAAGTCTCCCACCGTCGAATATATCTTGAATCAAAAACCGGAAATTTTGGTGCTTTTGATCAAGGGACCCGAAACTCCGGAAATCGGCATAAATTGTGGTCAAATACTTCGAGATTGTATCAAATTTGAGTCAGTCAACAAGTTTGTTTTGCATTCAAATTTATTTTGGAATTTTTTCAAATACGTACAGATATCCGTATTTGAGATTGCTACAGACGCATTCACTACTTTGCATGATCTTTTAACCAACCATGGAAAGTTGGTCAGTGATTTCCTAGCCAAAAACTACGATACCTTTACTTCCAACATAAACAAATTGATCCAATCGAGTAATTACGTCGTGAAAAGACAAAGTGTCAGATTACTATCAGATTTGGTATTACAAAGGCAGAATCAAACCTTTCTTAACCTATATTTTGATGATACCAACAATTTGAAGTTGATGATGATTTTATTAAGCGACAAACTGAAAAATCTTCAAATGGAAGGATTTCATATTTTCAAGTTCTTTGTTGCTAAGCCTAAGAGATCGCAGAGGGTTCTTGATCTTCTTATGAAGAATAAGAAAAATTTCATTGCCTTTTTCGATACATTCGATATCCAAGGATATCAGGACCCCACCATGATTGACGAACGGGACTACATTTTAGGTGAGATCATGAAATTACCAGATCTTGCTAGATCTGAATGATTAAATAATAATAATTGGATCTCGCCAGATCTGAATGAATTAATAATAACTGGATATCGTCAGATTTGAATGAATAAATTATGGTATAAGTCTATTTAAGTTTATAGTACAAAACTCTCAGGCTTCTTACTTAGCAACTCTAGACCAATCCTTGTAAGAGGCTTCACCGTATTGGATTTGTCTGATCCACTCAGCGACTTGAGCGGTCAATTCTCCAGAGTTACCAGCAGCGATAGGGACATCGATGTCTTGACCCTTCCAGCCGATTCTGTTGATTGGAGAAACGACAGCAGCGGTACCGGAACCAAATGCTTCAACCAATTGGCCCTTTGCAGCTCTTTCCTTGACTTCAGAGATAGTGAACTTTCTTTCGTTAATTTCCCATTCTTCAGGAGATAATCTTTCTCTGGCCAACTCCAAAATACTATCTCTGGTGACACCTTCCAAGATAGTTCCGTCCAAAGGAGCGGTGGCCAACTCCTTCTTACCGTTATCGTTCTTGAAGACGAAGAAAGCGTTCATGGTACCAACTTCAGTGATGTATCCTTCTTCTCCAAACAACCACAAGTTTTGTTGGAAGCCTCTGGAAGCGGCTTGGATTTGTGGCTTGATACATGGGGCATAGTTGGCACCCAACTTCTTGTTACCAACACCTCCTGGCCATGCTCTGACGGCGTAGTCGGTGGCTTCCAAGGCCACAGGCTTGAAACCGGTAGAGTAGTATGGACCCACTGGGGATGCAATCACGAAAATCAGCGCTTTATCTGGGGTTCCGATACCCAAACCGACAGAGGTACCGATCATGGTTGGTCTCAAGTATAAGGAGTAACCAGCACCTTCTGGCACGAAGTCTTTATCTAAGACAAGGAACTTATCGATGACCTTCATCAACTCTTCACCATCAAATTGGGGAAGCGCGATTCTATCGGCAGATTGGTTCATTCTGATCATGTTCTTGTCGCTTCTGAAAGTTCTGATATCACCGTTGGAGTCTTTGTAGGCTTTTAAACCTTCAAATAACTCGAACCCGTAGTGGAAGACGATGGAGGCGGGATCGAGACTGAGGTTCTTGTATGGGGTGATTTTTGGAGCAGCCCAACCACTCTTTGCATCCCATTCGACCTCAACCATGTGGTCGGTGAAGGATTGTCCGAAGACCAACTGCTCCTTAGGGAGCTTGGCGGCAGGAGTGGTGGTCTTTGAAATGATGGTTTTGGAAGCGTCCAATTGGGCGAGGGTAGATTGCAAACGGGTTTGCTGGAGCCTTAATGGCTTGGCAGTTAGTATTCTTTGCAACGACTTCATCATGAATATGTTTTTAGAAAGAAAGGTGGATGAAAGATGGAACGTCAGCGATATTCTCAATGCCGGAAAAGGCTCTGACCGAAAACGTCGCACCGGTAGCGGAAATGAGTCAGATGGAATAATTCCACCGCGGGTGCAAACTGGTGAGAATAAGCCTACATACGTATGGAACAGGCTTATTTAGAGGTTTCAGGAATGAATGATGTGACTCAGTAAAAGGAAGATTTGATCTTAGTGGAAAGGCTCGACCGCATCGCTTGCGGATCTACAATAGTCTCGTTCGTGGTGACAATGCTCTTGTGACAGGATCAAGCTGTCGCATGCAGATAGCTGAAAATATTCGTAAAAGAAAGGATAGGCCGCGCGCAATTAGTGAAATCACTCTGATTTACAGGTGACAGGGAAACGTAGTTCCTGAATTAGTCACAGACGGAAATATAGATCCTGAAGATTCAGTGACAAGCGGAATTTGGATCCTGAGAAACCAGTAAATAGCGGAACTCTGAAGCCTAACAACGAGTAACTGGCGAATATTCATGGTAGTTATTACTCTATCATTTTTGAAGTTACTGGAGGATATATACAGATTAAACCCCTAAAGCGCAAGATCTATTCCCTATTCTAAACAACTAAGGTTACTGGATCTGTCATCTACTATGATCTCTAAGATCTTCCCCTTGTATTATTATCCCGATATTGTTAATATTCAACGTAACATCTATCCCGATTTATTGCAACGTAATCTATCCTATCTATCATACTCTATCTAGTCCTTCTGCCAAACCACCAAATTTTCAACCACTTCACCATGCAAGACCACCCTTCCGTCTTTGCTGATATACACCGTAGCCTGATCAGCCTGGACCTGGAATGGAAGCGTCCATAAATATGCACCTGGGCGCACATGAACTCCGTTAACTTTGATCACTCTTAGAGCCGTATCTGGGATTACCTTCTTCTTCAATTTTCCCGATGCCTCGGAATTCTCAGTATAAAGGCTTCCAATGTATTCTTTCGTCAACAAACGGCCCTCAGAATCGACCTTACCAGGAGCGAGCCTTTCTATTTGTACCGTCAAGGCACGTAATTCTGGAACCCAAAGGTCGTTTTCGAAGAACATAGTCTCTGATTCATTTAACTTGACTGTGCCATTGTAGATAATCTGAGACACTTCTGATTCTCCAAGTTCACTGAGGTCTCCGATCACTACCGGAAAGTCCTCCGTGGTCTGTGGAGTTGGACACTGCAAATGTGGCCCGTTGTTCTTGTCAGAAAACAATGTGTACTTGCTGTAAAAGGATTGCGTCAATTCGACATAGCTTCCGTCCAATGAGGTCTTTGAAAGATACTTAGGCTTCATGAGTGACTTTTCGAAAGTGAAATCTGACTCAAACAATGCGTCCCACGCATAATATCCCGAGATCATGAATCCGTTCTTTGCATCAATCAATTTTTTGAAAGGACTGATTTCACATGTTTCAAACCGCTTCTTGAATGGATCGATTTTATAGGCATAATCCTGGCTCTTTGGAAGTGCGAACTCTGCGGTCATTGGTAAGGTGATATTTCTATAAAATGGACTCTTCTGTAAATCCATTTCGGCAGATTTTGGTTCTTGAAGTTTAGATAATGCCAGGCCAAAGGAACCTGCTTGGGCTTGGCTGCTGTCTTCACTGAAATATTGTTTGTATATTTCTGAGTTCATGCTTTTATGATACCACAATGGATGTGCTTCTGTGGAGAAAATCCAGTTTTTTTGTCCCATCTTTCTTGAGTGTAGAACATTCTTGTTTTGGGTATCAAATAAAAGATATAAGTATTTGAGCGTCTCTCCCAAAACAAAAGTTTCCATCCGATTTTGTTTCTTCCCAGTTCTGATATCTTGAATACCGCTGAAGCCACATTTAGCCTTGAATTTTGTCTTGAACAAATTTAGGACTCTTTCACCAATTTGTAAATACATGGGATCATTGGTGGCCCGGTACAAATAGTACGTTGACTCTATGAATTCGGGTCTCAAAGGATACCATTCAAGTGCAATCGAGTCTTCTGACCTGACTTTGGCAACACCAAAATGATCGTAGACCCATCTTTCAGGGATCAGCTCATAAGTATCCCAAATTTTGAGATATACGACATGGGTTTTGATGGCATCACTGACCTGACCTGTTAATACCTGTAATCCCGACCAGAATGCACCGAGAGAGTCGATCCAGTCACCATAAGAGGACCCGTCGTTGATGTTAATATTTTTGAAAATCATGGAACCAGAGCCGTACCCCCCTCCCTGTGCCAGATGGGTCAAAAGCGCTTTGTATGATGTTTTGAAGACCGACCACATGTAGTTATCATCGAAGAGAATGGCGGCTTTAGCCGAATATTCGTAAAAAGAGTCAATGGACGCACCAATCCCGGTCAAGGCATCTTTCCATCTATTGGTGAGTGGATCAATTGTCATTGGTAACAAATTGAGATCCAGTTTTGACGACCAAAACGTCCAAAAAGTGATTTGAGTATAGTACTCAAATTGTGGATCTCCTGTCAATTTCGATAATAAGGTGAATTCCAACACAGGAGTGGTGGCACCAGCGGTGCAAGCGTCTCTTTGGAGTTTTGATGGTACGCCTTTGATCCCCTTTGCCAAATTCACTCGAGGAACTGGAATATGTGTCAAAGTTTTATACGTGGGGATAAGACGTAATCCGAGATCGTACGCCATTTGCAACAAGAACCCGTCATACTCTTGTGAGATCTGTTTCAGTCTCTCGGAGTGACTGGTTGTCGCCTGGTCAGTCAAGAGTAGATGAGCACTTAAAAGGCCACCCAAAGATCTGATCGAGAGCTCGAAGACTTGGACCACCGTATCTTGCTCAAAGAGTGTTTCTTGGTTATCTTTCAAGTATGTTAACATGCTTTCCAAAGCGTCCCATTCCTCGAATATTATAAGTGAATCAAGATTATCTAGCACAGTCAGTGACACGTTACCCATAGCGTCATTTCGTATGGTATTCCTGAAATCTTTGGAATCTGGTCCATAGCTCTCACATGTGAGTGGTCTTACTTCGTCTGCCGGGAAGCCATGCTGGATGTAGGAGTCCCATCCAAATTTGAAGAGCTCTTTGGTCTCACATTGGAGATAACGGAGATGATCTGGCGTGAATGAAGAATTGAACTCCTTCGCGTACGACGGTAGCACAAACGGAAGGACTGCTATGAGCGCCTGTAGTAGTAGAAGCATGAATTAGTTGTATTTCAATGCTTCTTTGCTGAATGCTATGGTCCTTTAGTAATAACTTGATATTTGTCGTATCGGCAATGTCGTTGCACGCGACAATTTGCAATCATGTCAAAAAAGTGTCACCTGAAAGCACCTACATCCTTATTTTCAAAGGCATCCAAGAACAATGTAAATCGTTTATAGAGACACCCACATGGGATGAAAAGGTTTTAATAGGTTTCATTATTAAAACTATTTTAATCGTTATTGAAAAATTGAAGATGATATTTAAAAGAATGAAATTGACAAAATGGGATTACTACTGCGATTACAGATGCTATGGCATAATCTATAAGTGTATTGTCCAATAAATATCTTATTTGCCGAAGATTCTGTTCACCTGAGTGACTACTTTACCCGTGCCAAACCACAAAGTCACCACGATGAGGAATATGTTGAGAACGATAAGTAAAAGACCACTCAACATGAAGCGAGGAGCAAATATTTTCCACACCATCAAGTGTCTTCTGAAATGAGCAGCAAAAATCAACGACGAGAGGGAGGTAAAAAGCTGGTAGGTAATAAGGGTGGTGACATTAGTAACAATCTGCGACAACACCGTGATTGGTTTAGATGAGGGAGCAATTCTCCAGAGGGTGATCAAGGGAATCGCCAAACAAATGATCAAGAAGGAGCCAAATGTATTAAGAACGATGTTGAAATGAGTCAATGGGAAAATAATGGTTTCTGTGGTTAAGAATCCAATTTCCCATTGAATCGAGGGTATAGTTGCTTGATGTCCCGTGCTGAAGAAATGCTGGTATCCCAAGAGACCAAAAACAACTGGTGCTATCAAGTTTTTGCGGATCTCCAATGTTTCGAATAATTCTAAGAGGGAAAGGATTTGCACAATAAGGATATTGAGCGAGATGGCCCCAATTGGTTTGGTTGTAAGCATAATTGCGGTTGCAAAATTGAGTAACAAAAGGAAATAAGAGGATCCATAAACGTTTCCATATCCTAAAATGGTGGCAGTTTTCTGCACTTGTTCTGGGTTTTCGGCATCTTCAGATGCAGGTTCTTCCTTGATGTCAAGTTTGACACACAATGGGCCTCTAGACCAGCTGAAGTTAGCGAGGACCAAGGTAACAAATAAAACAATTCTGGCGATTGCCAATTTGATTGACTTCAACAATGGTTCACTAAGACTCCAGTCGGAAGCGATGAAATATTCACTGTTTTGAACATACTCGAGAGTCCAATAAACAGCATTCATGAACATCATCGATTTGACACCAGTACCAATCCATAAAGGTGCTGCTGAGTGGTAGGAATCGGAAAGGATGTAGAACGATTTGATCACTGCGGGTAACGCATAAGAGCAGAAATGAAGCAAGACAATAGACCACCAACTCGTCTTGAAAGTAGGTTGGCAATAAGGTCTTTGCTCTTCTCTACAGAGTGTTATCGTTGAAACCACTCTGGATAAGATCGTGAATGTGATTGCATGCAGAACACCCAAAATCTTTTGCGTTCTAGTCAATGATGTTTTCACCAAGGAACCAAACAAACAGCTGAAACCAAAAGTGATAATCATGAACAGGACCATTTTATCTTCCCAAACAACGTAGGAGTTAGATGCAAAAATCAAACAATGGAAAGTGACGAAAATCAAGCCAAGAAAAGACCAAGAATTGAAATTATAAATAAAGAAATCCCGAACTTGATGCCATAACCAGTTGAGACTAAAGCGATCCATGATTGGAGCCCAGAACCCAATTATTATCCCTAAAGAAGCACCTAAACCGAGGCATTTCTTCAAGTTGAAATCACTTGGTTTCAATACAATGTACATGGAAAAGCTCAAGACTAATCCAAGCAAGGACATCGCAATTACAGAACCAATGAATTCAAAAGACATCGTCAGCACTCTTACTGAAGGAATGGATCTGGCGTAGGTAAGGGTGAAAGTGAGTGATAAGAAAATTATGATGATTCCTACGGAAATCATCTTGAGATCAAATCTGGCCCATAACTTTTTAAACTCTTCCAAACTTTCATACTGGTAATCTTTAGCCATCTGGATAAGATCCAACCAAGTCTTCTTGTTTTCGGAATTGATCGAGAAATTCAGCATGAAAAGTCTATATTTTTCATTGATAGCTGGTGATAAGTTGGGGGTAGCATCTCTGACATTTTGAATCTGTTGTGCTGCCTTGAAACTAACCTCTTTGAGTTCTTGGTCATTGGAGAAAGCTTCGTCAATTGGAAAACCGAGATTGTTGTAAGGAATTGGCAATCCCAACAATAAGGAGATAGTTGGCACCAAGTCAATTTGGTTGACTTCCCTGTATTGCTTACCTTGGTTGGAAGTATCATAGTAATTTTTAGCTTTTTTATTGAACTTTTTTTTCTTGGAGTACATGAACAACGTGGACTCTAACTCGTCTGGCGAGTCACCACCATGGTTTCCGGTAGAATCCATACCATGGTCACCCATCACGATCAACAAAGTCTTATCGTCGATCTGCTTGACGGTGTCCTCGATGACTTTGTTCATTTGTTGTAATTTCTCCACCATTGAGTAATGTGCTGGGCCGTAACGGTGACCAACATGGTCGACTCCAAGGAAGTGACCGATCAAAACGTCCCACTGAGTCCGGTTTTTTTCTTGCATCAAAGGGTACAAGTGCTCGATCACACCATTATCCACGGTGTCAAGATCCCACACATTCAATGAAGGGTAAGGGAAGTTGAGCTCCGGCTTGATATAGTCCCTGAACAATGCGTACCAGGTATCGTCACCCATGAATGCTATGCTTTGGTTTCTGCGATGTAATTGTAATAGCCAATTATCTTCATCAATGGCATCACCGTCGAAATTAGATCCCGCATCTATAAATGTGGGCAAGGATCCAGTGGTCAAGCCCTTCAATCTTTGGAGTGTGGTTGTAGGAGGATCGGCCATAAATTTGAGCAAAACGGCGTTATCCTTCTGGGCAAGATCATGAAGGATCGGGAAACGGTTATGGTAGTACTCCTCTGATCCTTCGACAGGAATGACAAAGTCAAACCTCAATGCGTCTATAACCAAAATGACAGCTTTATCAAAGCGAGCCGTGTGGCATGTGTTCAACTGATCATCCGTGCACTCCGAAATGTTTGGTAAAACTTGTCTGGAAAGAAGGAACCCCTGCGTAAAAAAGCCGATTCCGATGAACTGGACAATTGCTAGGAACACTAGCACGATGAGGTATCCGATGAATGTGAACTTGAGTTTTTGTTTCCGTATCCTCGTTCTTGCAAGCAGTTGGTTCTGCTGTTGCTGCTTGAGCACCCGCTGTCGGGCCGGAGAGTTGATCTGGTCGGGCTGATATGGTTGATCCATTGGGACCTTTTGCGAGCTGGGGGCTTTGGTGGGATGGAAACTGAGTCCAAAGGTTCAAAATTGAGTCGATGGGTTCAGATTGATTTTCGAAATGCTTTCCTGTCGTCAAATCAGTTTTTTGACACCTGTGCCCATCAGCCAATAAGCTTAGTAGTCAATCAGTATAAATTAAAGTCTGTTTTTATCGCGTCTGCGAGTACTTCCGAACGTCAAAGTAGATCACGTGCGCTCCCAGGGAACTAACTAGGAAACAATAGGAACCGTACCATGGGAAAACTCTACAGTAGACTAGCTGAACGAATGTCATTTCTTACATATAATACATTATTACTCCATACTATGGTCGATCTGACTTAAAAAGTCCTGGTCGAAAGTGGACCCTCCCATCATGTCATCGTTTCCATCAAAATTGATCAAATCACCCATATCGTCCTCTACCATATCTTGGTTTTCGTCGATATCGGGGTTGTCCCCCGTGAACAAATCGTTCATATCATTATCCATGGGCTCACGGACGTCTTGATCTTCTGCTTGTAGATTTGGCTGAGTCATATGTATAGATGGCTCGTTCGCATGTGCTTTCATCGCCACGGGGCCCTCGTTTTGACTACCGTTCTTCATCATTCCCATATTGAAGTCTTGCCCACTTCCATTGAATTGCATCCCTGGTCCCTGTTCGAATTGGTTCATGTATTCACCGTTGAACTGGCCGGCGCCATTCGCTCCCAAATGTGGGTTAATGTTGTTGTGGTCCGGTATTTGACCATTCCCTCCCATTTGGGCGTTGGAATCAGTTGGAATATTGATGAAGGAATTGATCGATTTGGGGTTGTAGTTTTCAGGCGCCGAGTCGACCTTTTGGTTGGAAATCTTTTGCACTTCCACCGAAAATTTCTTGATGTGAGGGGTGAAGTCGTACTTGCGGTTGAATTTCTGTTGGTACTCTTGCAAAATCTTGTTGTATTCTGTCTCGAGTTCTTGGAGTGAATCATTGTCATTCAAACGAGACTGAAGATCGGTCAATTTTTCCGAAGCTTCTCGTTGATAAGTATACTCAGGCGTGTTAGGGATATATTTGGTGAGCAGCGGGTCATCGCTAGCCTTCAACTTCTCGGTTTCCTCTTCAAGCTGCTTCTGTTTGTAGCGCATAAATTCCACATCTCCAAAATAGATATTTTCAGGGTTAGCCTTATCGTATTCTTCAGGGTTGGTCTTCGCTAAAGATTGGAATAAGCTGGAGGGAATAATTTTGGAAGTATGCACGAGCTTGGAGGTCACATTTTCCATATACTCCTGGTTCGTTATGAATCTGTTCAACGCATCTGTCCGGAAAGATATCAAGTCTGCATCATCGTGAAGCTGAACACCAGGCTCTTCCTTCATTCTTGTATGCTGAGCTTGCTGCTGAGCCTGCTGCTGGGCACGCGCGTGCGCCTGTGCCTGTTGCTGTGCCTGCTGCTGTGCTAAGAGTTGCGCTTGTACATGAGCTGGTGCTGGTGTCTGTGATTGTGAGTGCGCTTGTGATTGTGCTTGTTGCGTCCTTTTATTGGTACGCCCTTTGGGCCTTCCTGGATGGGCCATTTCCAATACGAGCTAAGTACCTTGATTGTGTGGTAATGACAGGTATTAGTCAATTATTGAAGCGTATGATTAAACGGTCGTTCCAGTCTGTGTATTCCTCACCAAACAGCGACAAGCGTGTTTTCAGATAATATTAAAAAGTTGGCGCGCGCACGACGAAATATGTTAATCAATTAGTATATAGCGGATGTCGTAAAAAAGATCTAAGAAATAAAGGGGATTTGAAGATTGGGCCCCGGATTCAGGGCCAAAGGAGAAGTAATACAAAAGTTCAAATAAAGGAAGTAGAGCGTGGAGACGTGAACCGGTCTGTTTTCAGATCAGACCGTGTTGAAGAGGAGGGTGATCATTCGTAACCTCGTCAATGTAAATTACTCAGAGATCGAACCTACCGTTCACAAACTCTTCATCGTCCATATGATGATCCTCGTCAGTTTCCATTTCGTCCTCCTCGTCAATTTGGTCATCGTCTATCACATCCTCATCTGGAGGCAAGTTTGGATTCCCTGGAATGAAAGAACCGGGATTTTTGAACGTGTTCATCCGGTGTGACTTTCCAAAGTGGTCTTCCATGGCAGAGTCATCCACATAGGTGAAACCCTTGAAATTGGCCTGGATACCTGGCGATAATGGTGTAGAAGCCATCTCCATTTGTTTCTTCAAAACTGAGGTAGATTCAGAGGTGAATTCAGGGTCAAAGTTAGAAGTGTCTGTTTCAGAAGTTAAGTGTGGTTTGAATGGTGGAGGAATACTCTTGGCCCTCAACAAGTTCCAGTCGATATCACTGAAGAAAGCATGCGCTCTCAACTCTCTGGCATCGTTGGTGGCACCCAATCTGTGCTTGGGATTTCTGTTCAACAAGCCCTTCACAAAGGATCTACCTTCCGAGCTCAATACTTCCTTGGGAAATCTGACTTTACCAAAGGCAATATTTTTATACATTTGTTGGGTGTTGTCGGCATAGAATGGAGACCAACCGCAACACATTTCAAAAATAAGGACACCCAATGACCAGAAATCAACCATTTTGGTGTATCCAGATTCGTCAAGAAGAACCTCCGGTGCCAAATATTCAGTGGTACCACAGAATGTATTGGTAGTACCGTCATTGTTCAAGTTAGCTTTGGACAAACCAAAGTCACAGAGGGCGATATGACCATTTGCATCCAAAAGAATGTTTTCCGGTTTCAAATCACGATAAACGATATCATTATCGTGCAAATGCTCTAAGGCCAAAACCAATTCAGCAATGTAGAACTTTGCTCTGTCCTCGGCAAATCTGCCTTCTTTTTGCAAATGCCAGAATAATTCACCTCCAGACATGTAATCAGTAACTAAATACAAGTCTGCTGGTGTCTGGAAAGAGAATTTAAGTCCAACGATGAATGGCGATGCAGCTGCAGAAGTACGAACCAAAATGTTACGTTCTCCGATGGTGTGTGCAATTTCTTTCTTCTTGACGATCACTTTCTTAGAAAGAACCTTCATGGCGTAAATTCTATCGGTATCCACCTTCTTGACTTGAAACACTTGGCCAAAAGTACCTTTACCCAAGAGACGCAAGACTTCGAAGTCGTCAGGGCCATAAGATTTTTTATTGTCGAGGGAGGTGTATTCCCAGCTAATTTTCACAGAACCAGAGGAAACTCTTTCACCGATGACTCTAGCTTTCAATTGCAACCACTCGCTTTGGGACTTCTTGTTGGCAATGGTGGCAGGAAAGATTCTGGCATGGCCCAAGAAGGCGTCATCACAAGCAGCATCGTAGATCGAAATGTCTAATTCCGACTTGGAGCCGACCACATCGAAGATGGCTTCGTGGTTTATCACGGGGTTTGAAGCTTCGGAATATAATTGAAGGTGCTGAGTCGATGACTGTCTTTGGTACATCGAAGGTCTATTAGTGTTTTTCATAGGTAAGGCTCTAGATGCTGGGTGGTTGGAGTTGTGCAAATGGGCATTCAAGTTACCGTTCAATTGGGGTTGTTGCTTCTGGCCGTTGAAAGGAGAGTTTGAAGGAGACTTACCGTAGGAACTTGGTGCATTGGTGACGAACTCGGAGCTCTCGAAAGTACACACAATGTATGGCTGAGAAGCTTCAATTCCTCTGGTTTCCAAGATGGTCAATTTCAACTTACCCTTAGGTTGACTGTTTCTGGACTGAGGGTTGATGTTCTGGCCGGTTTCGTCGGTGGTGATGATGACCGGTTGTTGTCCGTTAGAGGCGTAAGGCTGGACAGGGTGGGCAGGTTCAAGGAATTGAGGTTGGATTTGCTGTTGTTGGGCACCTTGGCCATAGTATTCATCGTAGTTTTGAAGTTGTTGTTTTTGGGCATACTCGTTTGTCTTGAATGTTTGGTTCAAGAATGCTTCCAGATTGGTAGCGGTGTTGGTGTTGGTGGAGGTGGTACCGTAAGCTAAGGACTGGTCAGCAATGGCGGTGGTGGGGGTGACGTGGCCCAAGCCCTTGGGGAAGAACTTGTTTTGGTTGTCGATATCGTCGGCCAATTGGTATTGTTGTGAGTATTGGCCGTAAGCCTCGGTCAAAGGTGAAGTCTTGACTTGGTCCAGGGCAGACTTCTGGGGTTGAAGACGGTAGTCGGTGGTGGATGCAGAGTGGAGGGATGCTGATGCTGGATTTTGTTGGTTGTAAGCGGGTTGTGATGACTGGTGGGGGTGCACCTGGCCCTGATGGGCGCCAGCTTGTGGGGCGCCAGAGGGGTCACTTGGAGAAGACTCTCTGTTTTTGAAGCCACCGAACCCAAAGATGGACTTAGCGAAGTCGGCCATGTCTATATGCTTTGGATAAATTAAAGATCTTAACCTGCGATGGGATTATTAATGGTGTAAGGAAGTGGCAGGTCTGAGGGCACGGGGGAACAGAAACGGCCAGCTGGTGGGGGCGGGGCAAAGTAAGGATAGTAGCTGGTGGGCTAAGACAATTTCCAGTTGGCACAAACACGCTTCACACGAATCCACTGTTCGATGACAAGACTTGTCCAGTAGAAGAACTAGTACGCGATAGAAGATTAGGGATAATAATCTGAATTTGCCTTGAGATGATCTCAGAAAACAGGGAAAAAAGGTTAGGGGATAAGCTGCGAAGAGAAGCGCTGCGCATCAGGCAAACAGAAACGGAAGTACAAACTTTATATACCTAGGCTTCTATGTATGCTGTATGGTGTGTAGAAGCTCATGCTGGAGATGCCGAGGAGATAAGCATACGCTTTTGAAGCAATACATCGTGCTTTGGTTGAGCTAAGCTGGACGATCAAATACACATGATTTTGCTTGTGCCAAGGGTGTAAAATGGGCCAACGGTCGGGCTCTCCGGCGATTATTGTTCATGCTAGCAATTGAGTTGGCTCTAGACTAGTGCCGGCATCTGGTCCGGGCTATTACTAAACCAACAGTCATTAGAGCTGCATCGGAAGCTGGTCCAGGACGTTTTTTTATTTTATTTGCTTGCGGCTTGCGGTTATCAATAGATTTAGCATATTTACATGCGACAAAACATGAGCATTGTCGGTGAATCAACTGCAAAGACAATTGAGCTAGTGCAGATTCAGCTATGCTTGCTAAGAGACCTCTCTTTGCTCAAGTATCTGCTGAGTTTTACCACGCCGGTATCGCCTCGTCGCACCTGTGCTATTAATGCATCTTACCTAATTGGTAATTCTGGAACCGAAAATAGACACAAATGGCAGTTACGTTACCCGAGATGGATGATGCGCACCATCTCCCACCATCGGTCGTGTTATCGCGTACGTCACATGAACATATCTGAGGCTCACTAGTTAAGAAGTGTGTGAATACAGACACTGCAAGAATAAACCGACCTCTGGTAGCACCTATACACTTTATTCTGTACTTGTGCAAATATAAGAGTGCTTAGAAATATTTGGACGACTTAAAGTTGAGTTTACACGTTTTTCGATCCAGATAAGTCCATAAACTGGGGCATGCTACCAATGCTTGGCCTGAGTTCCTGCAGATAGTCTCACGCTCAAAATTTTCAATTGATCGAATTGAAGCAAGGTATACGACCACGATCACCATGTTGTCCTCTACCATGTTTAAAGGTGTGGCAACCGTGTTTTCGGCCACCACCAAGGCCTCGCCTGCGTCCATAATAAGGTCCTTCTCCCTGTACGCCCATTTACAACAAGAAACCCCCCGCAGAAAGCAAGACAAGTTCTACAAGATCCTCAAATATGTCAAGCCAATAGATACAAACGTGTACGAAGCAGGCCAAGAGATCACCAAGGGTCTCAGAATCCCATCAAAGCAAAAGCAATATCCTGACTACGCATACGAGACCATGTTTTTCAAGAGACAAAACCGTGGGTTGTACGGTGGTCTCCAAAGAAAGCGTTCCAAGACCTGTTCTGAATCAGGTAACAAGAACCTCCGTGTGCATTTGCCAAACATCCAGAAAGCAAAGTTATGGTCTGAAACATTGAACCGCCCAATCCAAACAAAGGTGCTGACCAAAGTCTTGAAGACCATTACCAAGGAAGGTGGATTAGACAACTATTTAACCAAAGACAAACCCGCCAGAGTCAAGACTCTTGGTTTGAAGGGATGGAAATTACGTTACGACGTGCTCAAGAAGCGTGAGTTTGACGAGTTGCCTAAGATCGTTGACGAATCAGGTGTCTCCCATCAAGTCTACCACATTCACCCAGACGGTAAGAGAATCACCGTGGGTAAGAACAAGCTTTTGAAAGAGCTTTATCCATTGGTTGCCAGAGACAGCTACACTCCTGTCACCCCATCTCAATTCAAGAGAGATCACGGTTATTTAACTTCCGAAGAGTTGGTCGACAAATTAGCCGGCTACAATTACGACTTTTCTGCCATCACTATCTGATTCCATGTGTTATGAATACACAGGTCTAAGAATCACACTTGATTCCTTGTGTGAAGAGATTCACAGGTCTTGGAATCGCCATAAGCTGCATATATTAGCCTAATCCATGTATATAGAATAAATTACAAAGTTAAGGCAAAAAGCAGTCACATACTCACGTGACGTGTAACAAATAGCTAACGGTGTATAACTCTTGGTACGTGCACGGTGCGCGCACCGTCGTGCACTTCTTAGTGTGTATCTGTTTGGGTTATCAGTGGAACCCCTCACGTGATATACTCCACGCCGCACGCACTGCGGTGTTGCATACTGTCCCATCGTACCAACCACCCTGGGAAAATTTTTCAGTTGGTTTATATTCTCAGGTTCTTTCTACTATCAACCAAATAGGAATCACATACATAATGGCTAGATCAGGTATGTAAAGACCAAAGATACATCGATACCACGACAGCAGAGCTATCCCAGTTATCATTCGAGATGAATCCACCACTTATTTCCTATTGAAAACGTCCAACAATATCACCGCTATCGTTCAACCAAACTTCCGTTTCCTGAAGATATCAAAGTCATCAAGAAGTCCGAGTGCAAATTTTTCATCCCATCTGTTCCAGTCAAAGTTTCCATCGAGTCACAAGTAAGACATGTACTAACAATATAGGTATTGCTGTTGGATTAAACAAGGGTCACAAGACTGTCGCTAAGGAAGTCGCCCCAAAGATCTCTTACAGAAAGGGTGCTCTTTCCAAGAGAACCTCTTTCGTCAGAAGCATTGTCAAGGAAGTCGCCGGTCTTGCTCCATACGAAAGAAGATTGATCGAATTGATCAGAAACGCTGGTGAAAAGAGAGCCAAGAAGTTGGCCAAGAAGAGATTGGGTACTCACAAGAGAGCCTTGAGAAAGGTCGAAGAAATGAACCAAGTCATTGCTGAATCCAGAAGACACTAAACGTTACGTCTGTTTCCATAGCTTAATGTACATCACCATATAATTGAAGGATATCAAGTGGTTGGCTGACTGAATTCAAGAGAGATGTCAGACCAGTCCATGTAAAGGAACTTGTTCAAATTGTTAAACCTATACAACGTAAAAATTCGTAGAAGATCTTCATGTTACTATATCCATACTATCTCATTAGAGTCTACAAATGGCATTAAACTAAGACCATTATCCCTCTCTTACTTCCTTTTATCCTCTTACTTCCTTTTATCCTCTCATTTCTTATCCATCTCATTTCATTTCATCCCCTCAATCACTCTTAGCCTAAATTGTTCCTGAGTCTCATCACTTTCCCTAGTCTCATCACCTTTTGTTACCAGGCTCGGTGTGCCTGCATGCATCACCACTAACAATTGTTGCCACTATGAGCTTTAGACACCCACTGATGTTCAGATACAACCACGCTACACTCTTCATAAGGAGACTCAAGGTACCTCCAGCTGCATTCCGGCAGATTAACTCGCTGTCACAACCTCCTCCTAGTCACTTTTCTGATCCTGACTCGATCCCGCGCCCATTTGAGGTGCCAGGACTGCAAACTTGGAAGCCTACCCCACCAACCACAGTTCCATCCGATAATAGTAACAATGGCAGATCGGATCGTGGCAGCAACATCAAGGAAATCACCAGCTTAATTGCAATGTATGTGCTAGCATATATTGCCATCGATAACTATACCAGCAGAAACAAGCTCGAGACCTTGAATAAGGAATCGTCAAAAATCACCAAGAAGGCGCTACAAGTACAACAAGCCAATTTTGTCAACGCTAGCAAAAACAGAGACCTCCAAATCATCCAGGAACGCCGGGAGCACGCACGGCGAAGCTTCAAAATGAGTGTTCATATTGCGATGTTACGGAAACAATTGGCTGATCTTGGTGTGGATGCTCTTGAAATCGATGAAGCGATTCGGGAATTCGAAAAAGCGGTGAAAATCGACAACTCGTCTGCCAACGTTAGTGGTCAGAATTTATGGATCGATGATTCTTCTCGTAAGTATACCTTAATTCTTGCCAAAAACTGGATTGTTAAAACCCGGGCAATTTTACTAACTTTTAGCACTCAAACCCTATCTTCCTAACTCTCATGACTACGACAAGCGAGAAAGAAAATCTAGCGACTCAGATGAGTCGTTTTGAAGCACATGTATATAGATCACCAAGGCCCTGGTTGGGACCAGCCGGCCGGGGTTACCCGGCGCGCAGATTTCTGGGCTATATAATTTCAGGTCCGCCGCCAAATAAGATTTTCTTCTTCATACAATGTCTTTAATTTAGGCGCCCATTAGAGTCACGGATTGTGTGATATTTCCTCTACATATAATCTATACCACTGTGTGGTCTTTCGTGCTCGGGTAAGCCTTAGACCAACTGTTTTTACCAGCCAAGTTGTCGTGTCTATCTGATAATTGGATTGACTACGCGGTTCTAAACGTACATCCAACCTGTAGACTTCATCTTTCATTTGCTTTCTTTCCTATCCCCTCCGAGTTTCGATCAACTCGGCGTCAATCTTGCCCAACTCCCGTTGCTTGAGCTTCAACTGAAGCAAGTTGAACTTCGGGCAGCACACACTCAGGGCATCGGGGCCATTTTGCTCATAGAACTTCTTGCAACAAAGATACAATTGATCTATCACTTTGGAACACTTTGCCTCGTTATAACCATTCGCCTGCAAGCAGTCTTGTATAGCGCAAGCTTGAGGTTTGCATGTATTTGGATCACAGCTTGACATGTATAGTAGAAAAAGAAGATTGCTCGACTTCGCATTTTTTTTTGAGAGATGTCTAACTAATTAAGCTCTTGTCTAAATCGGTGTGATAATCATCTTCATCATACTCGCTAGGCTCGTATATCACCAATGGTACAAATTCATTCTTGTGATGCTCCTCTCTATTCTTCTTAGCTTTTTGAGCGTAGAAAACACTGCATCCTGAAAACACGGCTATCAAAATAGCGATCAAACCCCACCGAGACAAGTTCCATCTCAAACTTTCAATCTCCGACCGCATTGCAGAGTTCAATTCGGTGGTGATTTTGTGATTGGTTTCTTGAATTTTAAGGATAATTCGTTTGGAAAGAAGGGTGTTCTCTGATTTTTGGTCATTAATAGCCACTTGAGAATCATTCTTCATCTGGATAAAATCACTATTCAATTCATCTGATATAATATGAAAGTCACGTTGTAAAATGTTAATCAAACTGATCAATTCGTTGATATGTTGCTCTCGTGACCTCGTTATGTCGACTCTCAACTCCTGCTGTGCACTTTCGAAAAGGTATCTTTCATTTTCAAGTTCGAACAACTGGGAGTATTTGGTGGGAAGTTTAGTAAGTTTTGAATTGAGCTGGACTAGAAGCAAATCTATGATCGCGTCAGCCTGCTCACTTGAGAAGCCAGAGTTTTTTAGTTGTGTGTATACGCTGTACGTATCCATGTAAGGTTCGAGATTATCGAATGCAGTGGTAAGAAACTCCCCTGGGTTGGGCGCATCAACCAGATCATCTTTAGACTCATTCTGAGCTTCGGTTCCGTCGATGTTTTCTGTTGTAAATGAATCTGCAACCTTGGTCGAGGACACTTCTTTTGTGGTTTGCTCCTTCGAGCTGTCTTCAACTTTTCTTAATATGCTACTGGTGTGTAATGAATAGTGTGGGCTCTTCTTAAAGCCTTGAAATCGAGGTATTCGACTTATTTGTGGGGAGTACCTAACGAAGCATATGCTCTTGAGTGACGTAGCGTAGATACCACTTCTGAACATGACCATGATTTAGTGAGACTCTGTGTGAAGGGAAGGTTACTGAATGGGCTGTCTTGAGTCTTCTATATTACCTATAACTGTTTTTTGTATGTAGTTGGGTGAACTGGGGATGGTAAACACGTAAACTTAAAGTGTAGTCAAGCTCTCAAAAGTGATGTAGCAAAAAAGCGAGAGCAAAATAAAATAAGTATGCATAAGCGATAAGATATTTCGCGGTCATTTGTGGCCGCACTCAGGTTTTGCGAAAACCATTTCTGGTAAATTCTCCTCCTGCCCTCCGTGAATTAGCTTGCTTATAGTCTTTGTCGTAGCGTTCACGGGGGTAGATACCGTAGAGAAATGGGCAACTTTTTCGAAACTCTTGTTAGCATTGTGGGCATAATAGTTGAGCGAGTTCACAAAAAGCCCGAAATTAAAGCTACTCTGATCAGCGAAAACCAATGTTTCAGATCCAGATTCAGATGCAGTCAAGAATCCATGTAAGTATAGCTCTTCTTTCAGATTGGACCCGGGGACGACGGTCAATTCACACGTTTGTGGTGCCTTCTCAGGATTTGTATTTTTGCCCCGAGACCTAATATCACTTAAATAAACCGTTAGCTCTCGGTCGCCCTTTTCAAATAGTGTGAGGTGCTCTTTACTGTGAATATCGAATAATACAATCCTCGGCTTCCGGAAGTCGAGCTTATGACTAACAATACTCATTTCGAAGAGGACAGCGTCCCCCACTACTTGAATCTGATTCTCCAAACTCGTACCTTCCTGTCTCCAAAGTAATCCATACTGCTCATATATGACAATAGACTCGATTCCAGACGGAATAGCACTCCACGCAATGAAACATGCAATCGAATGGAGAAGCTTGACTTTTTCTCGAGCTGTGTGAGCGCTCTGTAATGTGAAGTAATCAGTAGTGAGGAACATAGACCTTTTCACCTTCTGGGATTCCGGAACTTGAATCACTTGGCTCGCATCAATGTGCCCTGATGGGAATTTTGGAGGTGGCGGCACAAGTAAGTTTTTAGTTGTGAAAATGATGGCTATCGATCTTGGAATGGATTCGTGAGGCATGGCCAAAATGCTTTTTGGCTTGAACTTGGTTTTATTGCTCAGTAAAAGGAAAAGAGCTTGCTTGGGAACCAACCTGATGAAGGAAAGTGTAAAATAAAAAACGTCCAATATAGTTTTGACTAATGTAAGCGAATTCTGCAGGTATTGGGAGTGTTGTTGTGTATCATCTTTGATCAAATTTAACAAGAGATAGCAACGAAGCTTTAAGTCTTCACTTCTCCTCATCATATTGCTATAGTTGATTAAAAAGATAGCAAACATTCGGCGGATTATACAAAGTATTCTCAAGTAAAGACTCAATCTAGTGGGTGATTCCATTTCCGATTTGCCCTTCGAGATTTGAGGGCGTATGGCTGATTCAAGTCCTCCTGGGGAGAGGCCCGAAGAGTATGTCATTGTGTAGCTTGATTCTTCACTTACTATATCACTCGTAACACTTAATGACTAGCAGTTTCTGTTGTTGTATCGTTTCTAAGATCGTGATGAATGCTGCAAAAAAATTTTGTTGCGAAAAAACAAAGTTCATTGACAGAAGACAGTACTAAATTCTTAATGTTTGACAGTTTATATCAGAGAGAATAAATTCTTAGAAGGATACACTGATCATCTCTGTTGGTCTATTCTACAAGAACGTTTTCCTAAGGTGAATTAAATCTATTAAATCTCAAATATTGTATATAGTACAGGTGGGGAAGGTACCGTCAAGGCAAAACCTGGGTGGTATTTTATCTTTTTCTCTTTTTATCAACTTTTCTATCTCATTTTTCTTCACAAACAACTTTCTATTTTTTCTCTTCTATTGTTTTTATCTTTTCTTTTATCAAATCAAACATTTTTAAGCTTCCATTTCAACGTCTTCGACTTCTTGAGCAGCAGCTTCGACGGCTTCAATGGCTTCTTGTGCGGCTTCTTCAATTTCCTCAGTGGAAGATTCATCTTGCTCTTGGGCTGGCTCGATGGCAATGGAGAAAATGTTGTCGGCCTTGTTAACTGGGGCAGACTCATTAGGAATGATGAGTTCCAATTCACCATCATTGACGAAAGAAGCCTTGATTTGGTCAAACTTGATGACCTTGTCGAATTGGAAGTGCTTTTCGAAGCTGATCTCGTGGTTGGCGAATTCCTTGATAAGAGATTCAGCATCTTCTTGGATTTCCTCAGTTTCGGAGTCAGAATCAGATTCGGACTCGGATTCAGAGTCGGATTCAGATTCGGATTCGGACTCAGACTCAGATTCAGCTTCAGCTTCGGATTCAGAACCAGATGGGTTCTTCTCAGCCTTGTCGCTTTCAGCTTGGCCCTCAAAGCCAGACCATTCGAAAGGTTCATCGGCATCGTTTTCTTCTTCAACTTGGTAGTCAGCGTCTTGTTCTTCTTCTTCTTCGCCATCGTCTTCAACAAGGACAGCTTCAGCAACGACTTCTTGTTCGTCGTCAGAGGATTCGTCATCAGACTCTTCGATGTCGTTGAAGTTGAACTTACCTCTGATGATCAATTCGTTTTGGTTCTTCAAGAAGTCGATTTTCAATTCTTCCTTGATGATGGATGGGAATCTCAAGTTCAACTTGTAGGTGTTTTCGTCCAATTCGGTCAATTCACAGTCTTTGGAGTTTTCCAAATCCTTGGATAAGTCGATCACTTCGATTTCATCGTCGGAGTCGTGAGCACGCAACAATCCAACTTCGTTGTAAAGATCGTCTTCGTCGGAAGGAACCAATTCTTCGTCGGTGGAGTATTCGTCGCTGTCGTGGTCAGCCAAGTCGAATCTGTGCTTGTAGATAGTGTAACCTTCGGAGTCGGAATCAGAGTCGGAAGAGGAGTCTTCGTACTCGTAGTGTTCTGGGTTACCAGCATCGTATTCGTCGGATTCGATTTCAACGTCGGAGTCGATTTCGAAGTATTCTGGTTCGGAGCCCAATTCAGAGTCTTCGTCTTCGGAAAGCAAGATTTCATCTTCACTGACCAAGTCTTCTTCGAAAGCTTGTCTGATAGCTTCGACCACCAATTGGTCCTTCAATTCACGTGGGTTGGAAGAGTATTCAATGTCATATTCGGATTCGGATTCGGATTCAGAATCAGATTCAGATTCAGATTCAGAGTCGGAAGATTCTTCGTAGTCAGCAGCAATTTGTTGCAAGGCTTGGGCTTGTAATTGATCATTCAAGTCAACCACGTCCAAGATGTCTTGTGCTTCGGCTTCAGAGTCGAAATCGGAGTCGGAGTCGATTTCGGAGTCGGATTCAGACTCAGAGTCGGACTCAGATTCAGAGGAGTCGGATGCAGAAGATGAAGAAGAGTCGGATTCGGAAGAATCAGATTCAGATGAGGAGTCGGAGGAAGAGTCGGATGAGTCAGAAGAGTCAGAGTCGGAAGATTCAGAGTCTGATTCAGATGCAGATGAAGATTCAGAAGAATCGGAGTCGATATCGATTTCGATGTCTGAGTCAGATTCAAGTTCGGAATCTTCAGAGTCAGAACCGTAGTATCTGACCAACTGGTCGTTCAAGTCGTAAACTTGACCGTCAGCTTCCAACATGTCAATAGCGTCGTTTTCCAACTCGTCGTTCATGTCCACGATGTAAATGTTTCCTTCATCTTCGTCATCGGAGAAAGCATCGAAAAATATTTCACCGTCCACGTCTTGTTCATCTTCATTTTCGTTCAAGTTAAACTCGTAGACTTCTTCGTCTGAGGATTCAGATTCGGTTTCGGATTCGGATTCCACATCGCTGCTTGGTTCTTCCACGTAGACCAAGTTAGATGGTTGTTGTTGGTAGTATTTTCTGTATTTTTGGTTGGTTTTCTTATTCTTTCTGTCAGCAGAAGAAACAAAGTTCTTGGAGTTATATCTTCTGGATTTCGTATAAGAAGGCATGGTTGGATATTATTCTATTATTTGTATGTGTGTTTGTCTGGTAAACTCCTGACTGTATGCTGATGAGACTATAGAGCCAGAAATTAATCTAAGTTATATACTAAAAATTTTCCGGTACACCATTTTGCGTGGGGGAGAGATGAGATGAGCGCTGGGGTCAGATGACGTAAGTCACGGGCTCCCGCTGGCTAAAAGAACGCGACAGAGCATTAAAGAAGTGGTAAGAAAAGTTAAAGTCGCCCTGCGCGCTTCCATAGAAAACTTACGAAGTGAAAAGATTTTTTTGGAAGGTTCGAAGTCGTGTGCGGGACGCAGGCTGCTCAAAGACTGCGTCAAGCCAAGCGGCGTCGTTTATGCGATGGGGTCCAGATTAAAAAATGCGCGGGGTTACCCGCACATGTCACTAGTATATATACTAGGAATCCCCCTGCAACCCCAGCTTTTCCCACCAAATCTCTTTGCCTTTTGGCTTAGATCAAGTGTAGTATCTGTTCTTTTCAGTGTAACAACTGAAACGTCATCACTGATGACTTTACAAAGTTACCTTTATTTTTGGAGTCTTCGTGTTGGGGCTTGATGGGCTTGCCCACACTCCTTCACACAGTGTCGCTGCCATTGCACAACCCGGCTTCTGACGCACATTTTACCTGGGCAGTGTGTGGCCATACTTATCAGGTAAAATGAAGGCAAGATCTGGAAATATGCCGAAAACAGAAGGCTGTCTTCCGCAGTTTTAAACTATTATCCCGTTGCACATTGGGGCTTACGAGTTGTAGCTGGCTTTGATTGGTACACCACCATTCGTAATAATTAATTGGATCACACCAATTCGTAATAATTGATTGTTCCACCTAATGCACAAGAATGTTGTTTCCAATCAGGTCGACTTTGTATTGTTGTGCGTGCCCCACATCAGTGTTGAGCATGCGCTTTGTCATCTGGTTGGAGCGTATCGTGTTGGAGTCACTACGAACAATAGTCTTGTGCGCCTGTGTGCAGGCGCGGGTACTTTTTTATTACAATTAGAGATAGCACCTTATTCTGTTATCTGACTTAAATCAAATTTGCCGAGCCTGGACCGCAAACGTTTCTTTGATCTCATGAAAATTCTTTGAACCTTCTATTCTCCTGCTTCATCCGACTTTGTTCTCCCTAACTTTCACCCGTTATGACTGAACCAGGGTCTAACGAGAACCGTTGGTCTACCATATCTACCGGCTCAGCGGCACTCGTCAGTCGAGACTTGTTTGCAAACCCTCATAATCACAGCAATAACCAGTTCCGCCACAGCGTATTGGGTCCCGATGACGATCTTGCTGAAAATACTGAAGACAGCGGCGATGGCTCTTCGACCTCCCTGTTCGAAGACCGAACGCCACCCCCAGACAATTTGAAGACTACCCATGTCAGAGAGTCAATGATTTCAAACACCTCTTCGGTGAGGAACTTCCGCCATATCTTCCGCCTGGCCAAACCGGCACCACCTAGACCAAGTCATCCCGAACGAGACGAGGGCTACGATCTCTCAGATAGACAAAATATGTTCCAACTGAACTTCGATACCGATTCAGAGATCGATGTGGAGGCCCCCACAGACCAGGTGTCGCTCAACTCCTCCATTCTCAGCAATATGGCCAACGCTTTCAATGGTCATGGCGATCTCGTAGGCCAAGTTCCTGAGGAAGATGACCGTTTCAAATACCTCAGGACATACGAAAAATTGGAGAAAGATAAGCGCAAACAGGGCCAAGTGCGCCAGGTAATCGATAGCATGAAGAACCAGAAAAGTATCCCCCTTCAGCTAATGAAGACCACTTCCAATAACTCGTCAGTATTTGAACTTTCCAAATTGGACGATTTTAATAGATACGTTAAACAAACCGAACTCAACGACCTCATTCACGACAAAATAGCAGCAAAGAATCCTCAGCACGATAATGTGTTGGACGTGGTAGCCACAAACGATATGGTTCGAAATTTCTATGCTGATGACAATACCTTCGATGGCGAAAGATCAGTAAAAAGCAAAAACGTTAAGCCGAAAGGATCATGGCTTTCCAAGGACTGGAAACGTTTCACTCCATCGAAAACAGATGGCGAATCTCTCAGATCGAAGCCCAAATCCTCGAAAAACAAAACCTGGTTTGGCAAAGATCCAAAAAAGAACGGTAATGCTTTAGTGGATAGTAATGAATTGGGCTCGGTCAGCGACTCCTCCCCAGCACCTACAAACGAAGAAAAGCACATATACTTACAAAGAAAACTCAAAGTGCGGCATCTCCAAATGATCTCTTTTGGAGGCACTCTTGGGGTTGGTCTCTTTTTGAATAGTGGGAAAGCATTCACAATTGCCGGCGGGTTCGGCACATTGCTTGCATTTATTTTATGTGGTATCGTTGTTCTGGCCACAATTGTATCCTTTTGTGAAATGGTCACTTTCATTTCGGTGGTTGATGGAGTTTCTGGTTTAAGCTCTAGATTCGTGGACGATGCCTTCGGCTTTGCGGTTGGATGGCTATATTGGGCGAGTTTCGCTTTCGGACTCGCAGGTGAGGTGGTCGCCAGTGTGATAATGCTTGCATACTACCCTGAACTCAATATCACCACCAGTAAAGGTGCTTCTGTTGGGTTTGTTACCTTGTTTCTCTTGACGATTGTGCTCATAAACTTGATCGATGTTCGACTATTCGGAGAAATCGAATATATTTCCAGTTTGATCAAATTGATCTTTGCCATTATCGTGATCATAACTATGGTTGTCTTGAACGTGGGTGGGTTTTCCCATCGTGATTACATTGGTTTCAGGTTTTGGGACTACAAGAAATCTGATCTTGCCAACAACGTCATCTTTGGCCTTTTCCGTCCTTCATTCAATCTCAATGATAATGGGACAAGTTCGCCCAGCGAGGGCCAGGGCGGTGATGAAGGAAGGTTTTTATCATTGTTGGTCGCTATAGTAGTGGTTGCGTACGCTTATAGTGGTACCGAAATTGTCTGTATCGCCGCTTGTGAAGCGCAAAACCCCAGAAAAGCTTTACCATCCGCCACCAAAAGAGTTTTCTGGAGAATTATCATTTTCTACTGGATCTCTGCATTTGTTGTTTCGTTGAACATTTACGCTGGTGACCCAAGGCTCTTGCGGTATTATTCAGGCTCCACCGGTGTGGAGCAGGATCAATTCGCATCAAACTTCGCCATCAAATTCACTGGAGGCGTCAACTGCGTAAGTAATTCGGCCGTCTTTGCAGGCTTCGCCAGTGGTGCTCAAAGTCCCTACATTGTCGCTTTGCAAAGTGCTAACTTGTGCCAATTGAGCTCAGTGGTAAACGCATTTTTTGTCTTTTTCGCGGTCAGTTGTGGTAATGCTCAACTATACGTGAGTTCCAGAACACTTTATTCTTTGGCGTTGCAACGGAAGGCTCCAAAATTCTTGACCTATTGCAGCAAATCTGGAATTCCATATAATGCCGTTTTATTGTCGGCCAGTCTCGGTCTTTTTGCATTCCTTTGTGTGTCTGAAGAAGCTACTCTTGTGTTCCAGAATTTGACCAGTCTTATTGCCTCTTCGGGGGTATTGGTCTGGTTTGCGATGTGCTTGTCCTATATCAGATTCTATTACGGTCTCAAAAGAAGGCCTGATATCATTAATAGAGATGATAAGTCATATCCATACAAATCACCTTTACAGCCCTATTCCGCCATCATCGGCCTCATTGGCTCTGCCGTCATCATGTTGGCGATGGGTTTCGTCGTCTTCATGAAAGGACAGTGGGACGTGATGTTTTTCTTCTCCAGTTATGGAACGATGGTCGTTTTTGCCGTCTTATACTTTGGTTATAAGCTAATCAAGGGCACTCGTATTCCTAGTTTAGACACGCTTGACTTCGATTCTGGAAGAACGGAAATGGACCGCTATATTTGGGACGGTGGAAGAGACTACAATATCCGGAGTTTCAAGGATGTGATTAAAAAAGGTATCTCTATCTTGGCTTAGTTACGCTCTCTTTGCACCCAAAGAATTTATAACTGAAATCCTGCATACCCTCCCCATACATGGGGCCACTGCATATTGTACGCATTAGACTCAAAACCTGTACTATAAAATAATTAATACCCAGAGGCCCGAACTTTGTCAACTGGCCCGATATACCACCTTGACCTATACTTCGTTTCACTTAATATGTAAAATAATACACATCTCATTCCTAACGCCGTTGAATTTCACTTTTGGGCGTTAATTCACAACGCAGGCGAGGACCTGCCGCCTGTGGTCCTGCACACCGTTCGCCGAATTGTTTCCCAATCGGGGTTAATTACGATCCGGTACTCGTCTAATTGTTCAGAAGCTGAAAAATTACTCCTTGATCTCCACTCAAGTCTCCATATCTTTCTTTACGATGACTTGGATCCCTACCGAAACCTTTTTGAGAGGTAAGATCATCAAGCCTTTCTTGCCTTATGAGAAGCACCCTACGTTGCACAACAGCTCTTTGAGAAATCTCTACCCCGGTGATGAAATTTACGTGTTCGAAACTAAGAACGATAGATGGGCCAGAGGTTACGTCCTTTCCAAGCCTTTACCCAATGATTTCACCATCACCTCGGTCAACTTGGACGAGTTGCCAGGTGTGAACATCAACGTTGTCGTTTTTCCATTGAAGTATTTCGCTGTTGTTGAGCCCATTGCAATCACTGATATCAAGGTCAGTAAGCAGTTCAACAACGTCCACAACGGAGACGCTGTTCCTACTTTGCAAGACTCCGAAAAAGCCCTCAAGGCCGCTGTCGATGGTGATGATATCGACTCTAGACCACCGGCTCCTGCTTTGCCTATTGATAACTTCGAACAAGGTGAAGACTTGGTCGGTGAAATCAGACACGCCTTGGGTTTATTGACCTCCCATATTTTCGCCTTGTACTCCATTGGTGAGTTTAGATTGTTCAACAAGTTGTCTAGTATCTACTACGACTTGAACGAAACCAGAATCAAGTTGACCCACAACTTGTTGACAATTGACGAGACCCAAGTCGCCAAGGAAACCGCTACTTTCTTGTTGAACAAGATCCCCAAGAAGTTGGCTTCCAAGGCTGCTAGATTGAACGCTCAATCCTACGATTTGGACAACTACAACACCGATATCTCGGGTTATAAGGCGATTTTGTCCAGAGAAACCGTCTCTGGTGAATTATTATCATCCGCCAAAGCTTTACCCTCCAAGATCGCGCTCAACCAAGTCTTGTGTGCATTGGCTTCGAACTTCCCAATCAATGCCCATCAACAGCTTGAAGAGTTCTCTTTGGATCCTGCTCCAAACAAGAAATTACACCATGAACCTCCATCCCATATTCTTGTTGATTTCAAGTCTGTCTCCGGTAGTTCTGCGTACCAACCACCTGGTTTTGCTGGTATGATTGCTTACTTGTACATCAGAAACAACCGTAAGAGATTGACCGAAGCCTTCGCTGTTCACACCAACTCTGTCGATGACTTGGTGCACGTCGAGAAGATCAGTGCCGCTTTGTTCAGAAACATCCCATCTACTGAGATCGAAAACAGTAGAGTTTATTTGGTGGCCGTTTTGACTGAAGAAATCGATTTGAGCGTTAAAAACTCCAACAATATCCCTTCGGTTAAAAGAGTCAAGAAAGGTGTTGCTGCCGGTGTCACCGATATCACCAGAATTTTCTCGAGAAACCAAGGTTCTTTGCAAAGTGGAGAATCGCATCAATTCTCGATTAAGTTGTTTGGCTCTTACGTCAACAACAAGAAGCCTAAGCTCGATGAACAAGATCCTATTGTTAACAATGGTTGGGGTGAATTGGTTGATAGAATCATTTCCGGTTCTTCCCACGGTGTTGTTGTCAACCCTAGAGCTGAAAAGTTGATTGTTTCCATCAAGGAATTCAAGCACCAGTTCACTGGTATGAACCACAATCCAATCACCACCTCGGCTCCAATCTCCAGAATCAAGCCTATTTTCTTCGATCCTTTGGCTGAAAATTACGAGAGAATTTACTTGGCCATGGGTAAGGTCAGTTTGCTCAATAGTATCACCAAGGATGATTTATTGACCTTTGAAGTCAGTACTCCTAACAATGATCTTATTACTTTCGCCAAGGCATCCAACCAACAGGAAAGAAAGACCTGGCAATTTGTCTCTGTTTTCCCTGATGAAGCTGTCGGTGAAATTATCAAGATCAACGGTGTTTCCGCCAAGAACCCTAACAAGAAGTTTCCAAAGGATGACCACATTATCTTGTCCTTGTTCGTCAACGGTGTTTTGGCCGGTGAAGGTAAGTTGCTTTACAAGTCTGGCAACAGATTGGTGGAGTTCAACAAGAGAAAGACTCACACCATTGAAATTATGTCCATTACCCACAAATTGCCAATGGCTCAAGTCGATCTCAGTACCGAATATGTTGGTAAAATCTACAATTCTGATTCTTCCATCGACAACATCTTCCAATTTGAAAGATTCTTTAGAAGCGGTACAAAGGGTATTGATGAGTTGTCTGCTTCTTTGGTTTCGTTCTGCAAGTTGGATATTTCCCAATTGGTCAAGTACTTCCCAGAGTTGTTGAGTTCTTTATACAACATTGTCGATTACTCCTTCCAACAAGGATTGTCCTCCAGTATTGAGATTCTTCACGACAACACTTTCAAGGCCATCATTCACTTGTTGGACATTGTCTTTGGTAAGCAAGACCAGTACTTGTACTTGATCGATACTTTTGTTGAGAGATACAATAACCTTCCTTTGATTGGTATTTTCTTGCTTAACAAGATGTCGGAGATCTTCTCCAGAGCCGAGTCCAACTGGAACTCGATGTCCAGATCCTTGTGTCGTGTTGTTGCCTTGGTGATGAAGTTGGCTGTTCACTCGATCAACGCTTCCAGTGACTTCGACGCCTACTTCAAGGCCCTTAGCTCTTTGTTCAAGTCCGGTGCCTTCTTCTTGTCGATTCAATCCAACTCTTTGGTTAACGACCAAGTGTTGATCTTGGACATTATCGATTATGTCTTGACCTTCAAGTCTTACCTCAATGTCTTGGAGCTTTTGAAGTTTATCGTCAGTTTCGTCGACTCCATTGGTATTAGAGGTTTGGGTGCAAATGAAGAGAGTTTTAACGTCAAGAAAACTACCAACCCCAACCAAAAGGATCACAAGATCATTATCAGTAAGCTCTTGTTGATTCGTCGTTTGTTCGCCTCCTCGATTGTGGACGATGCCGCTTCCCGTGAATTGTTGATCTCCAAGTCGGTCGGCTGGGTCATGGAAGTTTTATTGGGTCCAACCGATATCGACGCTTCCAGATTGGCCTGTAGTGTCTTGAACGCGATCTGTACCTTATTGTGGAAGACAGTCGTTGTTGAAGGTAAGACCGAAGAAATCGACTTATGTTACTCCTTGGCCAAATTGTTGCCTGCCATTTCCAGAACTATTATCAAGTATAACAAGTTCACCAGAGGTAACGATTTCTTCAAGCCAAAGAGAACTTTCACCCAATTGTTCCCTACCGAGTATCCATTCAAGGAAGCCTCCATTGATCCAATTGTCAACGATGAAGTCTTGGTTGAAATCTTGGTCGAATTGTCCTCTATCTTCTGTTTCATTGCCAACATCGGTAAGGCTACTGCTGGTCCTGAAGGTTTCGGCAAGATCTTGAACATGAACATCAAGAACGATTTCTTTGACCACAACAAGTACTTGGCCGCCAACTTCAGAAACGAAGACTTGATCACCCTCATCTCCGGTGTCAAGCTCATTAGACAGGGTAAGTTCTTCCCTGAAGACAAATGGTTGTCGTTGTACGGTGTGTTGATCGACGGTAGTTTGACCGCCTTGGAAATGATCAGACCTTTGTTGCTTGCTCATTACATTCCTCCAATCTCCGAATCTGAGAGTTTCGATAGAATTGTCTGGGGTAACTACTTGAAGACTTTGTTGAGATTATCCGTTTTGGCCCCTGTCTCCATTGAGCATTTGTCCGATGTTCCTAGAAAGGCATGTCATCAAATTACCGGTTCTGTTCGTGACAGAGCCGCGTTCCTTATCAACGAAGCTTGGGATAGTTTGGCCTGGGATGCCACTGACGAAGATATCGTCAGATTCAACCTTAACAAGTTTGGTGGTTACCAAGTTGAATTTATCAACCAAGACTACGGTATTCTTCAAGACTTGATGTTGTTTGCCTTGCAAAAGAACCAAGCTTGTCAATCGGTTGCGGTCAAGATCTTATGGTCCATCATGATCTCAGAGTACATTCTTAGTGACAATATCATTGATATTGAAAAGGAATGTCTCGTTGGTTTGCACGAAATCTACAAGAGAAACTCCTACAAGCCAAGCATGGAAGAGCAAGCCATGTTCATTGAAAGAATGAAGTTGACCATCAGATTGGACCGTGAAGATGAAGCTTACGGTGTCATCACCAACTTTATCGAGAGTGTTTCTGGTTTCTTGTTCGTGCTTAACGATTTGAACAGTGTTCCTGTTGGTCCTGAATTCGATGACGATAGAGCTTTCCACAAGCTTAATATCAACGCTTATCTTAAGAACGCCAACAAGCCAGAATTGTTCCACTCCTTCATCAACTCTATGTACGAGGAAAACATCGGTAAGAACGATTACATTCAAGCCGCCTTGTCTTTGGAATTGCTTGCATCAACTTACACTTGGGAACACAACACTATTGTTCCTTCCAGTTTCAGACCCAAGTTCCCAGAACAATCTTCCTTCGAAAGAAAGGAAACTCTTTACAAAATGATTGCCAACAACTATGTCAAGGGTAACAGTTTGGAAAGAGCCACCGATACTTATAACGAATTGCTTGACTCTTACAACAGTCATACTTATGATTTGAAGAGTTTTGCTTATGTTCACAACAAATTGGCCAAGCTTTACTTGGACTTGGAGTCCAGTGATAAGTTGAGTCCTTCTTTCTTTAGAGTTGCTTTCATTGGTGCTGGTTTCCCAACCAATATCAGAGGTAAGGAACAAATTTACGAAGGTTTGCCTTTCGAACATATCACCTCGATTCACGAAAGATTGTTGAGATTGTATCCTGGTGCTAGAATCGTTTCCGACGATGCCGATGCCAAGAAGTTGAAGCAAATGGTGCAAACCGGTAGATACTTGCACGTTAGTACCGTTGAACCCGTCAACGAGATTTCGGACAAGTTGTTCAACACTTCCATTGGTGTGAGACAATATGCTAGAAACAAGGATTTGAGATTCTTCACTTCTTTGAAGAAGATTCCAGGCTCAACTTCGGTTTTCGACTTATGGACCGAAGAAACCACCTACGAAACTCACCTTTCGTTCCCTACTTTGATGAACAGAAGTGACATCAAGTCCACCAAAATCATCAAATTGTCACCTTTGGACAATGCTATCAGAGCCATTGTTAGCAAGAATAACGACTTGATTCAATTGGAAAGTATGATCAATATGGCCATCAAGGAGAAGACCGAGCACACCTCGTTGGTCAACGACTTGTCCAGACAGTTGGCTGGTACCGTTGATTCTCCAGTCAATGGTGGTGTTGGTCAATACCGTACTTTCTTCACCGATTCCAAGTACGATGGTAACAGTGATTATGTTGACGAGATCAGATTGTTGAGAAAGGCCTTCGATGACTTGACTCTCATTTTGAACCGTTCGTTACAATTGCACGGAAAGTTGATCACCAACAGCTTGAAGGCCTCTCACGAAGTCTTGGTTGAATTGTACAAGAAGAACTTCAAGGAAGATATCGAAAACTTGAAGATCAACACTGACTACGAGACCCCTGTGGCCCATGCTCCAATCTCGCAATACTCCCAATCTATCAGTGAAAAGAGATCCATCAGTGGATTTGCCAGCACTGCACCATCAATTACTGGCTCTAGATTGACCAGAACTACCAGTAGAGGCTCAGGTACTTCTAGTGGCTCTAGTTTCTCCGGTGTTAGCTCCGATAAGAGTACTATGGACAGTTTCAACTTCAACAAGAAGAGAACCGCCTTGAACTGGAGAAGCATGATGAAGCAACAACCATAGGAAGTTCATATAGATGAATAAAGTTAGACTCTAGTTAATTATATATTTCATAAAAATGAATTAACAGATGGTATACATTGGATCTCACATTTAGTAGTGTATAATATGCATGATTACGTTGTGCTTATATAAGCACTTCAATATGACTATGATTCAATTTTCCCAAAATTTGATAAATTTCCCAAAACTTTAGAAGTTAACGAAGATAAAATGCAAAAATAGATAATTTTTCAAAACCTGAAAATAGTCAAATTTAGTTCTAAATCACTTGATTATAATCATTAATACTTAAATTGTCATTATTCACCTTAATTCACTTACCTGTTGTAGTTAATTTGCTTATGGGGATGATTGCAAAATCATTACTAAGAAAACCCACATGATTACGTAAGCTTGGTAAATTTTTTCGAGATTCGTCTCATGAATATGAATATACTAATCAACTTAGCTATCAATCATCAAGATGTTCAAGTTTGCCGTCCGTGCTGCCCGTGCTCCAGTTGCCAGAGTCTCCTTGGCCTCCAACTTCGTTAAGCCAGTTCGTTTCTACGCTGTCGCTCCTATCTCCAAAGAAGAAGTTGCCACTCGTGCCTTCGAAGCTTTGAAGACCGTTGCTGCTTTGCAAGAATCCAAAATCACATTGGAATCCTCTTTCCAAAAGGACTTGGGCTTGGACTCCTTAGACACCGTCGAAGCCTTGGTTGCTTTGGAAGAAGAATTCGACTTGGAAATCCCTGACAAGATCTCTGACGAAATCAAGACCGTTGGTGAAGCCGTCAACTACATTTTCGAAGAAGAGCAAAAGTTATAAGCAAGTTAACGATTAATGAAGTAGAATTGAAGTCCGTGTGATTCATGTGGTGTCCCAGTCTCGAACCAATATAAAGTGTGTATATAATAATGGATTATGATAATTCACTGCTATCCATCATGTCTGTCAACTGTAGCAATGTAGAGCTCACGAGATGATCACATTGTGATTACATTGAGTCGTTGATGTTGCCTTCCTTACCAGTGGTAATCGTATATGAAGCGTTCCTATTGGTGGAATCGACCCGTGGCTCACGTGGCCACAGGTCACGTTGTAAGCTCAGTGAGATCAAGATATCCCAAATGACTTACTCATCTGAACCATTACCCCAAGATGACGGCCCCTGAATCAGAACCAAAAACAGAGCCAATTGCACAAGAAGATTTCTCCGGATCCGAAGACGATCATGAGGAGGATCCAGAAGATTCCAAAGACGAGCCTTTACCGGTCGAATATCCAGGAACGGTGTTACCAGACAACAACGTGCAAGAGATTGACGCCGATCAAGACTTAACAAAAGGTTACGACTCTGACACTGACTACATAGACTTGATCCATCTTAAGATTAGCTCGTTGGAAGACCTCAATTTGTCTCGATTCCTGAAATTGGAGTCCTTGTGTTTGAGACAAAATCTCGTCACTAGTATGTCTGGAGTCAAGGAATTACCAGCAGAGACGATGGAGGAATTAGACTTATACGACAATCGCATCAACCATATTTCCAGTGGCATCAAGCATTTGACCAAGTTGAAGAATTTGGACCTTTCTTTCAATAAGATCAAGAACATCAAAAATATCGAAACATTGACCGAGCTCGAAAACTTGTACTTCGTTCAAAACAGCATCAAAGAAATCAAAAACCTTGAAACGCTCACCAAGATGAAAAATCTTGAGTTGGGAGGTAACAAGATAGAAATTATAAGTGAAACTCTCGATAAATTGGTTTCCTTGGAGCAATTGTGGTTAGGAAAGAACAGAATCAGCAAGTTTGAAAATATGACCAACTTGGTCAACTTGAGAGTCTTATCTATCCAATCAAACAGATTAACCAAAATCGAAGGATTGGATCATTTGAAGAATTTGGAAGAGTTGTATTTATCCCACAACGGGATTGAAAAAATTGAGAATTTGGAGAACAATACGAAGCTTAAAGTGTTGGATGTCACTTCAAACAGGCTCACAAACTTATCAGGTCTTAGTCACTTGACTGAATTAACCGATTTTTGGTGTTCCTACAATAAGATTTCTAGTTTCGAAGAAATAGGAAAAGAGTTGGGCAAATTGTTGGAATTGGACACAGTTTACTTCGAAGGAAATCCAGTACAACTTCAGAACCCTACAGCCTACAGAAGAAAATTAAAATTATACTTGGGCGATAGCTTGACCAAGATTGATGCTACCTACATCCACGGATAATATGTATAGATAACCCAGACTCTTCGCATAATATAACCTAATGAATTATTGATATCTTTTACTTTTTATGAAGCTAATGATCATTTAATGTACGATATTATACCTCCTTTGCAGAGCCCAATCATATAAGAAGAAATTCTACCTTTTTTCTAAAGCTAGTAATCATTCATAATTAGACGTTATACCTTTTCTTTGCGCACCTAAAATTTGCAATCCTGAAATAAATGCTAGTTTTGCTGCGAAATTGTAGTTCACAAATACCATGATAAGGAATATGATAGGGCTCGTTTCGAGTCGGCTCAATGTGCTCAATGATAGTGACGATAGCTTTATAGCTACATTTAAATTGTCCAAAAAAAGCGGTCAAAGTACTGATCCTAATTTTGCATTTCATGACACTGCATCCGCTTCTACAAAAGGAAGAAATTATAAAGGTGAAGACTTTAATTATCAGAGCCCCGGATTTCTGGAATTAGGTACTCCCAAAGAGGACCAAGCTGTTGGAGGGCTTTCATCAAAATTGCAAGAAGAGGATGACGACGATATTTCATATCCCTCTATCTCACTATCTCATCAATTAATACCCTACAATGTCACTAGACAATTGAGTATAAAGCATCCTAAATTTACCACTTATTCATCATATCGGGAACACCAAAAGCAGTTAAGAAGCGCTGCTTTGGCGCAGAAAACAAGCTTGATTCAGAATAAACCGAAATTTCTTAGGGCCGAACTAAGATTGATCGAGGTGGTGCCTGCAATGCCGATTTCTACAAAGTATTTAGAACAGCCGAAGCTCAGGATGATTGTTTAGTATACAGTCTATGCAATGGTTCTGATGCAAGCTATTCAAGCTTATTATCCTCCGTTTTGTAATTGTCCAAGACAATTCTGTAGATGAAAGAGGGCGAGAAACCTCCGATGTTGGTGATGTAAATGTCGATGTGTTCAGGGGGAATGTAGTCGTCCAATGGGTTGGTGATGACCTCCACATTCTCTATCAATTCGAAATCATCGTAGTTCAACACCTTACCGGAATTACCCACTTCTATCAAATCATCACGGTTGAAAGGGTATAAAGGCGACAATTTGTACAACCCGGCAACGGCAAAGACAGGAGTCTTATTCTCCTTGGCACATTCCACCACGTTGGCAACACCCGAGTTCGTCATACAGCCACCATTGGCGAACACAGCGTTGGCACCAATGATCACCTTACCGACTCTGGACATCACAGCAAAAGTGGTCGAGTCAGGAATCAAGATGGTTTCGATCTTGTGGTCAACCAAAGTCTTGACAAACTTATGGGCTTCATTAATATCGTTAGGGTAGTTCTCGGTGACCAAGACGGTGAATTTTCTCTTGGATCTGGCCTTGATCAAGAATTGCAAAACTGTGGACGAGGTTGGAGTAGGGGTCAATAAGATCTCGTTGTCATGAATCAAGTCGACCGACATCGTTTCCATTCCTTCATCTACATTGGAAATTTCATCCACGAGGTCTCGAATACCTTGGATGATGATCGATCTCAAGTCGCTGCTTTGCTTCTTCAGCTGGTTGTGGGATTCCTTGTGGCTTATGTTGCTGTTGGTGGATAATAAGCTGAACATGGAGGACATCATCGGAGTATTGATGGAGTCATCTTGGTGCACCGACTCGATTTCGTCACGGATCAAGGCCAAAACTCTTCTCACTATGTTACCAGTTATTATTTCACGTGGCTGGGCTTTTTCAAGGATGGTTCCCACTTCTCTGATAATTTCAATTAGATCATAAGGGTTGGTCCAACGGGCGGCGGAGATTACCTTCATTAAGAGTTGTGTGATGGCAAGAGCCAAATTTTTGTCACCCTCCACCTGATGACGTTTCAAGCTAGCCACGACGGGGTCTATCAATGTGAGGATATCGGAATTTAGGGTCATAATCGTTTCTATCCTGAATATGCTATTGACTTCTCATATTCCTCAGCTTCAAAAAAAATTCAGAATCCGATTTCGAGCACGTGACACAACAATTGAATTCAAGATAGCTTGACTTTTGGCCAACTTCATACCACTAATAATCCTTCCAGGGCCATGTCGAACTTCAACGAAGCTCTCAGCGAGGCGGTCACCTCATTATACGACTACTCTCTGAACTGCAAAGTTTCCATCGAGCTAGTCCAGAAATTGGCCCAGCAATTGAAATTGGAAACATTCATAGATAAACTCGGATACACAATGGACTCCATAACGAAAAATCAAGACAAATTGAAAACACAGAGATTGAGTATCGCCGGAACGTCCATTTTGATCGATGTGGACTTTTTGAAGGACGACGAAATCGTCAATTTGTCTTTATCTTCAGGTGTAGCGCCAGTGGAAGAGCCCGAAACATCACAAGAAGTATTTGCTGGGTCACATATCATTGAGAGGAAAATGGTGGATGGAGTGGAAATAATACATTTGGATTCCAAAAAGAGCTCGTTGCACTTCTTGACTCCAATCAAAGGCCAAGAGAAGTCCGTGGCTGAAAGCATTCTATTGAAGAATTTAACTTCAGAAAGATTGAACAAGTTTCCATACAATTTGAGGTACTTGGCAAATATAGATAGACTATCGAGCTCCAATGTCAATCTTTTCATTGTGCTTGAACAAATTGCCCTCGTTTTATATACCTTGAATGAGTTAGAGGGAATCAAGGAGGGGGAAGAGTCCGAAGACTGGCTCTTAAATCAAGGTTTCACGAGCAGAATAGGTAAAGTCAAGCTCAATGACCCTGAAAGTCTCCAAGTTGGCCTTTTCCTCGATTTCTGGAGAGACAATAGATACATCAACCAAGAATATCGCAAGAGTGCAAACGAAAACTTATCAGGAAATGACTATTCCGCTCTCATAAGTGCAGAAACATCCACCGATGCTGAACAAATCGATTATTTGAGTGACGTTAAGAAAGGAGAATGGACCATCGTCGATGTCGCCGGCAACAGCAAAAAATATAGATTCGAGATTGACGAATTGCCTCCAGACAGCAGCAGCTCCAATTACGGTTCCTCCAACAGTTCATCCAACTGGTCTGTCTACTTGACCTTCAACAAGCCGATTTATCTCCCATCCTATTTTCTCGATTTCTTAGGAGTATCCAAGTATAAGACTCAGAGCTGCGACGAAGAACTTAAATCAATCTTTGAGTCATTCAACGAAGGCAAAAGTGTCGATCAATGTCTCAAAGTCTCAGACACCGACATTACATTCAGATGTACCAACGATATACTGTCCTCAAACTACATACCGGTTCAAGCCATTTCGCTCAACAAAGTGATCGACATAGCCACTATCATCCCGGGAATCCGGAATTTCTTGGTGCTTGCTAATACTTTGAAGACCTTGAAACAAACCAAATCGCATATTTCCAAAAAGCCATACTCGCGCTCGAGAAGGGGATCCAAAATTGGTGGCTCCAATAATGCAGATGAAATGACCGAAGATAGCAAGAAAAAACTCCGTGAATCTTTGAAGCTTTCTTACGATGTCACCGACGAAGAGCTTCTTGGTCTCAGCGCAATCACCGAGGCATCTAATTACTCTACGATACAACCACTTAATAAAGAGGATATTGATCTTGATACTTTCATGCGAGATGAATCAGACAGCAATAACGAACGCAATCCGGAGCAATTCTTCAACATCTGTTTACAATATGCCGATACTACATCAGAAAACCTCGATTTAATTATACAAATCGAAGGAAGAATACAAACGGAAGAGTTTGCTTTCAAGTTGAAGATTTCCAACGGTGTTTTCAGTGAGATCAAGAATTCTGACTCAATGGAAGTGGAGAACTCTAAAATTGAAAAGTTTGTCAAGGTACTTAACTTGACAGAAGATATCTCTAAAGCGATCAATGTCGTATATTAAGAGTAATGATTTACGAATCCACGGGCATCAAAATGATTAAAAAGTATATACAGTAAAAATGCACCATAAGAAGTCCGTTTACAATTTCACACCAATGTGAATACTGGCGACACCAAAAGTCAAGTTTTCGTAGCCCTTTTCTGGAACATAGAAACCAGCCTTCTCAATCATTCCCTTGAACTCTTCTTGCTTAGGGAACTTACGGATACTTTCGACCAAGTATTGGTAAGAATCTCTGTCATTGGCAATCAATTGACCCATCAATGGCAACAAGGAGAAAGAGTAAGCTTGGTAGATGTAGTCGATAGCGGCGTTGTCAACTTGCGAGAACTCGAGACAAGCGAAAATACCACCTGGTCTCAACACTCTGTAGGCGGTATCCAAACCAGCTTGAATGTTGGTGAAGTTTCTAATTCCGAATGCAATTGTGTAAACATCCTTAGAGTTGTCTTCGATCTGGTCCATGGTTTCACCGTTTTGCACCAAAAATTTCACTCTGTCGGAACCATCGTTCCACTTAGTACCTTGGTATCTCAACTCTCCTTCTCTCAACATGTCGGCGTTGATGTCGGCAACAGTCATGGTCGATTGTCTATCGTTGAAACGGCTTTCAGCGTGTTCCAATAAACCGAAGGCAATATCACCAGTTCCACCGGCCACATCCAAGAAGTCTAAAGGACGGTTGGAACCAGGTCTCATACCAGCATCCAAACGATTTATGAAATGGTTCTTCCACAAACGGTGCACACCCATGGACATAACATCGTTCATCAAGTCATAATTGGAAGCAACTGACGAAAACACGCCTCCCACCATCTTCTCCTTGTCTTCCTTGTTGATGGTCTTGTAACCAAAATGGGTGGTGCTGTCTTCGGGATTTTGAGAGCTGAAGCTTCTCACCGAAGTGAGAGCACCTCTCGAGAGGATTGACCGGACCGGTCTGACGAGCATGGGCATATTTGAACGCATCATGGTCGAAATCATCAGCTGGTTAATTGCTGTAAAAGTGAATTTTATGGCGCGAGCACACACGACCGCACCCGAAAATTAGGCTTCCAACTACTGGGGAATAATAGGTAGTACAGGGCCAGTTGAAGAAGTTAAAGAGAAAGTAGAATTAGAGGGTAGAGTAATGGGGAGAATAAGAGGATAGTGTAATAAGGAGAAAATGGGGTTATCGATTTCTTATCTATTCTATGATCGTAGACTTACCAGCCTTGCTAGTGGACCCGAACGTACGCTTCATTACTATAAAAGAATTAAAAAAGGTGGTCTATCTTTAAGCTTGGACGATTCTAACGGTGTTAGAGTGACCAGAACCTCTAGTCCAACCTTGGACAGTGACAATGGAGTCACCCTTGGCGATGATACCCAAGTCAATGGCTTCGGAAACAGCCCATCTCAATCTGTTTTCGACATCTTCTTGCCAGTTTTCAACCTTCTCCTTGGTGTAGATGAATGGATACACACCTCTGTACAAGTGACAGTATCTGGCGGATCTTTCGTTTCTGGTAACCATCATGATTGGAACATTTGGCTTGTACTTGGAGACCAATCTAGCAGACAAACCAGAAGTGGACAAGACAACGATAGCCTTGGCATCTTGTTCGTAAGCACCGGAAACAGCAGCGACGGCACAGGTCTCGGTGGTTGGGGTTGGTCTCTTGGCCAAAGATCTGATTTCGTTGTGCAATTGTTGGTAGGCAATGGCCTTTTCAGCAATGATGGCAGTGTTGTGCATCATGGAGACGGCTTCAATTGGGTAGTCACCCTTGGCGGTTTCACCGGACAACATGACACAGTCAGCACCATCCAAGATAGCGTTACCAACATCAGAGACTTCAGCTCTGGTTGGTCTTGGGTTGTAGGTCATAGATTCCAACATTTGAGTGGCGCAGATAACTGGCTTAGCGGCCAAGTTACACTTAGCAATCATTTGCTTTTGGACAACGAAGACTTGAGGAGCTGGGATTTCAATACCCAAGTCACCTCTGGCAACCATAACACCGTCGGTTTCAGCCAAGATGTCGTCGAAGTTGTTGACACCTTGTTGGTTTTCAACCTTGGCGATAATTTGGATGTCCTTACCGTCTTCACCAAGAACCTTTCTGATTTCCTTGATGTCGTCACCGGATCTGATGAAAGAAGCGAAGATCATGTGAACACCGTTCTTGACACCGAAACGGATATCAGCCTTGTCCTTTTCGGACAAAGCTGGCAAGTCGACATCGGTACCTGGCAAGTTGACACCCTTGTGGGAGCAGACCTTACCGGCGTTGACGGATCTGACCTTCAAGGTCTTGGCGTCAGTGACTTCGAGAACTTCGAAAGACAAAACACCGTCATCAACGTAGATGATTCTACCGGCTTCGATGACCTTGGTGATGTTCTTGTAGTCAATGTACATGATCTTGTCATCACACTTCTTGGCGTAAGCGTCGTCGGTGGTGAAAATCATTTCGTGGTTAGCAGGAATTGGGTAGTCCTTTTCATCAACGGTGGTACCGGTTCTGATTTCTGGACCCTTGGTGTCCAAGGCAATGGCCAAAGGACGGCCCTTATACACTTCTTCGGACTTCTTGGCGTTGTCAACGACGGATTGGTGGTATTCGTAAGAACCGTGAGAGAAGTTCATTCTGACAATGTTCAAACCGGCCTTTCTCAACTTGACCAAAACGTCCACGTTGTTGGTCTTTGGACCGATGGTACCAATGATGGAGGAACGACGCAAAACCTTGTCAGGGGTGTCGGTGATGTTCAATTTGGTCAACCAGGATAATGCAGCGTTAGACATTTTAATGTAGGGGGCTATAAATTATAGAACTGCAAAAGTTGATTCAATGCGTGTCCGAACGAGGCACTATTTATACTACTGGCTACCATCGCGGCAACTAGGTTATCGGACTGAAAATTTTGTTCGGAGTGAGGGTGTCCGGAATAGGTGGGTTGCATGCACGGAGTATGCCGTTTTGTAAGTCGGTCCGGGTGCGCGTGGGCGCAAATATTCGGTACGGCTGCGGCCACGGTCCGTCCGGAGGTAAGGTGATGTTGATGGAAGATACACCAATCAATGGATTTACCAATTGTGGTTGGAATTGGGAGCGCTCCGAAATCAGGTGAGCGCCCTGTTCCGAAGCTTGCGCTAAGGGATGTAATGAAACATCAAGTGTTAAGCGACGGTCACGTGTCGCCATCCCCTCCTTCGCCTCGCCTCGCGCGCCCTGGCCACGGGCCGTACGGTGCCATCGGGAGACGCGGTACTCGGTCTCGGACTTCTGTCAGGCCCTTGGGTCTGGTAGGATAGAAAAGCCGATCGCCAGTGCTAGTTAGGGCCAGGACACGTGAACAGTGCTATTTATGATAAGAGCCGAATCGTGACGTCACACAAGTATGGGAAGGGCATAAGCGAGCGTTTGCTCCGGGCCAAGGGTAGATCGTGAAGTGGCATGTGGGGGGAAGCCCCGGGACATTTTAGGGGTGATATGTGTTGATCAGTAACCAGAGACGCTTTCCAGAGTATGAGATCAGGTTAGGAATGTGTGGGTGTTGCAATTGGTGTGCCAAGATTCAAGGCTTTCTGGGCACCGAAAGCCAGAAATCAGCCAAAAATCAGGATGATAGTGGCCGTTTTGGTGTCAATTGCAATGAAATACCAAAAATCCTTGTTTATTTGATTTCATAGAGTTTCACAAATGATGAGAATTACCAGTAGTTAGCATTCCAATGGTAATTATATCAATTACTGGCATTCCCCTTGGGATCATCTCCAACCAGGCTCGTCTCACCAGTGGCTGCGATTTTAAGCTGCGCGCACGTCTTTTTAATCAATCATCATGGTAGTCCCTATCATCGTTGGAGTGGGTGCCACCATGGTGGCCCTCACCGTGAAGTCCGCCATTGGTGCATACCGACAATATATTCATCTCACCCCACAAATGATAGCTACGCTCAACAAGATTCAACTCACAGATCCCAATGATCCAAAAGAGTTTGAACGACATCGCCACCTTATCAAAGACCCTACATTCCATCGATTCTTGAGACAGCGATACCCCAATAGAGGCTTTGCCGACCCGATGACCGAGCAAGAAGCTCTTCTAGTGCTAGGGATCGAGGGAGACGACATCGTCAATTTCAACAGGAAGATGTTGCGTCTGCGATACCGTCAGCTCATGGTGTTGAATCATCCGGACAAAAGAGGTAGTCAGTACCTCTCTCAGCGGATCAATCAAGCCAAGGACGTTTTGGAAAAGAGTTACATGTTCAAAAACGACAAATCGTAACTTGGGATGGCCACCCATGTATATAAGCCATAGACACGCATTTAATGAATATAGACCAAAACGACAATTAACGTAACGACTAACGTAAAAGAGCTAACGTAAAACAATTCAAAGGAAAAAACGTAAACGATTCAATCAACGTCACACTTTGATCGCCACATAGAAGAACTTTCTTTGAGCATAGTTTATATTTTAATAGCCACAATTGAATGTTGACTTCTACATATCTAATAATACAACTTTTGACTTAGAAGGATCTATATCTGGAGACAAACTTTCAAGGCTAAACTTCACTAAATGCCGAGGTACGCTCGTCAGGTACGCTCGTAAGGTATTTTTTAAGCACTGGCTTCTTTAGCCTTCTCCTTCCCACCTTCGAAATTCTCCCGCACTCTCAAATAATGCTGCAATTCTTCAGCGCTAACCGATGGACTCAACTCACGTTGAGCTTTAAGGAAGTCTTCCATCTTCACCAAAACAGTGATATCTTCTTCGGTAGCAGCATTGTCGAACCACCAGCGGGTGGAAACGGTCTTCTTCTCCTGTTGCACCAAATCGGCATTATACTGCTTGATTTTCGCATCCACTTCGTTCGCTACTCTTGTCATGGCGTTCAACATCGAATCGGAACACAAAGCATAGAAATCAGCACCGGTGAAGGTGAAAGTACACTTCTCAGCAATCTTGGCCAAATCGACATCGTCATGAAGCTTGAATTTTCTGGTCAAGGCTTCCAAGATCTTGGTTTGTTTCTCATCTGTATCGGAAATACCAAGATATAACATTTTATCGAATCTACCTGGTCTCAACAAGGCTTCATCCAACAAATCGGGTCTGTTGGTTGCTCCAACCACGAAAACACCTTCTCCACTGTCACCACCGCCACTCATACCATCGAGTTCAGCCAACAATTGTGAAACAATTCTGTCCATCACACCACCAGAGTCTCCTTGATTTCCTCTCTTGGGTGCTACCGAATCCAACTCATCAAAGAAAATGACACATGGTTTGGCATCTCTTGCCCTTTGGAAAACACGTCTCACATTAGCTTCGGATTCACCAATGTACATGTTCAAAAGTTCGGGACCTTTGACACTGAAGAAATTAAGCGAGAAATTGGTGGCAATAGCCTTGGCCAATAAAGTCTTACCTGTACCTGGTGGCCCATAGAACAAGATACCACTTCTCTTCTTCAAACCGTTATTGAAGAGCTCGGGGTGCTTCAATGGCATATCAATTGTATCTAAGATCTCGTCCTTGACGAGGTCCAATCCACCAATATCCTCCCACTTAACGTTGGGGATACGAGGTGCACCGATCGAGTCACTGAACTGGTTTCTCGCTTCGTTGATAGCTGCGTTGAAATCTTCAGGTATCCAGTTAATCAAGCCACCATTGCCGATTTTGATGATTTTGTTGAGTGAGACTTCTTGTTCGATCGCAAGTTTGGTGAGTCTTTTGATAGCGAGTCTCTTTGACTTCTTGATAATTGAAGTCAAGTCTCGTGGCGTTAAACCAGCAGATTGTAATGCCAATGTCTTGTAATTAATATCCAGTCTGAGCACAAAGGCATTGGAAGTGATATCATAATTACCATTGAACTCCACTTTAGAAGACTCAGTGGTCGAGAACAGCGGCGTGTCTCTAGCCACTTCATTATCAATCAAATATCTGAAAATGTGCAATCTTTCCGATTCACTAGGCACATTGAAGGTGATATTAAACTTGATCATCAGCTTGATATTATCATTCACCTTGTCGAAGTCATTACAACTGAACACAACTAGCAAGTTGGCATATTGTGCAAGATAATCGTTCAAAGTCTGAACGACCTTCAAAGATAAAGATGTGAAAATGTTCGAGTTCTGATCGTTAGCATCAATTTGGGGACATAAGCTTTCAATGTGCTTTAAATAAATTATGTGGAATGATGAAGTGTCTGCAGGTAAGTTTGCTATTAATTTGTCGATTTTTCCCATCAAAATACCAATAGTCTTGAGTTCTTGACCTGGGTTGATCAAATCGAAGCAGTCTAATTCAATCAAGTTTAATCCCAATTCGGTGGACATGTTCCGAACCAAGCTGGTTTTACCAATTCCTCTGCTCAAGGACTGAAGCAAGACTGTAGTCTTCAAATTGATTTTGGATGATAAACATGTTTGGATAATTTTTTTGAACTCTTTGGCGTATGGGAAATCTCCCTTACCGAGGTGTTGATTGAAATTGAAGCTAGGGGGAAGTTTAAGATACTTGTACCATTGACTGAACTCGTTCTTAGGTAATCTCACACATTCTACTCCAGAAGAAACCAACAAGGTTTGATTTGGATCGATAATGAACTGCTCTGTTTGTACTTTATTCACGCCCTTAATATCCACAATTTTGAACCAGGCAACCGCATCAGGATCACCAGTGGGGATGACGTCAAAGTTGTCGCCATTACCACTCTCGTCTTCTCCTTCTTCACCAGCAGCGTTATCGAACATTGTTTTTGCTAAAACGGTATCAAGAACAACTGGGAAATAATCTCCCTTCTGAACACATTTGAAGTGGTTACTCAAACTGGCTTTCAAACTAGAGAAGAAATGCTTTTGGTAGGTCTTATCCATGGTAATTGGGGAAGAAATTCTAGAAATGACGGCCGATTCTGCAATAGGAAGATATGTGGATAATTGCTTTGCTGAGCTGGCGAATGGGGACAGGTCATTTGTGGATGCGGATAATGGTTGGAAAAATATCGTGGAGTCTTCGTTCAAATCAAGATTTATGATCAAGATTGGTGAAAGGTATACAAATGAAGATTTGAAGATCTTATTTGGTTCTGCCAAGGTGAAAATTCTCACGATCAACAGTTGAGATCCATGATTAAGTCGAATCAAATCACCATTAAATACTGGGAAGCCCATTCTCAAGAAATCTTTAGAGCTCATGAAGACGAAATTCTCGAAATCGTCCTCTCTCCATTCTTTGGGAAGACCCTCTATCGTTATGGGTTCAGGGAGTGGTTTTACCTTCAAGTCGTCACTTTTAACGGATTTATGCTTTCCCTCCAGTTGCAAATTAGTATATGAGAACGGCGTAAAATGCAAATCTTCTATGGCTGATAAGTCATCAAGATCCTCTTCATCTTCAACTTCTTGTTCATCTTCAACGTAATTTTGGACACCACCGTAACCCTGCGGATATTCGTTATCTTTGATCAAGACAATCTTCGTTTCAGCATCAACGACACCCTGCGATACAGGTTCACAAAGCTTGACCTGACCATTGATAAGACGGATGTAATCGTTCTCATTGACCACAGATCCACTGTGGACCAAGAACTTGGTTAAAAACTGTTTTCTGACTGAATCTTGCAATTTGTCACTCAAAATCGAGTATACTTCTCCAGGAATAGACACGTAGATTCTGGAAAGTCTGGGGATATCTTCGACTGCAATTGATTGGATTATGGCCGAGTTGAGGGTCAACTGGTCCTCGGTGAACTCAGAGTTGATATTGGTATTGTTGATCAATTTGATGGTATTGTGCAGTTGATCGAAGTCGATGGAGCTGACCTTGAAGATCCGGAAGGACCTGAAAAAGTCGGGGGAGCCTATCATCTTTATAAGCACAAACTTGGACTCATGGCCTTCTTGATCAGGAAAGATCTTGTTGAAAAGATCAATGGATAACTCCAAAGAGTCATTACTGTCCACGAGATTGATGTCATTTATGAAGGCGACATTGGCAATTGTAGATATAGACTTTGTCTGTGTTTGGCTGGGGATAGCGGACGGCATGCTTGACCTTTTGGATTGAGCGCTGTGACAGATTTATATATACTCGCTACTAGGCCTCGGTAGATTTTGTGGGGACGAGTGCACTCACGTGCGGGGCATTGGTTTCGGCATCTAGCTGTGAAATTATGACAGGATGGGGAGAAAGGGCAATGGTGAATGACTACAAATACGAAGAGAAAAATGAAGAGAAACTAGAAGAGAAAATTGACTGGTTTATTAATTGGATTTCAAATACGCCTATAAAAGATAATATATGTTTATTCAGAATAAGGTTATTAGACTTGATAGTCTTCTGGAGTATGAGAAGTGAGCAATGCCAGAATTTCTCTATTTCAATTAGTTCAGTTAGTATTTGCAGATAATAGGAGATTTTCAGGTTACAACTTCTGAATCTTCTTTCTCTCGTTTCTCGACTTTTGGTTTACGGAGATGATAACTTACAGTTTCGCAGCCGAATCCTAAGACAAGTATTGAGACTACCAGATGAAGAAGAAACATTTGCTAACAAAATGGAGCCAAAAACTACAAGATTGAATTATTCCTGAGATCTCATGGTTTTGGTGTTCGAGGCCAGTCTTTAGAGTATATGTCCCGACCCCAACTGCAGTACTTAGTGAAGTTCGCTATACCCTCTTCCAAGGTTACCCGGATTTAGATCACAAGTATATAAGAGAAAATTTTGCTAGTGATAAGAAGGCTACACCTACTAGACCTATTAGACAATCGTAAGTTTAATCAAGGAATCTACATGGCATACAGTGATGATAATTTTCTTTTTTTACCAACTAAGAGCTTTTTTGGGGGTTTTCGCCGTTTTGGTGAAGCATGGCTCCTATTGCAGTGATCTGGTACTTTGTCATAGTTACACTGATGTATGCTCATGTCCTTTCAATGGATTAATACTAACAGAACAGAACAGCATAGAGCAGTTTCAAATTGACAGTAAATCAAACCCATAATAATCGTCTGTTAGTATTAAGTTACTTAATCCGATAATCCGTAATTTTCATAATCATCGATTTCGATCAAGTAACTTAATTCTTGGGCTATGATATTTGTAGTCATACTTCTAATCTTCTCGTATTTCGATTACGGGCTGGTCCCTTTATACGTTGATTTTGCGAGGGCTTGGTCTCTTCTTGCCTATACATACCCTTGAAGGTTCAATTGTTTAACGGATTATGTGTATCATATTATACAAACTATTTATGAGATGAACTAATTAATTTAAGCTTCGTCTTCAACGACAACAGTTTGCAAACCCTTGGTGGTTGGAACGGTGACTGGTTCAACGAAGGCGAACAACTTTTCCTTGGCGTTTTCTTCGTCGTTTCTCTTTCTGGAGATTCTCAATCTCAATCTGTATTGGACACCTTGGACACCTCTAGACCACAATTCAACGTTCAACTTTGGGTCCAATCTGACATCGGTGGTACCCATGTGCAAAGTGGCGAACTTCTTGATCTCCTTGATGGCCTTTGGAGCTCTCTTCTTGAAGTGAACACCATGCAACTAAAATGTTAGTAAAAACTTGTCAGACAATATAGTCATTGATAGTGAGATGAGTAGGTAGTTGGTACATGTGGATGTTTGGACGACTAATTTGAGCTGGGAGTAGCTATTGGAAATTTGTCATGAACTCTGATTATCATTTCTTGATGATGAATGGAGGAAGTATCTGAGCAGATGGAGGATTCGGGAGTTGGACACATCTTTCACTATCAATCACTTGGAATCTTTCTGTTGGTATTCTCTACATACTCTCTTGTGCATGTTGATGGTGTATTCACGAGTAACAACGTCTTGTAAAGCCATTTCGAATTATGTTAGTTAGCTAGGAGTGGTAGAAACTATCTCAGCTTTAGATGTATAGATTTTTTTCACGATTTTCCTGGGTAGGTGAAAAATTTTCTCCGTGTGCACTCCCACCGCGGGCCACTGCGTGAGGGTTGAGTGGGGGTATCGATAGTGTGAGGCTTATGTAAGCAACGAAAGGTGCGCGCGATGGTTATGTACCGGAGATATCATCGATTGAATCACGTGGAAAGTGCACAAGCACCAGGGCTGGAGCCCTAACACTATACTTACCATTGATTACAATCACATACAATCCTACTTAATTCTATAATTATTATACATTAAAATTATTCTAACCCATAAACCTTGTTGATAAACTTACACCAGTTCCCAATGACCAGATTTTGAACTGTAGACGATTCTGACCCTTTCGTGCCGAACCGAAGATCTGTATCTCCATAGAGCTCAAAGCCATAATTATTAGATAAATCCCACATTCCCAACATGGAACAGATGATTCTGACAGACAACTTATCCGTGGTTATAAGCTCAATAATATCGCTCATTTCCAAAGTAGGCTTTTTGAAATCAGTTGGCTCGGTTCCTGAGAATGTTGGCAGGATATTCTGGATCACATAGATCAATGACTTTTTGGTATCTTCTGTTATTTTATCAAACAATTCCCCGTAGTTGGAGCTATTCATGGCCTTCAAAAACGATGGGTCTCGCTGCTTTACTATTTGAGCTTCAACAATTATTTGCATCAAGGTGACATTAGAAAGATAAGTAGTATAAGCATGCGGCGAGTTCTTAGATTCGTTTTTTTCCTCTAATCGTTCCAATTCTTTACGTATACCATTGAGGTAGTTCAATAGCGTGGTATAGCTTTTGGTGATATTGAGAACAACCATAATATCGTAGCTCAAATTGATGAGTTTCATACGTAACTCCTCTTCGTTGAAGTCCGACTTGAGTCTCATATTATAATTGAGCTTATATAATTCATTGATCAAGTTCATGTTAGGAACCGACTTGAGCCTCAAGAGGAGCACCAACAAATTGTACTCCAGAGAAATCGCTTTGCCCTTTGGTAATGGGTATATTGGCTGCATTGGAGCAGTAGCGGACCCAGTCGAATTTGTCCTGCTCCGATTTCCACCATGAGGAGGCGTCGAATTGGGGTTCTCTTGTAAATAGAGGGCATTATTCAAATTAATGGCTTCTTTCCTAGCACTCGATAAGTGGTTGTTGAAGAGGTGAAGTGTGAGTCTTATTTCCCAAACATGAAGAGCTTGGGTAAAAGACAATTGGTTTGAAGTGAGAACGGCGTATGCTTTGTCTGCGAGGCTCTCAAAGTCATCTGTGGTTAGTAGATCTTGTTTCAATTCGTCATAGCTGATTTCAACTGGGGTCTCAGGCACTCTGAGAAATAGGGAAGGATTGCAGATAGGGGCTGTTTCACTCATATCTTGAGGTTAAAACAGGGAAATTATGAAGTATTAAGTGCGTTCGATGAACACCAATTGCTATTAGACGAAAGATGGGGTGGATTTTCAACACATAGTCTGTCCCGATGGCACAAGAATGTAGCGATAATACTTGACACGGTTCCGCACAGATAAACAATCGGGTCATGTGACGTGGCTTTCGCGTATTCAAGTCGCGCTCCACAATTGCACTGCAACCAATTTGATTCTGGTTGGGGTTGCACCTTTGCCATCAACGCCATGGTCTCCCATTCGGACTTGATCCAACAATCGAAGCAAACGCAACAGAAACAGCTCAGGCTTTCTTTGGCGCACCAGAAGCATCTCAGCGATGCAGTGAAGACCCTCATTCTTTCCAATTCAGTAACTGAGGAGCCTTCATCACTTATCGATAAGATCTCCACCATTCATCAATTAGATGCTGATATAGACAAGCAGTTGAACGAAGGCATAGCCACCAGTTTCGGAGACTTGGTGGCTACAAAGAAGAAGTTGGAAAAATTACTTGAAAAGTATACAGGCGATACCAAAGGTAGCAAGACCAACACAATGATTGGAGACTTCCAATCACGTACAGAGAAGATTGATCAGGAGTTACGTATACTTGAAAATACATTAAAATTAGCTAAGGGATGATCTATTCAGACCATGTGAAAAAGGCTTGAGGTGACCTGGAACAGCTCGTAATGAAATTATGAGATAATTAATGGCTCTCATGATAAGGGTTCTAAGAAAAATGGCTCTAAGGAGAAATGACTTTGGTGGTAATGGCTGTCATGATAAGACTCTAAGAAAAACAGTCATTGTGGTAAAATCTTTCAAAGGACTTTTGCGGTAATGGTTCTAAGGGGAGTGACTTTTGTATTAATGGCTCCAAGAGGCTTCAACAGTTGATAGGCTCAACAGGAAGCTTCAACAGTTAATATGTTTATCAGGAAATGGTTCAACAGTGAATGTCTCGTAAATAGATTATCGGTTGAAGTGAATTTGAGATTAGGGCAAGCCCTTTGCGGCTCTTTCCCATCTATCTTCGGCAATCCATCCGGCATTGATGATATTGACTAGATCCGCAAGATTGATCTTCTTCTCGTTTTTCAAGGATCTACCCTTGTCAACAAGAAAGCTGTACACCTTGTAATAAGATTCACGAGGAATATGCTCGATGGACAGCTGTTTCATTCTTTGCTTGACCTTTTCTGGGTTAGGGTTGTGCAACCACTTGCGCCGCCTATACTCCCAAAGGGTTGGGCCTAAGTTATCATTGGTGCTCTTCAAGGTGCTGTCTTCGGCCGACTCGGAGTTTTGATGTGTTTCGATTTCCTGTCTCAATTTGCACAAGTCGAGGTCGTGGTAGGATACGTCATCATCGTCCTCGCTGATAAGAGTATCACTATTTGTAGTCTGTCGTATCATGTCTAATAGAGTTGTCCGTGTTTTCGAATCAGATACCGCGGTGCTGGATGAACGTACTTCTTCGCTTTGTTGACTTTGGTAGTTTTCCACCATCTTATCGAGGTTTTTGTATTTTTTGTATTCGGCCAAAAAGTTTTCTTCTGCCGAATGGAGAGGACGACTAGATGATTTCAAGATTCTTTCGACTGACGCTTCGTCGGAGTCTATATCTTCGAAAAGTTCTTCTACTAGTTCGTCTGGATTAAAAACGTCTTTGGAAATGGAGCGGATACGATGCACAAAGAGGTTCCACTCGGAAGATACTCGTTTCAAGAAGCTCGGTTTGCGCAACAGTCTAGTTGAACCAGCGGATGGGGCCACAAACTTTGAATATGACGATTTGCTGGAGTAATAATTGATGGAGGGGATGGATTGGGCGTTGCGTAGGGTTCGGGATGAATCAGCCATCGGAAACTAGAACTAGTGAGTGCTGGTGACTTGATGGTGGGAGCCCCAAAATGTAGGAGGCGATAAAGGGAGATGGGGAAGAAATGGTGTGGTCAAAAGTTGTTCCCGATCTTTTGGATGGGTGGTGCTGACTCGGATATCAGCGGGTAGATAAAGGGTGTTGATGCTGCTGGCAAGGAATCTGGGGACGATGGAAGCGTACAAGCTATACTTTTTCCATGCTAGGACCCTGGAGGATTAAGGAGTCACGAGAGAGCTGGGAAATGTGGAGTTATACGAGCTGATAAAGGCAGTTGGCACTGATTTCCTCACAAGCAAAATCGGTGAGTCGCAAAAAAAAGAAACGATGCGATTAGAGATGATCGGTGGGGTAGGCAATCCAAGCGGATTGAGAGGATCGCCAACGGTCGACCTACTTGGGTGGCAAATGTCACTTGTTCGATGAAGTTACAAAGACGAGCCAAACGTCTGGAAAGTGAGATCGTCCCCTCATATGGTTCTAATCCTCTAGTATTTAGTGTACATCCGCACGAGGCTAATTACTGATAAAATAATTTACGGGAATCTTTCCTGACGCGGGCGCCCGGAGCTAATGTGGAAAGGGAAATAGGGACAGGTAACGCCTTGTTATAGTACATAATTAGTGAGCAGTGGCAGCTTCAGTGGCAGTGGTTTGGGAACCGTTGGAGTTGGTTTCGGTGTTTATGGCCAGTTGACCGTTGGCGGTGGCGTCCGCTTCACTATGCTTGGCCTTCAACCGCTTGTAGTGCTTGACACTGAACTTCCACCCTTGCTGCGATTTCATCACCTCGCTGGCATCGCGCGAGTCCTGTAGGTACTCGGCTCGGTGTCGCTTGAAAATGCCAGCGTCGCGGAGATAACTACCGGAACTTTCCCATTTGACGTCGTATACTACGTAGGAAAGCCCGCTGTGCTTGTTAACTCCGGTCCAGGTTCTGGTGTTTATGCCGTTGGCACAGTAGCCATGGTACTCGGGTAAGTTGGGCATCATTAAGATCTGGACCGCCAAATCACCGTCGTCCTCCCCGGAAACCGCGCGGGCGCCCCACTGTGGGTTCCACTCGCGGAGATCGATCTTGCCTGCAAAAAATCCCAAGTGTGCTAAAACGCTGAGAATATCAGAATCATCAGTGTAGACCCCACCGGCACCACCCCACACTTTGCGTTCGATGGCGGCCACGTCTTCGAAATCGGCCCTGAACTGGGTGAGGTGCCACTTGGGGATCTTGATCTCCAAAATACTGTTGATATAGTCGTTGGTCAAAGGAGGAATACAGGGAATGTACCTGACATTAGCGCGCTGATAGGAGTCGGAGATGCGATCTTCAAACGATTCCCGGATTTCTTCGAACCGTTCGGCGTGTTCCCGCTTGAGCCCGTATAGTTGCGACGTCTGGAGCGTGGCCCAGGTGGTCGTTGGATTGTACACAATTGTTCCAAGATATCTTTTGGAAGGGAAGTATTCTTCCACCAAATCCTTCACCGCTTTGGTGTTCAACACTACTGGCGGGAATGGCATTGTTTTCTGGGACGCTGGGCCAGCGCTTGGCTGCTGTGCCACTGGAGTCTTTTCTGGGGCCGCAGCCACGGCGGGGCTGCTTTCTTCAACCTTCTCTTGCTTTATCTCGGTAGGTGCTTCACTCTCGGTTTTGGCGGGACTGGCCAACTTTTGTTGCGCCGGCTTGCTGCCGTCTTCGCTGCTCTTGTTTCTATGGTGATGATGGTGGTGATGATGGTGATGGTGGTTGTGGTGTGGAGCGGTGTGTTGGTGGTGATGGTGGTGGTGATGATGATGATGAGGTTCAGCTGCCGATTTGGACTCGGATGTCTGTTCGGCTTCGCTTGCCGTCGAGTTAAGTTGTGGAGGAGCCAGTTGGCGTGCTTGTTCGGTAGTTTGTGCTTCTGACTTCGCCTTATTGTCTATATATCCCTCGGACTGAACGGAGTCCGGGGATCCTTGCTGCCTCGAATTTGAAGCATTCAAGAAGCTGGAAATGCCGATGTTTGGGGTCGGAGGAAGTCTATTAGGATTCTGCGAGTTGTTATGAACAGATAGAAACGAAATTGGAGGTAATTTGATTCCGTTTCCGGCGGCACCTCCATTGCCCTGCGATGACGGTGATGCGTTATCATTAGGAGACGACATTTCGAATGTTTTCTATATCGCAATCAAAGAATGATACTAGTGGTGTGGTGCTGAGTACAGAGGGAGCAACGTTGAGCAATGGCAATATTTGGATTGTTGATGGGATCTCGAAGACTTCCTGTGGATGGATTATTGTTCGTTGATGGACCTGGAGTGCATATAAGAAGCGGTCTGTATACAGGTATGAAATGGAATAACCTTCAGTACTAAGAAGAATAATAGATAAAGAGCCAATAGAGTCCTCGCTGATCTTCATTATTACAGGATATTACAGTCTCAATTATCCGAGATAATTACGTCTATTAAAGTTGAGATACTTGTGAAAATAAATTTTTTTGATCACTTTTCATCATTGGAAACACATCCGTAGTGCACGATTTGGCCATTCTTATCGACGCTTAAAACGGCATAGCCAATTCTTCTGCCACAGATAGCACACTCGTGATTGGAAGAGTCGATTTTGTAGCCCTTGCTTTGAATAGACCATATTTTGTCTTGTAACCTGACAGACTCCACCTTGTACATTTGCGACACTATTCTTCCGTCGTGTAAATTTTCCTGGGTATCTCTGAGATGGCGACTCAAAAACCCTAAGAGCTTGCTTAAGGGGAAAGAGTTCGGAAGCGAGGTCATCACTTTGAGGATGGACATCTTGGATCCCTGGGTGAGTAATAATTTCTCGATGGAATCTATATTTTCCTCTTTGTTAATTAATAAATCTTCCAAGAGCTTTTGTAACAATCCTTCGCCAATACTCTTACCCTTGGATTGGTCGTAGATTTCGGCACAGTATGCAATTGCCGCGTCTATATCATCTAGTTGATTGAAAAGCACATCAATCGATTTTTCATGCTCACCGAGTCTCTTGTAGATGAATACCTTGAACCTTGAGAAGTTATCATCATCATTAGGAATATGTTTGAGGACCGTCCATGGCTCGTAAATGTTGGTTGTGCGAAGCAAATCGTATAGTTTTTTATAAGTGGAGGAATCAGTGAAATCAGATCTATTCTTATTGCCGGGATGTTGTAATTTTTTCAAGTATAGTAAGCAGAGCTTTGTATGGAACTTTGAAATTGTACCATCCTTTGTGAGCGCTTCAACCAAGTCACTTTCAAAAATGAGCCATTCCAAGTATGCAATTCCCAAAGATTCAAGTTTCAACACGTTGGTGAAATAGTTCAACACTTCGGTGCAGTCGTAAGTTTCACACTCGTAAGATTCATTCATAAAGATTAATTTGGCTCTTTCTACCCTTTCCTCCTGACTAACCTCTTCCATGAGTACCCAATACGAGAATTGAAGGATCAAGTCCATTTCATCGTTCGTCAATTTTTGCAAGTACTGGATCGTCAAGTCTGGCCCTTTGATGAAATTATCAAGATCCTCGATTCCACCGATCTTACTCTTATTGCCCATTTCCTCGGAGTGAGACAATTGATACAACATCTCCAAAGCGTCTCTGTGTAAAGACCTACCGTAGTAGAAGTCAAGCAATTCTTTAATGAAATTTGACTGGTCCTTGTGCTCCAGTAAATTCTTGAGTAAGCTGTCGTTCACGATCTTGGAATTACAATGATTATTAGGAAGTCTCAACAAGGGCCCCAACAACATTGGCTTGGTGTGGAAATAACAAAGGAATAATGTGGTATCAATCACTTCAGCTATATGGGATAACTTTGATTTGAGATTTTCACGTTTAACGTCAGGATAGATATCAAATGGAGTCACTTCAGTACCTTTCCATGGTACAGCTGCTTTCATGTCATTTAAAAAGATGAGATGGATTCTTCTTTGATCTGTCAAATAGATAATAAGATTATTCACAGCTTTGATGAATTTTCTCACATTTTGAGCCTTTGAAAAGCCCTTGACATTTTGATCGAATTTGCTGGGTGGACTAATGGGTCTGGTAGATGATCGCGTGCTCTGAGCTTCATTATCAGTACCCGAATCGCCAGTAGTTACGGTCACTTTCGCATTTTGAATATCTGAGAGTGAGACTCTTTTTATCACACTATGAGAAAGTGACTTGACACTCTCTGACTCTTCTCGATGGAAATCAACTCCCATTTCCTCCGCTATTCTTAAATCTCCATTCAAGAAATCAGGAAATAGCACTAAAATATCCTTATATGATAGTAACCACTCTGATGCAATTTCGACCAATGCCTCATGATATTTAGAATAGGACTGGAACAAAATGGTGGCTTTTTTCTTGTAAAGTTCTCTTAAAACGAGTTGTTGTTTCTTTTCATTTGATTCCTCTTCATTATTGAAAAAAGGGCTATCTGTAGCGATTTTTGAGACTAATGAAATACTCTTTTCAAGACCGATGATTTTAAGGTCATTATGTGGATCCTTGATATTTCCGGAAGACGATCCTTTACCGCTTATGCTTAAGAATTGGTCGATTTGTTTCTGATAATCGAGGATTTTGAATTGTAAGATCTCAGAGCCTGAACTGATGAAAACATCGTTTTCATGCACGTATGTGAAGATCTGAGAGGTGTTGATATGATGTTGGAAAGATTGGATTAAATCGCCATTTTCGTAGTCCAAGACTTCAAACTTTTTGTTGTAAACAGCCAAGAGATATAATGGTGATATGAAGGAGATGAATAGTGGAACGGCGGAGAACTTTATAGGGGATGATGAAAATGTTGGAGTGTCCTCGGAATTTTCTGGAATATTTAAAATGAGGGTCAGTGAATCTTTCACCAAAAGGATTTCGTGGGCACTGGTCTGTATAGCGAAGCTGGTAGATGCTGAGGAGGACAATCCGAAGTAACTGAACGAGGAATTGTGGCTGAAATTATGCAGAATTGACTCTTCAACAGTGAGCTCGAAAGTTTGCAATGTCTGACTGTTCAAGAGCAAGAATGTGTCCAGCAAGCCCACTAGGATCTTGGTGGGATCTGCAGGATACAAGTCCAAGGAACGTACTTTCTCTTTCAAGGCTATTTCGGAGGATCTCTGGAATTGGATGATATTTCTGGTTTTGTTAACAACTTGATAGACATAAACCTTCTTTTTGGAGGCGACCATGAAAAGACGTTTACCATTGACCTCCATATAAAGTGGCTGGATCAGCGATTTTGTTTCCGATAAGTCTTGGATGAGATTAAGATGTTTGCCCACAATCTCGAATATCTTGATTGTTTCGTAATGCGTGATGACAAGGATGGTTCTTGCTGGTTCGGTGGAGAATGTAATCTGATCTATTCTATCGATGGAGGAATTATCTCTGGTGATATTGGAGAAGCGAGTTTCTAGCCGATGGCCCTCTTTCTCGTCGAATTGACTGGACCCTTCCTTGGACCGTCCCAGCAATACAGATGAGTTCGATGGTTCTGGTGCTGCTCTAGTTCGAGACGAGTATACCAATAGGTCTCCATTGGCGAGCCCTTGATATATCCGATTGTTGTGATGGAGGATTGCCGAGGACTTTGAGTTCGGCGGGAGCCGTATCCTGTGGAAAGGCTCCAAGATGTCTATATTCATGCTAATTGTAGGAAAGGTCACTCGTGCTAGAATCTAAGATTGTTTCTGAAGTGCGATATAGATATCGCGCTGCGCGGTGTGGAGTAGATACATTATGATTATATGAAGGATGAGAAGAATAAAAACCACCCTCCATTTAGTCTTTCGTAACAACCCTCTAGAGAGTTAATAATAATTTCATGATGAGCTCTGTAGTGCTTTATTACTTATAAATTTCTCATAGAAGCTTATATGGAAGATTTGGATCAATTGTCAAACTTCAAAGTTGCGCTACGAGTTCCTACATCCATTTATCTTTCTACTTCTTAATCTCAATTGTTTCTATTGAATAGAAGAAAGTTGATATTTACTTCCTTAAAAGCTTTCATTCCTAAGATTTATCTTTTAATTTTGATAATTACTTCTATTAATTATATATTCAGTGAACTAAAAATTAATTCACTGATTGATTTGATGATTCATTCACCAATTTACGGATTCACTCATCAATCGTTTACTTCTTTAAATAGCATTAACGAAGTTGATCACTCCCGAACAGTACTTGATCAAAGAGTCCATGTCGTCCTTGACCTCGTTGTTCAAGCGGCTCCAGATTTGAAGTTGGATCTGTAAGTCGTCATCGTGAGGGTTGTTGGCAATGATATCGGCGTGGTTCTTCAAGAACATCGCAAAGAAGGCTTGGTACAAGTCGTAGTTAATCTTGGACTCCATACCTTGGATCATGGCCTTGATGAACCAAACCATCTCGTTCAAAGGTGGGAACTCGTTGATCGATCTGATCTCCAAATCAACAACGGAAGGAGAGGCTTTGACAATGTAGGCCAAAAATTCAGAGAAGTCGTCAGCTTCAGCACCCTCACGTAAAAGTTCGGTGAACTTAGACTCAAAGGTGTAGTTGTCACCTTTTCTGAGCTTGTGCAACTTGCTGGTACCGTCATCTTCCTCAGGGTTGAGACCCTCGTCTTCGACAGCCTTGCCCTCGGCAACAGATGCTCTGTCACCGACAGCTTCACCAGAAAGAGACAAGAAGAAAGGAGCCTTTTCGGACTTCTTTGGTGCCTCCTTTGGCTTGCTCCGTTGCTTGATAGTGTCCAAATGCAATAAGGTGCTGTACTTGGATCTTGGGCCCAAAGACAAAGTCACAAGTGATTCGTCGATTTGGTCAGCAGACTGGTAGGATTGTTCCACGTCCACGATTTCTGATTCTTCGTCAAATGCACCGTCCAAAAGAGTGGATCCACCATCGCCGGAGACATTTGGCAACAAGATGGTCGAGAAGTCTTCTTCCTCAACGTGTCTGGTAGAAATAGGCTTGAATTGAGAGCGGTTGGTCCACAAGGAAACACCGTTTCCAGAGACATGGGTGGTGGCCAACAAGTCACCGAGAGGAGAGAACTTGACAGAAGTGGCCACATTGGGCAATCTGACACCATCAATACATCCACCAGTAGGCAAGTCCCAAGTTCTGATGGTGGCGTCTAAGGCGACGGAAACGATCCATCTGCCATCGGGAGAGAAGTCCATGCCGGTGATCCGGTTACTGTGACCGAACAACACTCTGACCACTTTCTGGGTGATCACATCGACCACGACGATACTCAAGTCGTCGAGGGCACATGCAATCAAATCGGAAGATTTGTGGTACACCATGAAGGTGATTGGAGCGTCCAATTGGAGTTTGCCCAAATACTTGGACTCGTTGAAATCGTAGAAACCAAGAATACCGTCCAAGCCGGAACTGACCATTCTTCTGTTCATGCCATCGATAGCCAAACCAGTGACGCCCTTCTTATGCAACATGTACTTTTTACGGAGTAATCCCGATTGCAAGTTGTATGCGCCAATTCCACCGGTGGAAGAACCCACGAATGCGAAGTTACCACACTGGGAGATACACACCGACTTGACGATACCGCCATCGACGGTGTTCAACTGGTGACGGCCGACCCTCTTGCTTCTGGAATCCCAGGTTCTGGCAAAAGTTTCTTCTTTGTGTGCAGTCAAGATGTTTTCCCAGTCACCTTCTCTGGTTTGAGAAGAAGTGATGGCGGTAATTTCGGGGAACTTCTCTTTCATGGAACCCACTGGGCCCCCTCTTCTCTTCAAGGTCTTTTGCGCTCTTTGCGACATTTCCTGTGCTTGAGCATCCTTTCTTAAGGAGAACGACCAGAAAGAACGGTCTCTGGAGGCACTGTACAAGAAATGGGTTTTTTCTTCGTTGGGGAACTCGATGGCAATAGGTGGTGCTGAGTGGCCACCTCTTGATCTCAAGTGACGTGGAGGCGAGACAACAGAAGAGTTGGTGGTGGATAATGTTGGGTCAAAGACGAACTCTTTCAAATGGTTATCACCACCGTTGGTGACAATAATAGGTTGACCGTTCAAGAATTGCACATTAGCAATACCGCCGTGACTCTCCTTGTGAGCGTTTCTCAAGATGTGCACACGGGCTCTCTTGGCCAAGTCGTAGAAGAATAAGTCACCGGTGCTCAAACCCGCAACAAAATGAGGAGAGCCATCGGTTCTGAATGATAAGGAAACAACCTTGGCCGACACTTCCTGGGTGGAAACCACGATTTTTGGTCCAATTGCTTTACCCTTCTTCAAATTGTACAATTGAACGTGGCCAACAGGACTTCCGATAGCCAAGACGTCCAATACTGGAGCTGCCTCGATACACGAGATACCATCCATAAATTGAACCTCTGGGGAACGGTACAACATTTTTCCGGTACGGATATTGAAGAGGAACAAGCCACTGGTGGTAGCAACCACAATTTTGTTCAAGTAGGTGGGAGGATGGATCAATCCAACAATGGTACCATCAACAGCGCTGTTGATCTTTTGGATTCTGGTGTAAGCTTCGTTGGGAATCTTTGAGCCAGAGGACTTCTTGAAGACAAAGATCTCTCCGTCAGTGACGGTAGCGACCAAAGTATCACCAAAGACCAAAATATGGTTCACGACTTCCTTGGTCTCGCACTCGAGAGTGAGTTCCAATTTACCTCTTTTGAAAATACCGATCTGGTTGCCGTAAGCCGCATAGACGTAGTGATGATGAGCAGCCAAGCAGGTGATCTTGGAGGGAGTTTGAGTCTGGGAAACGAACAACAAATGCAAAGTGGCGATGTCATAGATTTGGAAACTTCTTCCGACAGAAGTCACTGCATAAAAGGTGCTACCCAAAGTACCTAAGGCAAAAGGCACCTCATTGGAAACATTTCCGACGACTCTGAAGGGACTGAAGATCTTGGAAGGCTTAGGAGTGGCCTTCACGGCGGAATTCTCCACCTTTCTTCTCTTGTCAGCTTCAGGCATGCTTGTGAGATAGAGTTGTAGGATCTGATTTTACCTGTCTTCGCAGTGATAAAAAGCCGATGAGATGTTGAAAAATGCGTCACGTGAGCTCATCTAGAATTATGCTGTTGGTGTTATAGGACTATTGGGTCATGCACGACCGGAAATGAGAAATATCAGAATTTCGAGAAAAAGGGCGGAAATCACCAAGACTATGAAAATCAGAGACGAAGAGAG